>VXBO01003700.1:10684-63403 GCA_013400135.1 Rhinoptilus africanus | reverse complement strand
GAGACCATGTCAAAAGTCTTGCTGAAGTCGAGGTAGACAAACATCCACTGCCCTCCCCTCATTTATCCATCCAGTCATGCTGTCGTAAAAGGCTATCAGATTAGTCAGGCATGATTTCCACTTGGTGAATCAAGGGAGTGGTTGTGACTGTCACTAAATAGTGAATTGTGGGGAGTTGAATTAAAGGTGGTTGTGACTGTCACTAAATAATGCTTCAGAGAGAATTACTGTTATAACTGCCTGGAAGAAATTTTACTTCTTGAATAAAAAGCTACTCTTTAAGTCATTATGTAGATTTCAGAGAAATTTTGTTAGGCAAACGTACTTTTATTGCAGGAGGAAGGTAATTTGCACTTGGCAAAATCATCAGAAGCCAAGATGTTTATCTTGGGATTTCAGTTCCCTGATCAGGATCCATCCAAGGGTATTGCTGCTTTTACTGGAGATGTCCTGACTGTGTGTGAATGTGAAATTCATGGTGTCATCCAAATTGGAAAGGACCACTAGAGATTTTCTAGTCCTGCCTCCTGCTCAGAGCAGGTCCAATGATAGCAGAATCTCAGGGCCTTGTCTCAATTCAGTTTTGAGTATTTTTTGAAGAATTTGTATATTTTGAAGGATGCAGATCTTGTAACCTCTCTAGAGCTCTGTCATAGTTTTACCACCCATGTGGTTTAAAGGGAAGAACAAAACAACTTCCATCAAGTTGTGATTTCCCATGTTCACGCTCGTGTTCGTTGCCTTTCATCCTAGCCTGGAGCACCTCCAGGATGAGCTGGGCCTTGTGCTCTCACGTTAGGTAGTGTAAGCCAGCAGTAGGATGTTCCCCTAGCCTTCTTTCTACAGGCTGAACAAACCCTGGTCTCTCAGCCTGTCTTTGTATGCCACCCGCTCAGCCCCTGAGCAGCTCGGTGGCCCGTGTCAGTGTCTCTCTTCTACTGAGGAGCACAAAGCTGGACACTACTCCCGCTGTGGGCTCTTAAGTACAAAATAGAGGGGAAGCATCACTTCCCTGCACCTGCAGGCTCTGCTCCTGCTACTACAGGTCCCTCTTGTCCTTCATGCAAACCAAAAGTGAATACTTGGTGCTCTCATAAGGCAATAATTGTATAAATAAAATCTCTGAAGTTAGAAGGAAAAATGAAATCTTCAGTGAACGGTTCATTTTTAACTTTCAGATGAACAGTAGAAGTCAGCAAGATTGCAATAAATTGACTCAGGTTTTTTTGTTTGTTTTGATTTGTTTTGTTTTCCAGGGCCTCAACAATCAATGGTGAATTTTAGTTTTCTTTCTCTTTTTGTGGATAACTTTAATTGTTCGAATGGTGTGTATTAAAAAATTCTAATCCTAAGAATTTTTTTTTCCCCTGGTCTCAGTGAAGCTTGGGTGCCTCAGTTTCTCTCCATTTCTGAATACTTCAGCTGAGCATTATCTTAAGACCTCAATACTCATTCAAGTATAACAAGATCTGTATATGAGACACAGTACTAGACCAATCTGACCGTCTTGTGTTCTTGTGTTGTGTGTGTTTATATACATGTAGTATTGCACTTTTTTAACAGAAGAAAATGTAATACAAGCTTTGTCACATCAGTCATAGGAGAAGTGGGAGGTTTTTGTTCATATTACAAAATTATCCTGGGTGAAAATATGACAACTTCCTTGACAACTTCCTTTTTTTTGGGGGGGGGACGTCATTTTTCTTTGGTAATCATCTGCACTGAAATTCAGCATAGAAAGTATCAGGTTTAGAGAGAGCGTATGGAAGCAAAATGTTCTAGTACAAACCTGCATTTAACCTTATATAGAAGCACTTGACATCGACAAAATCCGTACTCTATTAATAAATCCATTGTTTTCATCCAGACTCTCTTCGATCCTCTTCTCTTTTTTTCTTTTTTTCCCCCTTCTTCTCTCTTTCTTTCTATGGCATAGTTTTATTGTTGGTAAAGCACACAGAGAGAAACAGCACCCGTTTTTCCCACCCACTGTCTGTGCGTTTGTGCACTGGGTCGGTCTTCTGCCGTTTCTACCAAGAGCAGCAGTGAAAGCCTAGCTCGGATCATGCGGTGGTACATGCTTTTTCAAGCTTAGCTACTGCTTGCTTATTCAAATAGCCAGAAGCCTGGCAGAGCAGAGCTGGCTTTATTTGTTGAGTCTTGTCTAGCGAAGTGAAAAGGGCTGATTTTTTTTTTTTTTTTTTTCCTGGCTGCATTTTTGCACATGTGGGGGTAGGGAATGAAATTATTTCTTTTGTCCTCTACTTGCAGCTCATTGAGAAGCAGGCATGCATATAAAATTACTGTATCTCAGGGCTTACCTTTAGGGGCAGGAGGGAGAATAAACAGATTTGTGAGCTTGTCTGGAAACACTGAGGATGCTAAGAGCAGACACAAAAGCAGGAGGTAACAGAGTGAGAAAACACAATGAATAGAGGACTAACAAATACCTTTCAAATTAATATGACAGTTTAATTTTGTCCCTTGTAAGAAATACATTACTGTATGTATCAATGGGGAAAAAAATTGTTGTGTTGTTGTGTCCAAGACACAAGAGCATCAAAACACAGAAGTGTAAGTTTGAAAAGGCACCATGAAAAATGCATAACAAATATCCACTGTTTGGTTTTTTTTCTAGATATTAAATTATACCTGCAATGAAAGAGAAGTTATCTTGAGGGGTGAACTTCAGTGATGGGGGGTGAAACACAATCCTGTTTGTCTCTAGGTTTAGTTTACACCTAAGTGGATCAATGAATACTAACATGCATTTCAGCTTTCAGTGATTTTGTGTGTGTGTGTGGTTTTTTACTACATATTTTACCTTACTGTTCTGCAGTCAGATGGTAAAGCTACGGTCATCTTCAGTTCTCCAGCTCATGTTACTGCCTCTGAACTTTGCTTTGGGTGGCATTAATGATTCTCATACGATTTTTAGTGGTTTTAACTCCCAGTGAGTATAAGCATTACTGTGGCTTTTTTGTCATTTCAAGTGTGGGGTTTGGGCTGGCTGACCAGTAACCTGAATGTAGCCTCAGGGTAACTCTTGTGTTCTGGTCTTTTGCATATTTAGGGTATTTTGGTTAGAGAATGGCGTGAGGTAGAAAAAGAGGTTTTTGGAAGAGGCACCAGAGGCTAAAAATCAGTTTATTTGCAAAACTAGTTTATACATTCTGAGTCCTAAACAGGCGGGATTAATTAATGGAGTTTCTGGAATGTATCTATTATTGGTATATATCAGTATGTTCTTGATTCCTAAACTAATGGTTTGTTGAAGTTGCAAATGTTAAATATTAGACACGAATGTGATCTATCCAGATAGTTTACTGAATGGATTTGAAAACAAATATGAAGGGTTCACTGAGATTCAAAGAAGTCTAGTTTGGGAACCCATGGTTTCTAAAATGCATTGCTCATTATGGTTACTCTTCCATGCTATGCATGCAATCTCAGAGCTGTGAAATGAAGAATTCACAGAAATTTATAAAATCTCTCCTTTGACCTCCAACTTAGTAAACTACATTAAACTGTTAGAAAAAAAAAATCTGAAAAAGTTTTAATTCAAATTAGAAGAGATCTGAGTGGACTACAGGAACATGGATGCCATTATACAAATTTCAAGCTTATATTTGAACAAAGCTGCTGGTGGTGGTTTATATACTTATAAAGGGTATAGCCGCTTTTCCTACAAATATTACACAAACAGAATATTGCTTTGAAACTTTCAGCAAAGTGAGGAATCTGAACCGTGACCTCTGAGTTAAGTTTGGAGTCTTCTACCTTCACTGTAGTGCATTTCATGCGTTTGAATTTAAAAAAAACCCCTAATTTAAAAAGGATTAAAAATGTTCATCCACTGTATAAACTGTTGTGAAGGGAAGAGTAGAGCTGGGGAGAAGCTATGAAAGCTGAAAGTTGTGAAAGACAATGAAAGCAGAAAACCTCGTTCTCATAATAGGATAATTTTCATTCAACTGGAATGCATGGGTGCAAAAGCTGCCTGCTGGACATGGAGCTGACAGGCACCAAAATTTGTATTTTGGTTAACAGTGCATACTTCTAACAACTTAATCGATGTTGAGTAGTATTTTGCCTTCAGCCTGAGAGTAAAGACTAGCTTCCTTTAAGTAAGGATGGCAAAATCTGCCTTTCAATGTACTTAGTTTGAGGATAAGATAAGGCAAGATGTGTCCATCTCCAGTCCATGAAAATGTGCATAATGTGTAAAATGATGGTTTATTACCCTCATGGATAGTATGCTGTTTCTCCATATTTTCATAATTTATCAATACATATATTGATTTTTTTTAAATACATAATTTTTCTTTAAGTCTTTATTTTGTGAGATGGAGAAACAGCATAAACTCAAACAGTTGAAACAGTGAAAAGAAAGCTCACAGTTCTTTAAAAGTCATGCAATTTGTGTTTCCTGAATGCTTAGTGTAGTGTTAATAATGCTCATAACTATAAATCTGTTTGTTCTTAAGTGCGTGAGTTCTATGAAAAACACAAGATATATCAAACTAGTTTCACAGAGCAAAAATCATTCGGGAAAAGATAGGTGTTTCATTCATTCTGTTTCCTGTTTTATGGTGGCAGTGTTGAGGTTCCTTGTTATTTTCGTGTCTTTGGGTGTTGTTTTCTTCTAACAACTTTGTATACTAAAACAGGTTAATATTTCTGTCTACCATAAGCATTAAAACAAATTTCATACTCCAACATGGTTTCCAAAAGTTAAGTCTTATACTGTTCATAAATACCTAATAATTGGCAATAACATCCTCAATAAGCATAATCCGGTGCTACAAACTATACTGAAAGAAGCGATGTTTTCGATTAATAAACACGTTAAATGTTTTCCAGAGATCTTTCACACGCAGCCTATCTTACATTTCCTTTTGGTATTCAGAGTCGTTTCTGCTTTAAATTTCAGCAGAAGTGGTCCTATTCACACAGCAAATGATTTGATCTACTAAGTCACATGCTTTGATTTGCAGCTTAGTATCAATCAACTGAGCTTTGGAGAAAGCTTTGTTCAGTTTCTAAAGTAAAAAAATCTGCATGAAGTTTTGATGAAATACTTTTGGAGGAAAGTGGGCGAAATAAGTATTTTACGTTGTTTTTTAAACTGCATATGCAGGAAAGCTGATTTCATAGGGAACAAAAATAGTATTTTTATCGTGTTTCAATATTTCAAAAATATTACGCAGCTTCATGCTCTTTGTAATGAGTGTACATCACTTCAAACCAAAGTCTGTCTTGAATTGTTTTAGAACTACCAAGAATATTCATTAATCAGAAGCAAAATTAATTAAAAATTATTCTCTTCACTACTGCATTCTATATGCCTTTTTTGTGATCTTAGTTAAAATACTCAAGTAATCTCAAATGTTTTTTTTTTTTGTTACCTTCAGAACCAACATACATCACAATAGGTCCACCCACCTGTGAGATTTTGGTGAACTGCACTTTGACTGAAAAAGACTGCATCTATAGCTTCAAACTGGACCAAAATGGTTGCCGCATTTGTCAGTGCAAAACTAGTGAGTATGCAAAAATACAGTGGCTTGTACTTTTGTATCAAGCTGTATGTGAAAATGCTAGTATGCTGGTTTTTTCCATTTGTAATGTTGATTATATGTTGTGTTCATATGCATGTGCTTTATAGTTGTTCATCTTTAAAGGATAGGTTCCTGATTTCTCACGTTGCTTGTTTGCTTGCTTAAAATGTGTTTGGAGGCAAACAGAAGTTGTCTGACTTCAGGTAAAAATTAACAGCTAGGTAGAAGAGGTAATTATTTGGGACTTCATATTTACTCAGACTTTGAGAACTCTGATAAGTCTTCCACATTTCATTTTCTTCTGTGTATGTAAAGAGTTTGAGAGAATCTAAACTTCAGAAATTCTTGTTACTAGACAGTCTGTTTTCAATTTAGCTTTTTTCCTTCAAAACTTAGGGTTTGAGGATAAATGTTTGAAAATGTTATGCCAGCGGGGGGATGGTGGCATGTGTTTGTATATATACAAACATATCCATATATAATTTTTTCTGTAAAATATTCTCACATTTATATTATACATATCTATATATTAAGAAATAGTTTAGTTAAGATTTATGCAGGCTTTAACATCTGTTTCTTCACCAAGGAAAATCACTGTGCCTTGTAAGAACTTTGTGTGTACCAGTGAGGCAGCAAAAATATGTTTTCTGTATGTCTTTACTTAAGAATTCAAGTTCACAGATGAAATATAAAGCAAGGTCAGGTTGGTTGTTGGAATTGCCCAACAAAAGACACCTGTGGAGCACTAGTCTCGGCTCCAGGATGCACCACTCTGGCCAACAGCCCAGCCTAGAAGTGAGTTTAAACTCTCATTGTAATATTATTGTAGCTCTGCAGAGTCATTGCAGCCACTGAGGCTTTTATAATTAAAGTATTACTCCATTCCTCTTCTTTTGATTTCAGCCCACCCGTTCTCAGCCATTTTCTGAACCAGTACTTCTTCATTGACTCAGGAACCAATTTCTGCTGGGTTCCCAGTAGAAATGGTCAAAATAAAACTCTTAGTTGCTACAAATCAAAGAGTTTTAGGATTGGATTGGTATTTTGCTTAAGGAGCAAGAAAAGGGTTTGTCCTGGCTTTTAAACTTTTTTTTCTGGGGAAATGTGCATTTATTTACTTCCATAAGGTAAAGGACAGGACATCCTAATAACAAGTAAATATTTGGCAAACAGTAATATCATTATGGTAATACAGAAATAATACCTTTGATTACAAATTGTATTAGTGGCAAGGACAACTTTGCATAGATTGCATCCAAACTGTCACATATGTGCCTTACTTAGTTCTTCCAAGGAACAAAATTAGAAATGTTAAGTTCTGCTTTTAACCTTGTAATTTGATTTTTCTTCTTTTTTTGTTGTTGTTAAATTGATTGGGGAGTTTTGACACAAACAAGAAGATGGACAGACTCGGCAAATTTCATCATCTGTGCCTATGCATGCAGTCCTTTCCTCCAGTTTGATGTACAGGAGACTCAGCACTCCAAAGGATCATTTATTTTGTCCTAGATTACCAGATTGTACGCATACACGTACCACATCCCAGGAAGTCTCTGTTCTTGCTTGGAGTGTTTCTGATTAAATAGCGCTTGAGGACCTATCTATTCAAGGGAGTTTTTCGCTTGCCAGATTTGCTTGAAATTATTTTCATTTTGCAGTAGCAAACTGTCTGGAGCAAACTTAATAGTATCATTTATCTGTCATCTTTTTTTCAGTTAAATAACTTGGATTGTAGATTGCTTAAAATCTCCTCAGTCATTCAGAGAGGGGGAAGCTTTATTTTCTAAAGAAGTGAAGAAAAATAACAGCTTGGAAGTCTTCATCACTTGGTGGTTATCACTCAAAATGACAGAAATAGAATTTTTCTGCCAAGTAATACCTCTCACTTGCAAGGCTCTGGACAACTGAGTGTGCGAGCACCAAAAAGGAGTTTTAGGTCAAATATGCTGAAAACGTACTGTGCTAGTTCTCTGTGTTTTGGGATCCTATGTACTTTCATGTCCAAATCAGTTTAGTTGCATCTTGTCTCTCTAAGAACATGAAAATGTCTATTATCTTTAGCTCATGTAGACTCATGCAGACTTTTGGGAACATCACTGCGCCCACTTGTTTCTTGCTGGTCTAAGCTGCTTGACTGAGTCATATTTAAAGTACCTCAGCGAAGGAGGTCCACATGCCCCCCATTGCCATTGGAAGTCATCATATCCTAACTCTACTAATCTCTTTCCAATAAAGTTTCCTTTCTTGCTAATTTATTTAATATCTCTGCGGAAGATTCATTATACTTCAGTCTATTTCAGCCAAGGACATAGAGTAAAGCTGTACATTGTTTCTCATTATTACCTTCATTTACATTCCTGTAGCCAGAAATCACTACAACAGGTTTATTAGAAATAATTTTCTAAGTACGATATCATGAAACTTGTTTGGTGCTCTATTGTAATTTAGTTTCAAGTTTTTTACAGAATGAGAAAGAAGAAAGAAGCAAATCATAAGAATTTAAAATACGATTTTAATAGAAGTAGTTTACTTTGTCCTTTATCCTTCTACTGGTTTTGCAGTGAACGTAAAAGCATGCTGTAACAACATGCAGTAGAAACATACACACTGTAAAGTAAAATAAAATGAGAAAAGCAGAGGCAGACCACAGTTGTAAGAGAAAAACCTGCCACTGAGCAAAGAGTGAGCAAAGATAGATATGGGAAAAAAGCTCCGGTGAGTAGAGATGGAACCACAAATGATGAGGGAGAAAGAATGACCATACTGACTGGGAGCATATAGAAGCTGAAATAGTACTGCAAGAGGATAAAAGGAAAAAAGTATAATCCAGGATATAGGAAGAACTGCTGCAAAGTACTAAAAATAAAACAGAAAACAGTAGGAAAATCAGTAAATGCATTACCAGGGGGTGGGGGAGGGCGTGAGGGGGAGGGGGGGCTANGGGCGTGAGGGGGAGGGGGGACTAAGATGATATAAGATGATACAAGAACAAGAAACAAATAGAAAAAAGTAAATAAGCAAAAAATTGTTACTTGCAGGGTGCAGCAATTCCTATTGTGTTTTGAGTGTTGAGGCCTTTGCTTTTGTAGGGAGAACTTAGGGGAATGAAACAAGACCAGTGATCGGCTCTTTGTGTGAGGCAGGACTCCCATTGCTCCAAAGACGACTAGCAGGCACATTGAAATAATGCCTGCGGTGATTGCAGTAATACAGGATCTAAAATCTGGTTGTTGCTGCTGGACACTAAATCATTCTTCGATGAGAGTCTGCAGCGAGGGCCCGTATTTGATTCTATTTATCTGGCCTAGTCTATTCCTTGTTATTATATCCAGGATAAAGGAAAAGCTTTTAAAATCTCTTCTGCAACTTAATCTGTAGCTTTTTACCCCAAATGAACTGAATGGGAAGTACTCTTCAGGGTGTAAATGTGAGCATGTATAGCTTTAGTATTTTTTAACCTTTCAAATACTGAGTGACATCAGAGCATTGCTGTCAAATTTTAAAATTGTTTGCTTCATTTAGAAGGCTTACCTTTGCAGTTACAAGATGTAACTGTCATGCAGTTTCTTTAATTCCAGACTGCTTATGGAGAATTGCAATTGCAGGAGGCTGAGAAGAATTGTTTTCCCTGCACATCATAGTGCGTCATTATCCAGAAGANGATTCTATGATTCTGTCTGCTTCGTGTTGTGGTCTCTTGCCTATGAAAGCAAACCATGAAGTCACTATTCAAAAATTAGAAATCTTGGCATATTATGTGTTTGCACAGTTCCCTGAATATACAACCACCCCTTTCCCCCAGACACACTCTATATAGGTACAGAAGTATTTTTGGAAGAGTGTTGATATCTTTTCCTTAAATGAGAAGAAAAAGTATTCTGCCATGGAGTTAAAAGGAGGTACTGTCATTCACTCTATACTAGAAAACCTGCAGCAAGGACTTCAATATTCTGGCAAGTCAGACCAACTCCCTTTATAGCTGATGAAGTGGAGTGGAATGACGATGTGGAATTTGGGTTTGACAGTGCGGGCCTTGGTTTAGTTGTTTAGACATTCAAAGGCAGGATTGGAAGGTTTGGGAAAAATTAGGAAGATGTATCTACAGGCTGTCTATAAATAACAGTGGTTAAGGCTCTGAAAAAGTGTATGGAGTGATGATGGGAAAAAGCCTAAGAAAAACTTTGCAGCGACTACAATGGGAGGACACATCTCAACTACTTTTTTCTGTTTGTTAATCCTTCAAGAGTTAGTGTCTGGGATGGGTTTTCCTACCTCTTCCTGGTTTTCCTAACTCTTCCTAGCTAAAATTTGAACATTTGATTCCATTGTTCCTGTAAATAGTTCATACCGAGGGATGTGTTTATTAACACTTCAAAACTCCTTCAGTGTTAATTTTGTCCATTTAAACAAACATCTTTGTTGTTTATTTTGATATCAAACTAAGGTAGGGCAAATAATCGCACACACAAATCATGCAAAATGTACTTTTCAGATGATGCAAAATTCCTGGAGATAGTAAAGTAAAATTTAAATAGGTAACACTTTTCTATTTTAGTAATAATTATCTCCCATTGTTACCTTGATTTAGCAACAAATTCCATGGGAAAAAAATTATAAACACAAAGACAGTCCAGGTAGTCTCCCTTAGGGCAATGAGAGTGCATCTGGGATTTTTTTAATAATTTTGTGGACCTGGCAGAAAAAGGATGTTTTATTATCCTTTTGCACTGATGCGAAAGGGAATAGTTATTATACATTAGACCTCAGTTAGCAAAATGCAGACACAGAAAATTGGCCATGAAAGATGTTTCTTAAAAATTTAATGCTACGTATTCTAAGTAGAATAGAAATATTAACTCTGAGTACACATGTGGAAGACAGGGGAGGTGCTCCCTGAAGAGCGTGGAATGATCATGAACTACTCATGCCAAATAAATATTATCTATCTTTTCGCTAGAAAGTCTTTGGTGGGGATCTATGAAGATTACAACAATATATGGGGTTTAGTAATGCTTACAATATATCTAATGCAATAGAAGCAGATAAGACCTTCACTTGACCTATGAAAAAACCAAAAACAAAACAATGTGCTGCTAGAAGGTTTATGGAAGCTTGATCATTTTTCAGTTATTCCACCTTTGAGATACCACTGCTGCAAATCCATTTTCATGAAGTCGTGTTGTATGTGAATCCTAGAGTTGTTTAGAGCAAGTATCCAAGCGGGTCATTTGTCTCAATGGACTCATGAGATTATTTTTTAAAACAGAGTTTTCTAGCATCACAGTGCCCAGTCCCTTCTTTTTTATCCAGCTTTTGTGAATCGTGAGTTAATTCTAACAAAAGGAGGGAGGGTTAGTGTGGATCTGTGGAGGCAATATATTCAGAGAATTCCAGTTACTGATAAGTAACCTAGTTTTCTCCTTCATAAATTTGCCTCCCCAGATCCCCACCCCTGAAGATTAACCAGCAGTAGCAATCCACACCAAGAGGACGGCTGAGGAGTGCTTAATTATAAAGGTACTGTGAAACAGTTCTCCTGGTATGATCTAGCCTCAGCGTCAAGAAAATAATGATGGTAAAGGTATGTAGCTAGCTTTGTGTAGCCATGCTACAAGTTTTCCAAAAAAATGGACACCAGCCTAAGGCAAGTTGAAATACTGACATAATTCTTGTCAAGTATCTATTAATATTCTTTGGCACTTTTTTTATCTGTGGATTAGAGGATTGAAAACTAAAAGTATTTCAACAGGCTATGCACCTCTAGAATGCGTTTTCAAAAGTTTCTAGGCTAAGATGACTTTCAGTCTTTACAGCACACAATTATCAATGTGTCCATATGGAAAATAGTAAATTAGAGAAAAATAAATATCCCAGTTTAAGAGCTTAGAGTTTTTTACATGCCATATATGCTAGAAGAAGGAAATTGAGAAGTCTTTTTCAAAACAAGTTAGCTGGAATTACAATCAAGCTATTAGAATTCCAAACAGAAGACCTTTTTTAGACCTAAGTATGCAATTCATGGAATTGAGTTTTGTTTACTTTTCAGTTTGATTTTTGAGCAACATGTGTTGATTTGTAACTTTCCAAATATTCATAGGCTCATGCAAGGTGGGGATGTGAACACTTTGAAATCAGGAATAAATCATGCATCTGATGGTTTGAATTTAGGCCAAAGAATTGTGATTCCTTTTGAGAAACATTGCCTCTGAAATACCGTACCTGAGAAGGAGAGATTGCGTTTATCTGAAGTAACTGCTGAGTGAATCCTCAGAAACGCAAAGATTCCTAACATTGCATATACTGGGACAGAATTTCGTTGTTGCCTTGTTTGCAGGGTGAGCCCTGGGCTGTAGTAGGTATATATCAGGTGATATATCAGCTGCTGTTACATGCTGATTTTCGTACATATCTTTCGTTCCTTTAGCAGCCAATGACTCAGTCTCACAGTGATCTGACAGCCTTTCAAAGCAAGAGTTGATGTTAATGTTGAGAATCAGATACTTAGTGGAAAAGAGTTTTAAAACGCCAGATGGTTTGTGTGCAGTGTGCTGTGTAGAGCCCCACCATATCTTGGTAATCATCTCTTCGTACGACAAGACTTTCTTCTTCAGAGAGTGTTGTCTCATCCCCTGTATTCCATTAAGCAGCATCATGCTCTTCTGAAACTCCCGTATTTGTTCTATTATCATCTGAGTGTGTGAAACCGCTTGTGAGGGGTTGAAGAAAGACGGGAAAGAGGGAGTTTATGGGCAATGGCGATGAGGCTTAAAAACCTGGGTGCTAATATTTGTTTGCTCGTTAATAATTCACAAATGGGTTTTGTAAGACCAGTTCATTGTCAATTGGTCTTTTCCTTTTCACTTGTTTTTTTCCAACAGCATCTTATTAAATTGATCCAAATGAATACACTATTTTGAAATTCCCATATCCGGGTCAGCATGTATAACGTGTTAAATTGTTGCAAACAATGGAAGGAAGTATTTGCTAGAACTACAGTGTTTAGAGGGGTCAAAGTCTATAAGTAATAGCTTTTGCCAGTATAGTGAGGTCTAGTGAAGACTGACTGGAAATGTGGATGTGTTGGTAACTGACTTTCCTGCTGCTTTTGCAGTCGTGGTTGCACATGGAAAAGAGAACTGCATGGTTGTCTTTTGTGGGCTGGATTCACTGCTATAAGTATTCTGTGCATGTTTGTCCCCAAGTGAGTGTTTGTTCCTAACAGGAGGCTATTTTAATAATGTCGTTGGTTGAGGACAAACAGCTTTTCCGTGATTATTGTCCTAGCCTTCTGCTGTATTTAATTCAGTTGAAATTATTCCAGAATTTTATGTGGTATTTCAGCTGATGTCTGTCCTCACATTAAAAAGCTAAATATTTGTGGTAAAAAAAATGTTTTATTAGCCTGAGACATTCAGGAACACATTCATCTTTTTCTAAAGTCATATCACGTCAGTATCATTCCGAGATCAACCAATATCCTGCGCCTGAACTCTCAGCTTGTAGTACAAATTATTCTTTATTCCCTATGGGCTGCACAACTTTATATGTTTTCAGTATTACATTTCACCTTACTATTATTATTATTTTATCCCCCTAAGCCCACCTGTTATCTTGTGTAGAAGGATTGTTTTCTGTATTGACATTACCACATTGACTTTTCATGTTCCAGAAAAACAATTAATGAACATATTCCTAGTACTCTTAGAGAACTCTATTCTTCAGACAGGTATTTCCCTAAGCAGCACAATGAGAGATGTCTGCCCTTTAATTGATTTCCTCTTCATCACTTTGTTTCTGTTTTAGTCTTCTATCTCCTGTCTAACCATTAGTTTAGTTCCCTAGGTGATGTCATTATAACTAATCAGTCAGAGAAATAAAGATGGCTTATACTATGTGATCAGAAGCTTGATCCCATTCTGTTAGAGATGCAGTGACGTGCAGGTGTGTAATGCACTTCCCTCAAACTCTAAAAGGCAGTTTTCCGTCTGTATTACCTTTTGAAATGTTTACTATCCCCTTCTTTCAGACTGTCTGATTACCCCGATACACTTTTGATGCAGTTATTAACCCAGTTAGGGCGGATCTCTTTTCTGCAATACATTCCATGATTTGGGATTCAGGTTCCTGATGAAACTTACCTAAGCAGAGGTGGAAAAAGCCCCCAAACAAATAACCTTCTAACATTTTCTGTAATAAATTCCCTCAGTTCATTGCAGTTGACTTCAGTGAACTAGTTCTCTTTAGTGTTTGTCACTTGAAATGCAAAACGTTAGAGGAAGATCTGTTTTTTCTTACTCTCTGTAACCAATTTGTGATTATTTTATTAATGATGACTTCAAAGCTATAGCTGAGGCTATAGAAATACTGAATCTTTAGGCTTGCAGCCTTTTTCTATTTCTTCAATTTCTTTCTCTGAGAGCTACACTCTGCTTTGTTAAATAGATTGTTCACTCTGTTTTCTGAAAAAAATACCCAGTTTAAAACGCTGAACTAGGATTTTCAGCAGGCCTGTGCAGCAGACATAAACTGTGCATGTGTACCAGATGGTACTGCAGTTCGAGACTGCCTGTAATTGTCATGTTTTTAATAATGTTTCAGTAGAAGAAATTTAGATGGTTGGATGCGAAGTCAGAAAGCAGGCCAGAATTCGCTTTCTGCTTTTCATAACACTATTTCTTTATAGGGAATGTTGTTCAAAACAATTTAAAAGCTATCTCCACAGCTTGTAATGTCACACTGTTAGAAATTAAAGTAGGATAACATGTTAATAATTACTGTACTAGTAGCACATAGTGGATATCATAAAAAGAAGCGATGAGTGCTCGTAGTGGGTGACTTGCTATTAAAGGGCACTGCAGCACCCATTTGCTGGCCTGACAGAGAGTCACGAGACATATGCTGCCTTCTGGGAGCTAAGGTCCGTAATGTTGCCAAGAGAGTGCCACAACTTGTCAAGAGCAGAGACTACTATCACTTGCTACTCTCATGTAGGCGCAAATGACACTGCAAGCTGGAACCTGGGCAGAGGACCACTTTCTATATTCTTGGATATCCCATACTTGAAGAAGGCTAATGTCAACCTCATCTACAGGAGGGCTTAAAGGAGGATCCAGGAAATCATAGGCCCATCAGTCTTACTTCAGTCCCTAGGAAACTTAAGGAATTAATCCTCCTGGGGACTATCACAAGGCAGTGAGGCAGAGGATGCTTCAGAAGGGAGAGCCACCCTGCAGGAAGACCTAGATGGGATGGAAAAGTGGGCTAACAAGAACCTTATGAACTTCAACAAGGACAAACGTCAGGTCTTGCATCTGGGAAAACATAATCTAGGAGCATAGCACAGGCTAAGCTCTGTCTGTCTGGGGAGCAGCTCTATAGAAAGGGACCTGGGGGTCCTGGTAGACAACAAGCTCAATATGAGTGGACAGAGTGCTGCTGCAGCAAAGCAAGCCAACAGGTGCTGGGTTGCATCAACAAGAGCATCACCAGCAGAGATAAAGAAGTCGTCATCCCACTCTACTCAGTGCTTGTCAGGCCACATCTAGAATACTGTGTTCAGTTTTGGTCGCCACTATGCAAAAAAAGATGTGGACAGCCTGGAGAGGGTCCAGAGGGTGGGCCACCAAGATGATCAAAGGACTGGGAAGCCTGCCGTATAATAAGGAAAGGCTTAGAGAATTGGGTTTGTTCATGCTTCAGAAAAGAAGGCTTAGGGGGGACTTTATCACCATGCTCCAGTACTTAAAGTGGCTACAAAGAAGATGGAGACTCCTTTTGCAAGGAGTCGTGTGGAAAATACGAGGGGTAATGTGTACAAGTTACTCCAGAGGAGATTTCGCTTGGACACAAGAGGAGATTTTTTCACAAAGAGAGCTATCAGCCATTGGAATAATCTCCCCAGGGAAGTGGTGGACTCCCCGACATTGGACGCTTTTAAGATTCAGATGGACAGGGTCCTGGGCCATCTTGTCTAGACCACGCTTTTGCCAAGAAGTGTTGGACCACATGATCCTTGAGGTCCCTTCCAACCTGGTATTCTGTGATTCTATGATTCTCAGATGGCATAATTTTTAGCATCTTATTAGAAAGACTATCAGCAGAGGTCTGTGGAGATTATTCTGTTTTCCTCATATAGCACTGACATAATACTAGTAAGTTCAGATGTGGACAGTGATCTGTATTGACTTCAGCATGTTTTCCCTGTACATTTGACATAGCCAGAATTTTTATGATATTTTATGTGCTCTTCAGTGTCTGTTCCTGAGAGGCAGGGGTGGCTAGTCCATCATCCACCCCAAGGCTCTGAAGAGCTTTTCTTTCTTGGCCACTTAGAAACTGAAAATTCTTTGGAGGATAACTCACTATGTAAAGGATTAAGCAAGGAAATTACTGCCTTGAGACTGGCTCTTCTGATTAGTATGTCAGCTGACTTTTTGAATTTTAAGTATATTTAACATCATAAGCTACTTGGGATAAGATAGTGTCTTCCTGCTTGTATAGTAGTCTCCAAGACACCTTCACCCTTTTAATAAGGCTTGTTAATGTCACACGTAACAAACTTGTTTTGCATCTCTGAAAAGCAGTTTCACTAACCAAACAAATCAAAGCAGAAGAGTGAAAACAAAAACATAGTTTGTGGGATTCTGATTGTTTCCTTTTTCTTAGATTCATTTTTATTTTCAGCTCTTCCTTTCACTTATTTTTTTACAATGGCTATTCATTTCTCCCATACTCTTGCATTTGTACCTTCTTGGTCCTTGACCTGTCTTCCATGAGCCTAATGTTTATGAACAGCCACCTAAACATTTAACCTCTGACAAAGTACACTTCAGAAAATGAATGGTTCTAATCGATCCAGCCGGTGCGATTCTGGGGTTATTCACTGATCAGTTCTGAGCATCAGCAGGAGATATCATAACTTACACCATATCAAAGGTCACAACTGAACTTAATTCTTTTTGGAGATATTCCAGTGTAAGCGTACTTTTCTACACATTCTTCATAAAGTTCCAGTATAACTTTAAAAGTTGTGACTAACTTATAAAGTCACAAGTAATGAAAAGTTTAGTTAATTCTATTATCACTACATGCTATCAGGGAGTAATTGTGTGTAAAAGCTCAGAAATCAAAGATAAATTCTCATTATTTTAACTTGCTTTAAGGAAAGACTTTTTCTTTGTGTTGTATGTATAGCACTCTTTACCAGAGAAGAGTATCAGACTTTCCTCTGCATTATTCTGGTTTTAAATCAGCATTAGTGTCTATGTATTAAAAAGATCTAGTATTCTTGATAGATCAACCTGAACTCTACCTTACAAAAACACGTAAGACTTCATGAAGATCTTTGTATATGTGTTTTTCTCCGAGTAAAGCAAGAATCTGAGATGAGGGTTACTGTTGTGCAAAGGTTAGATATGACTTGAGAGAAAATGCTTAGATCTTGCAGCATTGCATCTCTGCTGACAAAGTTAAGCTCTAGAGTGGTTGTGCAAGAATCTGGCATTTCTTTTTCTATATTCTGTGACAAAAACACTTGCACCCTTTTTGCTTCAGACACCAAATCTGCTTAAAAGTGAAGTGAGAGTCATGAACCTGATAATCTTCATCCTGCTTAAACTGAGAACTGTGTTTTTTGGGTAGTAAGGCCCTTGTGTTGCATTGTGCTTGTATGCCCAAATTCCACTGCAGAAGTAGGTAGCGAATTTGCCAGTTTTCTCCAAGGCTTCAGTCTCATTCTGAGGTATTAAGAAACATGCCAGCTTTATCAAATGAGAATTAACATGGTAGAATACGTAAGGAAACACTTAGCCGCATCTGGTTAAGTCTCTGTTTTGCAGTCTTAAGTGCCACATTATAAAAGCAGAAGAAAAAGCATTTTAGTAAAGCAAAGATTCTTTCTGTGGTCTGCCTTCAGCATATTAGCGCGTTAGAGACCTGAAGATTATTTTTGCATCTCAGACCCACAGAAGTAGTATAAGGAACAGAGTAAGTCAAGGTACTGATCTCCTCTTTGGCAAAACCTTGTCCCTAAATGTTCATACCCCTAAAGGAGAGTGGTCTTCAGAGCTTGCATGAGGAGCACATCTGGAGGAGCACTCTGCACCTGCCCTCTGTATAGCCAGTAGCAGTGTGGATGTTTCAACTGCAGATAGGCCATCCTTTAAATATCACTCTGAAAGTTGGCCCTTAGGATAGAATCTCTATCCTATTTCCTTTTTCTATTTTGAGCTATTTTGGCTATTGTAATAATGGGATTTGCATCCCTAGTGTAATAAGAATCATTATTTTCTGTCTTTTCTCATCTCTGCAACCAATAAATGAACTTTGTATCCCAGAGTATTTTAAGAGTGGTCTTCCTGGAACAACTTCTTTCAAGAAGAACAAAAAAGTTCATTGTTCTCAAAATAGTAAATTCCAGTGACAGTGAATATAATAACCATCTGTACTGGAAAAACTGAGATGCCAACAATCCAGCAGCTCCCCTATGCCACAAGAGGCTGATAAAACGTGGTAGTGAACATCAAGAGACAGGTCTTTTAGTCTAACATCTCTAAGCTTAAACCACATCTTAGGATATTACAGTTGTATTTTTAAAAAGCACGCCTTAATCACCAGTTGCCAGGAACAGCACAAAGTTGTTAATATGTTCTAGTCTTTCAGTCCTGTTTAAAATAGAGGAGAAAGAGAGATTCTTTATGCTGAACAGAAACCTATTAAACCCATATAATATGTTGAAAGTATATGTTATTTTAAATGTTTTATTAAAAGGCCAACTCTGTTACCAAAATCATGTTAGTCTAGGATACCAGGTAGTACTCTCTGAGTTCTTGACTGGAGTGGAAGACATCCTGTAGTTTCTGCTTACACGGTTTGGATCATTACTGGGGAATTCTGTCAAATATTTTAAAATTAGGACAGTCCGAAGGTAAGGATTGCCAGTATTTAAAAGGTTACAAAGTAAAAGGGTACAGAAGATTTAGTCTGCTAAAGGTGCATTTGTCTGGTATGAACAGTTTTCATGTTGTAATGACCTTCATGTGTCCTTCGCAGGGGAGGAGCTGTGCACCGGCCTCATTTCGGGCTGTTCCTTGGACTGTTCCTTTGGCTTCCAGACTGACATCCACAACTGTGAGATCTGCCAGTGCCGACCACGGCCTAAGAAGTGCAAACCCATTGTATGTGACAAGTACTGTCCCTTTGGATACTTGTACGTATTCTCATTCTGAAAGCATATTTAATACAATCCCTGTACGTATTGAAAATATGCAAAATCCAGGCATGTGTACTTGCCCTTACTTTCTGGCAAAGCTGGGGAAAATGTAGGAAAATATAAATGTCATTACTTGATGTGAGAAAATAGATTGATCAAAATCTGTTGATCAAAATAGATTTTGATCAACAGATTAAGAAGTAGCAATTAAAAAACCAGTGGCAAATTGTAAAAGCAAAGCGGTGCTTAAATTTTTTTGAAGAATATTTGATGATCAGATGAAAAAACTACTTACAAGTAAAGTTTCTTGCGTGTAGCTTTTTGAAATTCTGTTTGCATGTTCCGCTGCGATACCCTTTCATTTTATAGCCCATTTATTTTATTCAAATGATTTTCTAATATTTCAAGGTTTTTTTAATGTTGATATGACAGTAGACTAGTTTTAGTGAGACATTTCTGATAGTTACTTTAAAGGATTTGTAAAGAACAGTACCGTCTCTTAGTTGAGTTTTTGTAAATGTGTTCAAAACCAGTATTATTGCTGATGTAGTTTCTTCATAAAAGGAAATATTTGCGGTTTTTATTAATTTGTGGAACGGATGCCAAAAACCAGGCAGATCTTTTGTCTCAGTAATCAGTCTGGTGGCTTCTATATATACTTTACCAGTACATTTTCACAGAATCATAGAATGGTTTGGATTGGAAAGGGACCTTAAAGATGATGTAGTTCCAACCCCCCTGCCACGGGCAGGGACACCTCCTACTAGACCAGGCTGCTCAAAGCCCCATCCACCCTGGCCTTGAACACTTCCAGGGATGGGGCATCCACAGCTTCTCTGGGCAACCTGTTCCAGTGTCTCACCACCCTCCCAGTAAAGAATTTCTTCCTAGTATCCAATCTAAATCTCCTCTCTTTCAGTTTAGAACTGTTACCCCTCATCCTATCGCTACGCTCCCTGATAAAGAGTCCCTCCCCATCCTTCCTGTAAGCCCCCTTCAGATACTGGAAGGCTGCTATTAGGTCTCTCTGGAGCCTTCTTCTCTCCAGACTGAACAGCACCAACTCTCAGCGTGTCTTCGTAGGAGAGGTGCTCCAGCTCTCTGATCATTTTCATGGCTGATGGGGCCATTCTATGTTACAGTTTAATTTCTACCTCATGACAGCTGTCTTCAGATAAAGTTCATATGTAATTTTTTTTTCTTATAATTTGTCATGAAGTTTACTAAGGTTGCAGCTCTTAGTGTTTGATACTAATACTCCTTTAGTTTCTGGTTCATTTCAGAGTTCTGTTTGACATATGTTCATAAAATGCTGCAGGCTTTTATAACAGTAATCTATAGGGTAGTGTGGCCTTCTCTTAGTACATAGTTTTAATAAAATTCGGAGGAGTCAAAATATGGTAGAACTTGAATGACCAGAGAGGTACCAGAGATGTTAGAAAAATAGAAATCAAGCTGTAACATAGTGACATTCTCATAGCTTTAATTGGCTCCACTCATTACACTTAAGTGAATAGAGTGTTCTGGTTGGCCTCTGTCTTGCTGCTCATTCCACTCTTGCATTGTGCATGATGCTAAACAGGAGGTGGCACTGCATCAAACAAAAAGCAGAACCATATTGCACGAAACAGTAATGGTGCAAATATGCCACAATACACAGCCACCAGGGGAAAAAAAAAGAAAAAAAAAAGAAGAACATTTGAAGAATATGTTTGCCTTGAAACACTGAGTCCCTTTTTTGTCTTAGAAAGGATGCTTGACTCGTATACTTGAAGCATCCCTACTTTAACTTGAAAATACCTCCATAATAGCAGTCCAGCATAACAAAGTAAAGTAGTACCATTTAATATAGTCTTGTATCTATTATTGAGATACAGAATTAAATAATAGAAGTTTTTGCAGGAAGCAGCACTCATGAGAGTGATAGGATTGAAAAAGGAAAAAACGAGGGAAAGATAACAAAGATTAAATCAAACTTCACTTCTGTCCCCCCAAATCAAAGTTTAGCAGATGAGAGAGGAAAAGTAAGAATTTTAATTTAAAAGGTTAATAAAATTATCTTCAGGCATGTTAACTTCAAGAGTGGCTGAGAGTTTTACAAATGAGAGAAGGCAGAGAGCAGGAGAAAAGTTACAGAAAAGGGATGTCAGTTTTGTTGTCCCCAGAACTTTAGCCCAGTGGCTTCAAAGGCAAGGATCACTGAAAATGGGTAGCAGAACGAAAAGACCGTGAAAGATTGAGCAGAAATAATGACTGGTTAGATGTCTCAGTTTATAGATAGGATAAAGCTGCTTACATTAAGGATCAAAGGAGTGAAGTCAATTAAAACAAGTACAATGCGTGCAGAATTGTTTAGAAAGCATCTGGGGATAGTGAATTTTGAGCTGTGCCATTGAGCAGGCACAAAATCCAAGATGAAGTCTCTTAAAGCTGGGAGCCAAAGAGGCAGATGGTGTTGAGGTGTCTGAAACTGTAAGAACTCTGCGATAGAATCAGTAGGAAGGGTGGCTGAGATGAGGCAACAGCAGTAAAGGAGTACAACTTACAGCTGTATTCAAGCATTTACTGGAAATTGCCATGTAGTCCTCATATGGTGTACCCGTTTCTCAGGGGGCACTGAAATCATTTGCACTAGCTTAAATTTGATTTTGAACTTTGGCAGAGAAGGGAGAAAAATTCTGAATAATGGCCTTCAGAATATATTTCATTGCTATTTGTAATGAAGATGAAAGCCATCTTTTTTGCTCACGATACATAACACATCTTCAGTAGCAAGTACAGGATGTGAGCTTGGCAATCTCCAGACCATATATCCAAACATTTCCTTTTATTTCTGTTTTATATATGTATTTTTAAAAACAATTTCCATTAACAATACTCAGTTACCGGTTATTTTTTCAAACTGGTTTATAAACTCAGTGGATTCATCTTATGTGGTATTTAAAGGACATACTAAGGCTGTTAGATCTTGAGGTTTATGCTTTTGTCCATATTGTAGCTCTTAATTTTTTGTCTGTAGCAGGGTTGATAACTTAAAGCTATCAGGACAGAATCTGAGAAGACTTTTTTTCATCCTCATGCTCTCCTTGAGCATGTGCATTCATGTGTTTGCAGAGAGAGTTAGTATGAACTAAAAAAATTTTTACTGTTTACTCAGTGTGATTGAATATTGTTCAGCTTGGAACAGGAATATGTTTTTTATTATTTTAATATTACGAGTGCATACATAAATTATTATTTTCAAGTCCATTTGCTTTAGCCTATTCAAAAGTTATAATACGAGAAAACCATTAAAGAAGGTCTATTTAATGTCTTTTGTCATAGCCTTTTTGGACCTATATAGAAATAGCTTGAATATATTCATGAATCAAGATCTAGGTGTTTATTTCCATTTCCAGCTAACTCTATTCTTTAACCTTTCTGTGGTATCTAAAGCAGACAAGCTTCTTTCTCCTTTTGGTTTCTTTCAGTTTACTACTACTGGTTTTCTTCACTGGCAATGTAGATGTCATGCTGAAATGTTAAAAATGTTTTGCTACTCTTGATAAGGACTGGTCTGAACTATACTTACCAAAGTCATTTACTGTTAATGTGTTTCATTTGTGTGAATGTGTTTACTGTTACATTCTTTTAGTTTATTGTGCAATACCTTTCCAACAACATGGCTTTAGGAAGAAATAATCTCTTTCTCACATAGTGAGCAAGTTTGTCAGGTTTGGTTATATTAAACTGTAATTTTTGTTCAGAGTAAAGTGGACAGAATTTTTACAACTTTAAATGCAACATAGTAGAGATCTTAACCTGTGGTGAACTGAATATACCTTCAAAATTCTGAATCTTCAGGGGAAAAAAGCAAGTAGTCTTTTAGGATAAGTTAAGACAGTAAATTTCCTTTTGTGCCTGTGATCCCAGTTTGTGTGACTGACAGTAATGTTCTCGATTTAAGTCTACCTCATTAGCGACCAAATCGTGTATAACTGCTAAAAAAAAAAATGTATTTTCTTTGTCCTGTTTTCTTCCTTAGCTTTCAGTAAAGATGCACCACTTCTGCTTACATACATGTTTAGTCTGCCACTTCTGATTTTTACTTTCTTTTCTTAAGCAAAGGTTTCTCTTTACTGTTGTCTTCTATGCTCCCTTAGTATTGTTAGTTTTGCAGTGAAGTTGGTTGTTCCATGTGTACTGAATTAATTAATGAATTAATGAACTTTGATTAATTCAGAAACTTGTTACTTGGTTTGAGAGGTCTGTCTTTCATGGTGCGTCTCTCTCATGAGCTGTGATTTAACTGGTTTTCTAGAGAAAGTTTTAAACAAAGATGAGGAAGATCCTTATGTGTAGTTCAAAAATGACCCTCAGATTGTAGTGAATTTGACCTGTGATGTTAAGGGTTATACTCTCACATACCAGTATAAATCATGAGGAATACCTTTTTGAACAAAAAAAAAAAGAAAATCTGGACTTCTCTTGTTGCCCTTTAGGTGAGATGTGCCTGCACTACTTTGAAAGGCCTTAAAGGAGAAATCTAATAATGAGAAAGATAAGAACTGAAGAATGGAGCCTAATATACTTTTCACCTTAATAAACTGATTTTCTCTGAGTGCAATCCTCTTGACCTATAGAGTCCCTTAGTTTGTGTGATCTGTGAGTATCGTGCTGCTGATAGCTGTGCCTAAGCACTTAAGGTGATTACTGGTAATAAATTTGTGGTATGCGTCAATAGCAATCAAGCTGATTGTATGGGAAAATCTAAAGGTGTCTTTGCCATCTTCTGCAATGTGGACATACCTGAAGATTGCATTAATGCTGTCTGTCTACTCAGAAGCAGTTCAGTCTTCTGAATAAAAATCAAAGAGGAGTGAAGACAAAAAAGACAGATGGGCCTAGCTTTATATAAAGAAATCGATCAAATCATTCATTTTGCTGGAATGCTTTCCTGTAATAAAGAACTGACGTCTCGGTTTCTGGGAAGGATAGGAAACAGCTTAAGAGTGTTGTCCATGAGGTGCAAGAGCACTTCAAACGCAGAGATGCCTAGTCCTAGGTGCAAGCATTTTTCAGTGTCCATCATATGCCAAGGATAATCTGTTAAAGGATACAAATTTCAGGCACAAATCCAAATGATTTTCTTAACTCGTGGAGAAAGTAGCCAGTGTCTAAGAATTGGTGTGATATTGTCACACGAGTAGGAAAAATTTAGAAAAATAGTAAGGTCTATAATGAGGAAGAAGAGAATAATAAAACAGGCTTTATTTCCTAGATTACTAGGCTTACTTTGTATACCTGAGGAAGACTAAAATTACCAAGTAATAGGCTTCAAAATGGAAACTTAGATCTTCAGAAATGGAAAGTATCTGGAATTTAGTGAAAAGGAAGAAAAATGGTAAACAAGTTAAAGTTAAAAAGGATAAATATTGAATCTTGCAATTTGCAACTGTTCACTTGAAGTCTTAGACATGATAAAATGACATTGACTCACAGAGTATCAGATGTGGACCATTTAATGACTTGCCCAGGCGCTCCTCCCCAGTCTAGGGCATGCTGTCTGCCCCATCGTACTGTATCCCATCCGGAGGAGTTGTGGGAGGTCAGTGAAAACATCCCACAGGTCAGGATTGCTCCACGGTGTGGCTAGCGCTGACCCACGTGGCTCGGCTTCAAATAGAAATCATTATAAAAAAGATAATGTTCAGCCTTTCGCAAAGTTACACTGCCTGTTGTAAAGAGCAATAATTTGTAGCCTGAATGTATGACTCACTTACCTACATTGACCTACAGAGGAAAATTATAGATTTCTCTGTGTGCTTTCTGTACTTAGATCAGCTGAAACACTCTCTTCTTTCTCCTTTTTTTTTTAACCTAAAGTGTTCATAAAACAGTTTTATTAGAAAATCTGTGTGAACTATGTATCAAAAGCATTTTTGAAATGACAGCAAATATTAATGAGCATAGTATGGTAGCTGGGAGTAAGATAAAGATGTTTTAAAATTACCAAGTTGATTTCAAGCTGATGCTAGTGTTTTAGATACGCTGTCTTTGGGATGATCATTCCCTTGCATTTTTGTACACCTGAAAAAAATCTGAACTTTAAGCTAATTTGAAAATGATCTTCAATTTGAATTCTGGTTTTAAATTTAATTATGCACAATGCTTGGTTAGTATTTAAAAATTATGATCTTAAGACAATTGTAATTTTAAAAAAACCCACAAAACAAACAAACAAACAAAAAACCCCAAACCCTGGAAATGAGCACCCTAATCTTATCACCACACTGAATGAAATTAATACCATTTAAAGATAACTCTGTACGTAACAGTTTGTAGTATATATGTGTAAAATCATGGTAAGAACTACTTTAAGATCATTTCACTTCAAGTCTTACTTTGGTGTTAAAATTATTTATATTTGCAGTTGTATAGTACATTTGTTCAGCTCTTTACTGCAACTGTGCCAATTTCTTTTCTAAAATAGCAAACGTTATGTGACTTCCAAGCCTGCTATGACCATCAAAAGCATAGGATCTAATAGAAGACAAATCTCCATTTTAAGCTAAAACTTTGGTGACAAATAGGAGTCTAGAGAAGCAAGTATAAAGAGAAAACTATATTAGAGAGTGAAAAGTTAATTTCATTTAATGAAATTAAAATCAAATGTTTGATTTTTTTTTGAAGACTGTCAAAGGTTAGTAACTGGGAAACCTGAGTTAGTGCATCTTTAAAGAAACCAAAACCTTTTCACAATTGTCTGAAAAAAATCTTGCTCAATAGAGTTCACTGTTTGAAAGCTCTATATGTTAATGGAAAGAAGCATTTATTTTCATATTAAAAAGGCCGTGGCTACAGAGATTAAGGAGGGAAAAATAGATGGACAGGAGGACAGAAAGTCTTTTATTCTTCATTGTACGGTGTGCAGATTTGTTTTTCCTCAACCTTTTAACTAAACATTAAATAAAGTTTTCTAGAGCTTGAAGTCAGGCTTTTCAGAGATTTACGTAATTTATTTCTTCTCTATCCCTCTAGATATTCTTCTGTAACTTCACATGTCTTTTCTTTATTTTGAGGGGAACTGGGTGCTTTTAATGGTGTAATATTCAATGAGGGATCTGTCAGCTTCCCAATAAATGTTTTTCATTATTTTAGTGGGTTACCTTGTTAGAGTGATAACTTTATCAGCAGACTCCTGAAAATCATTTCGTGTTTTTCTTCCCCTCTTTGTCTTAAACTTCTTCATTGCAATTTTTTTTTCCTCCCTGTATCTTGGGAAGGCACAGAAAATTACTCTCTGTATACGAAGGGAAATAGTACACTTGTGCCTAAAGTTAGAACTGTATTAGCTGTCTTCATGGGAAAAAAAAGGCAAGCCAATATTCAGTATAGGACTCTCAGAAGCAGCGTGTCAGGTGGTGCTCTAGATTCCTGCCTAGCTCTACCTGGAAGCTTTAGAAGCATTTGTGTTCTTGATTCTCTGTACTCTGTCCGCTGTAAAAGTTCTTTGGTTTTATCTCTTTCAAAACATGTTACTGTGTGTCTGCCACTTTTTGTACAGTTATTGGCATTCCACGTGTTAGTCTTCAAGTAAGCTTTGTGTGTGCTTATTTAATGTTTCTGGAAATCTCTCTGTAGTTTTAGTATGCAAGAGAGGAAATCTACTGTACTCTATCATTGGAGGAAAAAAGCTAACAGTACTTTGTGTTATAAAGACAGTAATTATAAGAGATTCCTACCTACCTAACCTCTTCACAGTTTTAGACGTTATTCTTTCTATTTTTTCACTTGAAAAGAGAGTTGATCATCAATAGTAGTCACAAGCACATACATCAGTATTATCTGCTATGGCCTGAAAGTACCAAATGCAGAGATTCTGCCAGGCACGTGGAGGGAGCACATGCCAGGGATGGAGACACGTACACCCCATAGACCCACTGAACCGAACGGCGACAGTTAACAATAGTTTTCTTTACTCCATCAGTCACTTCTTTAGGGGATGCTTTTGCTTTGAAGATCATGACATGTAGATATTTAAAATGACCTGCTGACCTTTAACAAATTGTTTTGGTCATCTAGGAAGAACAAGCATGGCTGTGAAATCTGTCGGTGTAAGAAATGCCCAGACCTGCCTTGTGGTAAAATCTGTCCGATGGGCTTCCAGCAGAACAATCACGGATGTGTTATCTGCAAGTGCAGAGGTATGTGCGAGTGCGTTACCACCTCTAATTACAAATTGTTTTCAAAGCAGTTGGAAGCTAGAGCCAAAGAAAAGGAATACTGCATGGAATAGGTAAGAAATGAAACATGGTAACTGCTGAGGGAGTTGTTTCAACTTTGCTCCAAGGAATGCACTGTTTTGCAGGTGTTTGTTATTTTCTGTGTTCATCTTGGCTTCAACATAAAGCCTCAGCTCCGCTTCAGTATCCCATTACAAAGTCACAAAAGTCAGTTCATTGTCATTAATAAGAATTAGATGAGGCTCTTAGCAAGTAACTACTAGAAATAAGCTAGTCGAGGGTTTGGTTTCTTTCAGTAGCAGTGTTCATCTTAGCTTCTTCACCATCATCTTTTCTTTACAAACTCAAGTAACCTAAAATTTACCACCTAAAATGAGAACACTGGTTCTTGGACGCTTCAGGTCATCTCAAGGAACAATGAGTACAGAGAGTACCCAGGAGAAAGGACTGTGTATTCTTAAGCTAAAGATGTCACATGTGCCACATGACAAAACTGTAACCACGAAGTTTGAGGTTCATTAGTTATATGCTTTAGTTTTGTGCTGCTTTTAAGATGTGCCTTTTTAAAGATATTTTCAGTTTGTGTTCTGTAGTAGTCTGGGTATCAGACGTCCTTCGTTGCTTATCTCCATGTGTTGCATTTAAAAACTTTTCATTTCTGCTCAGCCTCTCTCATCCTAACTGCTCTTTCGTGCTTATTTTCTTTGATTCTTACTTGTCTGTTTCTATTTCTAGCTATAGGCAAGTAAGTTTAAGTATTTTCCCATTGCTTTGTGTAATGACTCCGTTCTTAACTTTTTTAGCAGCTATTTCTTTTGCATTTTAAAAAAATGATAAGATATAATAAGAAAAGCTATGGGAACATGGGACTGGAAGAAAGTGTATGAGTTCCTGAAGTCACTCTCCTGTAGTTGAAAGCAAACATGCCGTCATATAAATCAGAAGGAACTGACACTGTATTTTCTCCACGTGACTTTATACACTGCAGACAATTATAACAAAACTTAAAGACTTCTAGCAAAAAAAAAAAAAAGAAATGTTATAAATGTACCTTGCAGATAGAAGAATTAGAGGTTTCACTTTCATAAGATGCAGTTTAGGACTTTTGCTAGAAATAAAAATTTTTTAAATTAAATAAGAAAGCGTAACTGCTGAATGGAGTCCCCTTGAGAGAAGTCTTAACACTTATCTTGTCACTTGTCTCCATGTTCACAATCAGCACACTTCTGATTGTAGTGATGCTGTGGTGGAATACATACAAGGTGTTCTCTTAGATGGGCCATAATTGCATCCCAGACTATAAACAGATACAACTCTTCGGTTACTAATTATGTGTACCTTTGAGTCCCTTCCTTAACAAGAATGGATTTTAAAACATGCATAAATATTTAGTGAAAATAACTTGACCCTCTGTAAATAGTATTTGTTTTTGCTATTGTGATCAAAAAGATACCAAGCCATGAGCATGTTACTTCAGCATCACTTCATTAGCAACTTGTCCAAGAATAATTAGAGCAATCACTAGTACGTTCTGGGGGAGCTGTGACTCCTTGTTAAGATTTTGACCCAAAATCCCTAAGTAAGAGAAAGGGATTAATAAATCCCCTGCTTGTGAATTAGCTCCACTTTCTAAATTGCTGCTGCCAGAAATAGCTTATGCTAGGATTAATAGAAGCAGAACCATATTGAACTACAGGGCTGGGGTAGTCCTCTGGAAAACCGAGAGTCCATTTATCTGCCCTTGCATAAAATAGAGTGTATCTGGATAATCCTTGACACATGTTTGTCTAAGATTTAATTTATTAAGAATCTCCACTCTCAAAAGAAAAAAAAAATAAACAAAACTCTCTAAAATAATATTTTTCTGTGGTTACCAATATGCAACATATTTTAAAATAAATTCTCTAATGTTTCTGTCTCCCTTGCTAAAAATGGAGCCAGTTACTTCTTGTCCTAAGCTCAACAGACATACAGAACAGCTAAGCACCATTCCCTTTGGAATTCTTGCAGTATTTAAGGAGTTGCAACTGGGGTCCCTTAAACATTTTTTGTTGGGTTTATTTTTTCCCCTCAGTCAAACAAACCCACTTATTTTGGTCTCTCGTCACAGTTCAAAAACTGGATGTTGTACTTTAGCAATAGCAAAAACTTCAAACTAGTAGAGATATTAGTACTGCATTTAAATTTATAGTGCTTTTGTACTTGTATCTTAGATTGGACTTTCCTTCTCTGCTGTGGTATCACATTACTGACTGACTCGTTTTTACTTGTGGGCTACTGTCACCTCAGGTAGTTTCAGCCATACCTCTAGTTACCTATTTATTCCCTTTTTTGTATTTGGCCATTTGGTTTCTTAAATATTATCTTTTGTACTAATTTTAATTAAAAAACGAAAAGAATCTCGGTTTGTGAAGTTAATTTTGAATAGTTGCCTATATGCTTGGTACTATTTCTCCAAATTTTGGACCATACTGTAGAATATTTTGGGGAAAAAAGTTTTGATTACATCAGATACTTTATTTATTAAGGAGGGGGAAGGACATTACACTTGTGTGTCAGTAATCATTTTAATGTAGGACAGTATTCCAGTGATATTAATTCAAATCGGAATTTATATATAATCTTATATGAAAGCATAACAGTATAGTAACTGAATATAAATTTTTTTCATAGTATTTCTGTTTGTGCAATAGGATAAAGTCTGTTTTAAGAAATATTTTATCCTTATGCCATGGCTTTTCTTTTTAATTCACAAAATGGTATACTGATGTAATTTCTGTGTACTGGATTCGTATTCTGATAACATGCATCGAACTAACTTTGTACCATCTGCTTGTGGTTTTAAAGACCACCTTTGATAGATCTGCCACAGCTGAAGAAGTGCTGACCTACATGTTAGTAAAAAAAAAACAAAAACAACAACAACAAAAAGCTACTAAAATTATTATAAACATTAATAATCTTCATACCACATCATTTTTAAACAGAAGATGAAATAAGCAAGTTCACACAAATAACCTTATATATGTAAGTGTTTGCAGAAGGTGGTTGACATACCACTGAAAAGAAGTCAGTTCACTGACAAACTGATCCTAAATCCACCATCATCATAATGATGTGGGTAAGGGAATGCTGGGCTCTAAATTCACTCTGCTGATTAACAAAGAATATACTGAGGCTGAATCCTGCAGCACTTAAATACCTCTTAAGATACAAATGAGACTTTATCCTCCCTAGACCAACTGCTTATGTGTTCTGACTGAGCGCAAGTAATGCATCAGTCCGAGCCACTGTATTCTCATCTCAGGAAAAGCTAGGAATGAGGGATAAAATTGTCAGAGCTGTTTTCTTCCAAACATCTAATTTACCATAGTAATGTAAACAAATAATTTCCCATAGGTGTTTTATGAAATACTTTCAGCATCACCCCCATTAGAACTTGCTTGTAACTTTTTGTCATTCATGATACAAGATCATCCTTAGCTCTTGTAAATGCTTTTATATTCTACTTGCTATCAGATACTAACATTATAGATAATCTAATACCCTGTAATATTTAAATATTTCATTTTAGGTATGCTTCCTGCTTTCTATTTCCCTCCATTGCATTTCTCATTTCTCTTATATTATTTAGCCAGTGCTGCATTTCTGTATGATTAAAAACAGTATAGGTGCAACAGAAAGACGTGGTTATATTTTTCCAAGGGAATACATTCTGCTACATCCTGCCATCCCCTTCAGTATACCTTTTAATTGTTTCATGCATGTTTTTACTTTATTTCTAAGTGTCAGTGATAGAATTATTATTCACTTGGTCTTACATGTGCTTTAAAAATAAATGCAACCCAGGTATGAAGCTGGTGTGGGGTTTTTTTTCCAAAGCAACACATGCTTATCAGGACACCTTATTTTCCTTTGATTTTGTGCAGAGGCAACCGCTTCTCTTATGCCTCCCATTAAAACAGGCTCTTGCCTGTCAATGGATGGGCGCCGACATGAGAACGAGGAGAGCTGGCACGATGGCTGCAGGGAATGTTACTGCCACAATGGACGGGAAATGTGTGCCTTGATCACCTGCCCCGTTCCTAATTGTGGCAACCCCACCATACATCCGGGGCAGTGTTGCCCATCATGTCCAGGTAATGTGCTTTCTTCTGTGTGCTTTGTAATCGGGTTTCATTTCACACGTGGCCTGCCTCCTAATTCATGAAAATAATCTCATGCATCATTCTGAACGAGTGATAGGTATATATGAAGGTTTCTGTGCCGCATGATGAGTGGTTTTCATTAAGATCTCGGATGTGAAAGATGGGAACTTTAAATATTTAAACAAGCATATGCAAGTTGTGGGTCCTAACACGTTAATCTTTGACACGTTGAAATCTTTAAACTTGAAAAAGTTTCTAGTCTATATTAGCTAAAACAGCAAATTCATACTAATATATTTTTTTTACCTATAATAGCAAACAATATAGTAAGTCATTACATTTTCTTTTTTTTAATTTGAAATGGAGTTTTATTAAAATTCATCTCCTATCTGTGTTTCACAACCCCTCAAAGGAGTACACATTTAAATGGATGTCTGAAGTAATTGAACATTACGATTCTGTGTTCTGAGGGAAGGCTTCTGTGCCACCAGCAGTAGAAGATTTTTTTAATGCTTTTGGTGGGAAGGCCAACTCCGATTAATATTGCATTCCAATACAATTTTCATAATAAGTGTTAATATGAAAAACATCAACAAAAGATGTTACAGTGTAAGATAATACACTCTGTCTTCAGAATGGTTCCTATAATAATTTGTGTGCTAAATAGATTAATTTGCAATACAGTGATATTGTCTATGACTTTATTGGAATTCATGTTGCAAGTAGGAACAATGAGGCTCATGATGCTGCTATAAATATCAAAATGGTAAGACAGCACTGGCGGGATATAAGCGATTATGAACTGTTTCAAATTCTTTGTAACGAACAGGAAATCCTCGGGGAAAAATAAGCAGCCAGATCCTCTTTTTGAAAGTGGCAGAGCGTACCCACCCTAGGACCTAAGATAATCAATCTCTTTAGATTGCATAAACAAATGGTGATCTCCGATCCAGTTCACGCCTTGTGACTGGAAAAACATAGTCCCCAAAAAGATGTGAGACTCCAAAAGGTCTGTCTCCCTTTCTCAGCCTGCACCATTCTCCTCCTCTTAGTATCAAGACTGGGCACTGTGGTTCCTGTGGTTCCTTTCAGCAACGGCTTTCATGGAGCCAGAGCTATTTTCAGTGCTAAGTAATTTAGCAGGGGTTACTGAGGCTGAGCTCCTCGTCCTTAGCATCTTAGTAATGACAACCATTAATGAAATTTTTAGCTGAGATGGAAGCACTAAGGAGAACACTTGCACCAGTTATACACACTAGGGGAACAATTCGTCGCTCACTTCCTTCTCTTCCATTATCAAGTATCTGGCTAGTCGGACAGGGAATTTTTTTAAAGGGAGCCTTAGTGTTTTATCAGCTTGGAACACACTTTTTTTTGCCACAGCAGTATGAAGTGTTGGTCCATAATCATCCCATCAGGTATTGTCATTCTCTCCTCCAGCTGCCCATGTACACACACACATTCACAGTCTGTACTACTTAAATAGTACAGTTCTCTCCCCTATGAAACCTTGGTGTGGCAATAAAATAAAATTAAGAAAACAACAACAAAAAGATTCAGTTGTGAAATTGTTCCAGCCAGAGCAGCCAAACAGCAAATAATAACTGCAGAATATCGTATTCCTAACGTCATGTCACTGGACAGGGATGTCATTTTCCACTTGCGCTCACTGTAATTCAGGGCTGCACAGAACTGTTGGAGTATCTGCAGTACTCGCCTTTTCACAGTGATTTGTGTGTTATTCTAGGGGGTGGTGTACTCCATGTGGATGGGGACAGGTTAGCATGTCAGTCTTGTGTTAGGTAAACATGCAAGATTCAAAAATTAAAATGTAGGATGGTTGTTCCTGTTCCAGCAATTCTGTTGTTAGGTCCCCAAGACTCATTCCTGATTTCACTCTTCTATCAGTATACTTGTGCATATTGATTTACCTAACACATACAGAACACCTCAGAGCATTCAAATAAGAGTAGTCTTAATTTTGGTCTTTCAGCAGCACCGGTGGATAGGCACTTTGTGTATGGAGAACGAGTTTCACCTAATGTTCAATTTGTGGAAGAAAGATCAGTATGAGATTAGCAGTACCAACTTCTCACGCTATCCATTCCTTGTGGATGCGATCAGTGTTTGATTCTGAGCACCAGCAACATTGGTCTTCTGTATAAAATAGCAATTTCTTGCACAGTAGTGTCTGTTCATTTGAGATGCAGTGTCTGCATAGGTTTCTCTGTCTGACATCTTTCCTGCTTTCAAGGTACTAGTCACCGCGCCTGTGTGTTAGCAAACTCATACTCTGTGTAAACTCCTACAATGCTAGGGCAGACACAGCTTTTTTTTAAAGTGATTGCATATATAAGTGTATGAATTAATATGGCCAAATTAGTCCCAGTGTGTTTTTGTTTTCCCCCACTGAGGTTTTATATTTGTTGAAAATGTACTTCTGATTTTATTTTGCAATGTATTGATTCCCCACTGATGCTGTTAAATAAATATCATGGCTTTCAGTAGATGGGAAAGCAGTTTAGAATTGCGAGGCTGTGAGGACATCCATCAAATGTGTCTGGCATAAGGATATTGAAGTAATTAGAAATCCTGATGTGCTCAGTTTTGAATGGCACTGTTAACCTATCAACAGGGAAGTGGCAGCTCTCAGAGGTCGGTTTTTAGACTGAAAAAAAAGTGGTTATGTTCAATTCCATATTTAGTTAGTTTTCAACAGAGAAAGATATACCCTGGCTGCTACAACATTCCTTATAACCGTGTTTCTATATATTAAGAGGTTTTAAGTGGATTGCTGCAATGCTTGTGAAATGCTCCAGGTAGCCTGTAAGATTTAGAAAGTCATTAATGGCTAGAGTTTTGTGGAACTATGCTATCCGGAACGTGTGTATTTGTTTGGCTAGTTGTTCCTGCAGGAATAGAGTAGTTGTACATTTGTGGCAATTCGGTTGCAGTGATATATCAGTATCAATGCTGCTAAGGGAGCAGTAAGCAATGCTGTCTGTACAGCAGTACTATCTGGTGATGTTTTTCTGATTATGAAAGAGTTTATGAGCTGTAATAAATCAGCGACTTTTCAGGGAACTAAATGCAAAGGAGATGACTCAGAAAATTTCCAGAAAATAATTAGGATTGCATTTGCCATGGTGAGTTTGGATGCCACTGCATAAAATGTAATCTCTTGTTCCAGCTGAAATAAATACCAAATAGCGACAAGGCAGCAGAGCAGCTATCTCACTTCAGGTAAATGCTACTGAATCACATATGTGGTTCATAAATGTAAGGAGTAGGAAAAGCAATAGCATAAAGAAATCAGTTAAAGATAAAATAATTCCCTGAAAGAAGAAATGCACGAGTATTTTGTCAATAGAGTAAGATGGGCCAGAGCCAGGTTCCTTGAGTTCTGCTGATAATTCTCCGGAAATAAAAACAAATAATTGAGTGGTGTGGCAATTCTATGTGGCAGTGTCATAGAGCAAAGGGCACAAACGCCGTTCTCCGGACAGGTACAGCAGTGCTATGAACGTGAAGAGAAGCACATGTACTTTGTGAGCCTTGACCTGCCTAAATGACTAGAGGGGCTGCTATTCATTTATTTTTTCTGTCCTTGACTCAAGTTATTTGGATTAGGATGATGTTCACATTAGGCATCTTTAAGTAGAAGAGAGAGACCTTCAGAAAGTGGTTTAGAGACGTAGAGTCATTACCTGGAAGTCACTTTCTCTTCCCCTCCATTTGTAGCGCAGGAAACCTGGGGCAGCTCAGTACTTAACGTAGACACTGTGCTTAGTTGTCTAGTGTTAGATGGGTTGAACCCAGGCTGAAGGACAACGTCACTTACAAGCTTGAAGCTTCATGTTGCAGCATGTGACTTTAAAACGCCTGGCTTCTGTGGTTGAGTAAAACGTGCTGCATGAGGCATCCTGATTCCTGTACACAGTGCAGGGAAAAAACTGGTGGACTCACTCCAGGTCCAAAGGAACCATGGCGGTAAGCTGGCAACTATTACTGCCCTTATTGACCTTTATGTGGGGGTGGGCTCCAAGGCATTTTAAGCAGGCTATGAGGATGCAGTTCGTGGCATAACCTTTTCTTGATGGTAAGCGGTTAAACACTTTGAAAGTGCAGAACAGGTTGCTCGTTTCTTTTAAAACACCAAGAGGGTAGAGAGAATTCCCCCATGTTTTTAATACTCCAGGGGTTGGAGGACACTCAAGCTGAGCAAGGGAAACAGTTTAAGTTCCTTTCTTAACTTGAAGGTGGCCAAATCTATTCTCTAACCTGCCTGGCTTAGAGGCTGGGTGAGTCTTTTAGTCAGGGCTGTAGAGGTAATGCAGTTAGTTGTTTGAAAAGGTATTAGGGTTTGTTTGGTGAGATACAGTCAGTGGAAATACAAGTCGACACATTGCAGAATCTCCTTGGATCCAGTTTTTACTTCAAAGACTGCAGATAGTTATTTCTGTTTCTTTTTTAATGGAACAAAGTGATGAAGAACTTCCACCAATGTTAAGCGCTTATATGTTTTTAGGGGCTTGAGTGGCAGATTTTGTGTTTTTCTTTTTCTTTTGTGGGTTTTTGTTTGGTTGGGTTTTGTTTTTTTCTGTCACTAAATGGTACAGACATGTATCACTCAAGAAACTTAAAAAGCAGGCAGTTGAATCTGGGCTTCCTAAATCCCAGACAAGAAGCGTATTTATCCATCCTTTCAGGAATTGCACTGATGCTAATATTTAGCAGTTAAGAAACTGTCCGATCAGTATAATTTTTCAGAAAATTACAGTTGTCTCTTGGAATTCCTGCGTCACAGGTTGGTTTGATTTTTTTCTGAAATGCCAAGAATGCTTGAAGTTATCTGCAATTTATACACGTTAGTATTTATTCAGACTGATTCTCAAATTGTTTCTTGTTTATAGTTTTCCCACTTTCCCTAAAGTGACATAAAATAGAAAGAGCTTCATTAAGAATATATTTATAGATGGGTTTGTTATTCCTAATATTTTCAATACCAACATAAATTATTAATCTTGCGTACATTTCTAGTCATTAGAGTCACAGTTGATTTTGCCTGTCTTCCAATTCTGTTTTTCCCAGATGAAATAATTGTGCAGAAGCCGGACCTCACCAGTCCATCGATCTGTCATGCTCCTGGTGGGGAATACTTTGTAGAAGGAGAGACATGGAATATTGATTCCTGCACACAATGTACCTGCCACAGTGGACGTGTCCTGTGTGAGACTGAAGTCTGTCCCCCTCTTCTCTGTCAAAACCCCACCCGCACACAGGACTCCTGCTGTCCGCAGTGCCCAGGTATATACTGACAATCAGCTTTCATCCGAGTCCTTTCTTGATCTGAGAATGTAGGATGTGAATATCGAATGTTTCAGTATGTGCACACGTGGTTGTTGTGGTATTTCATCCTTCAGCAGTTTGGAGTGAGAGTCTGCAGTCCTCTATTTCAACTGCAAAACCTCACTGTGTGCAAGAGTTACCTTATATGTAAGGGGAGTTGTGGCCCTGAAGTTTGAACACCTTCTTTGAAGGAAATCTAATAATGTAAGGGGTGCATGAGTACCAGAATCCTGAGTTGGAAGGCTTATGAAATATGCACTGGCTCGTTTATGGAAACATGCAGGATTACAGAACCTTCAAAAGCAGTCAAAGTGCTAGGCAGATACAGGCCTGTTTTTTTTGTTTTCTACGTGCCTTGGGTTCTGTGAACCTTTTTATCACTATCTTGTCTATTTGGGATCTATTCTCAAAAATACTTCTGTTCACTTTTACTTTCACCTGGTACAATTTGAGAGTGACTTGAAGGCAACTGAGTAATATCAAAGCATTCCAGCCCAGCAGGCATGTCAGATTCCTCCTAGACTGCCTCACAGTGTCAAGAAGGTAACAGGATTTGCTTTCCCCCAAGGAAAGATATGCAATTATAAATGAACGTGAATTGCTATTTTACATAGCAAATGGGGGAGTTTATTGCAGGTGAAACTTATTCCAAACCTGTGAATTATATGTAAAATCACTGAGGAAAATATTTGTCTTTATTAAAACAGAATCTAAAAATTTTACTATAGGGGAAAAAAAAAAGGTTTTGCCATTTCTTCTACGGGGTGTTTATTGGGTTTTTGGGTACATTGTTTTCTTTTTTTCTGACAAAATATTTTCAGTAAAAAACTAGCCAGTTGTCCTGACTTCCATTTTTCTCATTATTAGTAACAGGGAACATTCATGTTGCTTAACTTACAAATACTGTTTGGAGGAACTAATCTTTCCTCACTGGCTATGTAAGGAGCTTACTCTCATAACTTACACAGTTAGGTTGAGAACCTCATTTGGGTCCCCTTATGAATCTTTTTTTTCTTTCTCCTTTTCTTATATGTTTTCTGCACATGCAGTCATATTTCTTGATCCATAATGTCTGTTAAGATAGAGCTTCATTGCAGAAATATGCCTCCCCCATGTGCCGGCGTGAAAATTAAAGCAGATCCATTGGCATCAAGCTGAAGCCCTCTCAAGTTCCATTTGTTTCTTAACAGCTTATAATTAGCTCAAATAAGTCTACTAGTGAAGGCAACAGCGGCATAATAGCTTTTCACTTTGCATCATTCAAGGATATGAACTGACATGGCAGAAGCTGGGATTCAAGTTTTAGATTTAAAATTTAGTCTCTCTGATTTAAGGTCAATTCAGCTCAGAGCATTCGGAGTGGCTTTCTGAGGGGCTGCTTNGTCTCTCTGATTTAAGGTCAATTCCTATATACCATTCAGCTCAGAGCATTCAGAGTGGCTTTCTGAGGGGCTGCTCCTGATGGTGATTGTTTTTCACTTTGCAGTCCTTTTTTCTATTTTTTCTTTTTTTTGAGTAAACTCAATGAAGGTCTGCACAAACTTTGTTCTAGAGCACATCATGAGATCCTCACCGTATGTAAGGACCAAATAGGTATAAGGCTCTGTCTTTCTAGTTCTTCTGAAGTCGCAAGCCAGTAGGTTACAATTCCATTGTGTTCTTCAAGAGTGAACCCTCTTTTGAGTAAACATGTGAGAAGTTAGCTAATATAAGTTAAATAACTTAATCTGCTTCTATTTACAGATGAGCCTCTTCAGCCCTCTTCATCAAGCAATGAGAGCATGCCCAGTTATTGCAAAAATGATGAAGGAGATATTTTTCTGACGGCTGAGTCCTGGAAGCCCAATGTCTGCACTAGCTGCATTTGCATGGATGGTGTGATTAGGTGCTACTCTGAGTCCTGCCCACCGGTATCCTGCGAGAGACCTGTTTTGAGAAAGGGACAATGTTGTCCTTACTGTATTGGTGAGCAAATAAAAATAGTTGATAACTTGCTGTTCCCTTCTTGTGAATAAGAAGTTTTATTTCCAAACTTAAATACGTTTTCCCTGTTTTGGGGAGATGCAGTTTGTGCCTTCTGTTGAACCAGAGAGTGAAATCTGCGTAGGGAGCTTTGAGGATTGTGATTTGTGGTTTTGAGGTAGAAGTGCAGGAAGATAGAAATGTAATTTGCCTACAAACTTGAGAGGACAACCTCCTGAAAACATGGTAATATACCAAGTTCTTTTGCCCTTGGAACCCTGTTTAGATTCCTGATGAGAATATTCTGAGGGGAAAGTACTATGTTATCCTATTTCTACTTTCTCATTATGGTTTGCATACAAAATGGGGAGGATTTAAAATTTCTTTGCCAACTGTCTGTCTGCAGGCTTTTCTTCAGTGGTTGACTTTGCAGCCATAACTATCATTGTAATCCAGAATACTTTTTAACATTAAAAAAAACCAGAATGTATGCGAAGCTGGGCAATCAAACCTGTAGAGCCAGAACTTGAGCCTTAGTACTGTACTAGAGAATTCTTTAGGTCAAGGAAGGGATGCACCACAGGGACTGGTGCCATGAACTAAAAAGCAAGACCTCTAGAACTTTGTGCTTACACCTTTCATATCAGGTTTGCAAACATATACACGCAACATGGAGATACGGCTTTCATTAATTTACTTTGAGTACCATATTGTTGCACAATGTTGCAAATGTGTGAGCAGTAAAAAAATTAATGAGGTTTTTTTAGTAGCAACTGCTCTGCAATACGAAATACAGAATCCGGATTTTAACTAGTGTTCACATATGAAGACTTTCAATGATGATACGTTTTATTAATCTAAGCTGTACTATCTTGACAGTATCTTTTGTGGTCTAAATAACTGAAATTCATGGAAACCTACTTTTTTAACAGTGTCTGTGAACTATATATTCTTGCCTGTAAGAGGTGTAAGGTCATGCACTTAATTTTCCTGGTTCTTACTGTTTTACTCTTCCTTTCTATGAAGCACATCTTTATACGGATTCTTCCTTACTATTCATATAATAGTTGATAAAATGTTTGTAGGCAAACTTTGTGGAAACAGGCCTTCTTCATTTACTGGAGTTTCAAAAACTATGCAGGGTTTTAGCACTGTATTTTATTTTCTTTCTGGATCTAGATCTGTTTAATGCCTAACAGCTTAGTATAGATTCAAATTAAAAATTTTACAGGCTTTGGAGGCTTTGTTTTTTGTCCAACTCATCAAATTCATCCTGTGTTCAACTTTCTTCGTTCTCATACAAAGAGAGATTAATTTGGAACAATAACCTTCTACTTTAGAGAGGAAAAAGTGATATCTGTTTGATTAGAGAAAAGATAGTCTTCTGCAGAAAATGGAGCAGTGACTGTTTCTTTACCAGATGAGATTGATTTACTGGCGCAGCTAGAGGAAATCTGAGAGAAGGCGGGTAGGGCTAGACACAGTATTCTAAACTGCATTTTTGTATGTGGGTTTCTTTCTGCTAGTCTGTCTTGTTTCCACTGTCCTTGAATGCTTGTTTGTGTTGTGCCCTCCATCTTCATCCTGTGCTTATAATTGCATAGAGATGGGCACCAAAACCTGAGACACACAGAGGGTAATACTTTCTTAGGACTTAAAAGTTTCCTCTCAAGGTTCAAAGTGCAACACTATTATGGTGGTCTTACCCTTGTTTGTTCTTCTAAAAAACATTTACTGTATTAAATTGTGATGTTCTTTACCAACTTGCGAAAGCCTGAGCAAGCTAAAATTGAGTTTTCCAGCCAGACCAGCTGCTGCTGAGCTGAAGAAGTGGTCCTGAGCTGGGCAAGGTAGCACTTTGGGAGCAAATCAGCCCCGAGTACAGAGAGAGTGCTCAGCTTTAGGTCTGCTGAGGTCATGGGCAGTAGGGGACCGCTTGGGCTCTGTGCCTCAGCCTCTCCCCAGCCAGATCTACTTTCCAACCACCACAGGGCTCCGCTGGCTCTATATGCCAGCATACATCTCATCTATGGAAGAACCTAACGTGCTTTCTGCAGCTTGCAGACACCTTTTCCTCCCGCTCTTCCTTTTCCTTGTCCACCCTGTATTCACTTAGAAGATCTACTTGGAGAGGCTGAGACCCATACTTACAGCCATGGAAGCCAAGGGATACAAGTCCAAAGGACCTTTGGGACGTTTGCACTTTTCAGATAATTCCATTAGAATTCTCACAATAGTATTTCTTGCTCGTCTCCTTTTGCATCTGAATTTACTCTGTACAGATCTGTTGCACTTGTCTGCTGGCTGCTAACCTTGTTATTCCGGATGATGTCAGTCTGTTATGTTGTCCCTAATTAAAAGCTGTACTGATGGCTACATTATTTAATAACACTTTTTATTTATACTTGGGAGGTAATTCTGATATATTTACATATGTAATCTGTGTGTATGTTAAACCAATATTTCTCTGACAGCTTAAGAAGTTATTTTGTGATTTCATTCTGTTATCTCATGCATGTGCTTAATATTCAAATTCATGTCATCAGCAGGTTTCATCATAATAATTTCTGCCTCTAAGAAAAAAAGGCAGCGAGAAGCTAAGATAAAAGAAAGGTGGTGCTTGGCTTTTGGAGGTTCTGCTGTGTAGTTTTATTTTGATTATCTATAAAGTGCTATGGCAGCAAAAACCATCCTAGGCTAAGCAACTCATGCCTGTTCCTAATGAAATAGAAGGTATATTGCACCTAAAAGGCTTGCATATGATGCAGCATAAAAAAAATGGTGTATTGAATGCTTAGGCAGAAAGGGTAATGCTTCTTTTAAGTGTTTTTCCAAGATCTACTTGCTTCATCAAGTCCAGGTCCCTATTACATACTGTGCCAAATCTATCGGAGAAGTTCTTAATTTTACAGCTCTCAATCTTTGGGAAAGGTGTTCGGGAACCACACTTTTTTCCTGAGGGCTAAGATCACACCAATTTCCAATTTATATAAGAGTGACCATGAAAAAAAATGTACTGAGTTTGGTTATTGCCCTTTTCCTGGGGTTTTCCATTGATGCAGTTACAGGGAATGATCAGATCCTCTTTGGATCTTTTTTATCACATTAAATAGTCTAAGCACTTCTATTTATGTCACCTGAGAGTTGCTTCATTCTTCTTGGCATCCAGCCTAATCTTTTCTTCGTGATTTTCACAGCACTTTTGATATCATCATTTCAGGTTCCAATCATCTGTCCTCTAGCCTCTTGCATGAGGAAAATGAGGAGAAGCTGTGCAGGCTAATTATGTACTTCATAAGGAAGCAGAAATTACACTTTTTTTGAAAAGGTTTTCCAGGAGATGTGGAGAGGGTCTTTTATTACAGATAGGATTTCTTTGTAGCTACTGTTTCACTTTTGTGTTTGGAGAGGTAATCAGGTTCGTGCGTAATTGGCCATTACCGCGTGATCACACCGCTCTGTTTTCTTTCAACAGAAGATGCGGTTCCAAAGAAAGTGGTCTGCCATTTCAATGGAAAAACCTACGCAGATGAGGAACGCTGGGACATTGACAGCTGCACGCACTGCTACTGCCTGCAGGGACAGACCCTCTGCTCCACTGTCAGCTGCCCACCCCTCCCTTGTGCTGAACCCATCAACGTGGAGGGAAGCTGCTGTCCCATGTGTCCAGGTAGTGTGGCCGCACAACTCACATTATTGTAATGCTGGTTTTCCAGCACTGATGATAAAGCTTTTAAATTGGTTTCTGAATGTCAGTCCGTGTTTGGACAGTGTCAAGGAGAAAACAGATGGTTAGACTTCAGGAAAATGAATGTTCTTAACAGCTAGGCATATTGTGCAAATATATAGTTTGAATTTTACTTATTCTGAGAACCATGAACTCAAAAATTAGTTGCTTGTCCCTGCTCTGGGCTTTCACAAGGTTATGGTAATACATTAGTGAAGGAGGAAAATGAATATTCTTTCATCTGTGTGGATTCTGTCAGTGATTAACTTTTCTGCCTTTTCCAAGTCTCTTTGTTGTTTTTCACCTATTGCATTGCTTTATTTATCATTTTAACTTGGCTTAAAAGTAATATGAAATTTTGCTAGCTATTCACACAAGAGATGTAACAATTGCAACTGGTTTTTAATGCTAGTCCTGACATACTTCTGCAGGAATTTGCTCATCTTAGTCAGCTGGTAACTACTTCCAACAGGACAGCTGGGGAGATTCAGCAGTGCCCCCTCTTACAATTCTCCTACTTTGAGGATTACAAAAAAAGGAAGGCAGAGAAACCAGCGGTGACAGTTTATGAATCAGCTGGGAAGATGTAGCTTTCTCTTACTATTTTTCTTGTTTAGTATCACAAAATTCTGAAAGAAATTAAAGGATTCATAGGACAAAGCACTGCAGATGGCAAAGTATGTTTTCTGAATTAACAGCAGCCATGGAAAGTTAAGCAGCCTGTAATTTGTGAAACACATTTATCTCATTTCACAGAGATGTATGTACCAGAACCTACTAACATCCCCATTGAGAAGACAAATCATCGAGGAGACGTTGAACTAGAAGTACCAAACTGGCCAACACCGAGTGAAAATGACATCATCCACATTCACAGAGGTACGATCTGGTATAAACTGAGCTAACTTAGGTCTGTGTTTATTCCCCATGTTTTAACACGTCTACTCGTTCAATTCAGGTAGCATCTGTGTAATGCTTTGAAAAGGTGGTTGTCTGATAATATTCTTCATTGCAGAACTCTTACATGCATTTTGCTTTGAGTAAAGATGAATCAGTCTATTAAATTATATTTATGGAATTTGGTCTCATTATCATTCCATCTTCAGCTTGGAAGAAACATCTGTGTTGGTATGATGGAGTTCTGTAAAATTAAGAATGTGATAAAATGATGAATGAGGAGTGATTCTGCAGTGTCTTTTCTGACACAAAAACTAGAAAGCAGGCTGTTGTCAGGCCACTGGAGTTAATAAACCTTCATTTGATCCATTTGACATTCTTACATTGATAAACAAAACCAGGAAAACATGTACCACAACTTAACATATATCACAGACAAATGCGAGACACAAATAAAATCACAGGTACAGTGACAGAGGGCTAATGAAGTTGTCCAAGAATGCAAATTCATCTTTTGTTTAAAACTGCTGAAATCATTATTCCGAGGCAGGGGAAACACTCTACGTCACAATCTTTGTTAACCTTTTCTAATTGAAGGACTATCTAAACTTGTGTGTATACTTTTTTTTAAATCCAAGCATGATCTCATAGCATACTGTTGTTTGGTGGCTAGGAGAAAGGATACATGAAATGTAACTGCTTTACGAATGTGTAAGTTTACACTTTTTAATTACAGCATTTTCATTCTCACAGGCGTTAGTAGCTGGCTTGCAACTATCCTGGCTGGGGATTAGAAGCACACACTGCAGACCGTGTGGGAGTGTTGTGTATGGCATTGAAAATTACCATCCTTTGCAGTTACATGCAAAACTTGCTACAGTCTAGTAGGCTGCCAGTGGTCTGTTTTCACCAGCTGAGTGGTGCAAGCACTGCGATGTGTTCTCAACAAATGAGAGAACACACACATCATAATTGTCTTTACCAGTTTAGGGTTTATTTTTTTTAAAAAAAGGGCTTTCATCCTAAGACTTCCAGGTTTCCCTCAGCGTAGAGACACAGGCTGATTATTTTTTTACAAGTGGGAATTTGGTTGTGATCAGATAAGATGATGTGAACTCAACTGAGCTAAGAGGCTATTGTAGACTTGCTTGTTATTGTGTTTTATATTCCATCCTATTTCCTCTCATTTTTGATGGCCTTTTCCTGGCTAATATAGTCACTGTATAAGATACTACCTTTCACTTGTTCTAATTTACATGAATAAGGTGACATTTCAGGAGAGAAAGTCTAAATTCATGCGAGTAACAATAGCTGCAACAGGGACTTTCATAATTACATACTTCTTTATGGTCAAGGCCTGTTTATAATTACGAACAAATGCTCACACTTGCCTTGCAGACGTGAGTCACCTCCAGGGAGAGTACAGAAGTGGCAGTGGACCTCACCCAAGTGAAGATGCGTCGGTTAGCTCTGTTGCCTTGGTGACAATTCCAATCACGATAGCGCTGTTACTGATCATCGTCCTTCTGCTCGTCAATCAGAAAAAGCAGTGGATTCCAGTGTCCTGCTACAAAGCTCCAACAAAGGTGCCGTGTTTGTCTGTTTCCAGGCCTTCACTTTTTTGCAAAACAAGATTAACTTAACTTGCATATTGTGTAGGATGCAATTGAGTTCACAGCATTTGAACGCTTTTAAATTATTTTCTCCTTATGTCTTAAGCCATTTTATACCAGTCAGTCTGGTATTTAGTCTCCTAAATGATTTCTTTCACAATCAAATGAAAACATTTCCTGTTCCATATAGTAATGAGTTGTCAACAGATAGAAATCAAGCTTGGGAAAAAAAATGTAAAAAAAAAAAATCCAACTGTGTATATATGTGTAGGTAAATACAATACATGCAATTTTTCTTACATGCAGCCAAACTCTTAAGACAGTTTTTTTGCTTTCTTAACTTTCATCCACTTTGAAAGCCTTGTCCAACATCAGGTACTGTATGTACTAGTAGTGTTTATCACGTTTTCTAATAACTGCATTGTATGGTTGTAGGATTAATATTTTAAGAGAGATCTTGGCAAATATCTACCAATTAAGTATTCTGAGGCTAGCAAAAAAAAAAAAGGAAGAAGCAGGTAGCTTGGAAATGAACAGTGAAAAGAGCATTGTTTTGTTTTGAGGAATAGTGCCATCAGCAGACTAAGCCCTTACTCCATGTTCAAATGCCATTTATATCAGTTCCCCAATTTATCCCACTTATACTTCAATTCTAATCAAACAAACTTTGTCCATACTTGGAACACAATTTGAGAGTGTCTTTTCTTCAGTTCCACCTAGAAGAGTAATACAGTTATTTTAAAAATGAAGTGACCATGTTCTTTATGTCACTGCTGCAGAGCTTTTTTTTTAAAAAAAGTCATTTCCACAAATACAGTCAGACCATAAAGTTGAATTCAATTGTAATTAAACAGGAAGCATGAGGAGTCGGTATTACTCCATTTCCAATCTTTCAAGATGAGTAAGTTTCTGAATTTCTTAAGGAATGCATTTAAAAATTAATTTTTAACCCTAATGGATTCACTCCTAAACTCTCAGAAAGGCTGCTCTCCATCGAAGTGCTGTGTGACAAAATGGTAGAAGCTGAAGTGAAAATCGCAACTTTAACTGTGGGGAGCTATAATCAATAATTCTGCATACTTTTTTACTTACGAAACATAATTTTACTCAAACGCTTCTATTGCTGAAACGTCTTTTTTTTTTTTTCCAGTTTCACCAAAAGGCATCGTCCATATGCTAAGAAAGCTCACTTTAAGCCACATACAATTCAGTGCTGAAACTCAGATTTCTTACGAGGGTCTTTGTCATAAATGTGCCTTTATTTTAAGGTTTCTTCAACCAAATGTCACTCATTAGTTTGTCCTTTTCCTTGCTAGGTGACTGATGGTTCCTAGTAATAAATTTTGGCAAGGCTGTTTGGGCTTATATTCTTTCTAATCAAAACAGTCCAGCTATTTAATAAGGAACAGATCAACAACTGTGCTTAAATCATATCAATACCAAAAGAAAGATGATAGAAAATGTGCTTAAAATTACAGACGGACTGCTAATGTTTAGCCCTGATTCCGTTAACATCAGTGAACCTCAGGACTTTTGTGAATCCAGTCTACAGACTTTTGAAGAGCCAAATGTAAAATATTTTAAAATAATGTTTTTAAATAAATATCTGGGTAGAAAAAGCTTTTTATGATAAGGGTTACTGAATGTAAATTTTTAGCAATAAAAACCCTTCTGATTTTCTGATTTAAGTCTTGGAAAAAGAAGCTACGTCAGTGGAGACTGGAATGTTTAGGATTTGCGGTCCATTTGTATAGCATGAGCATACATACACATTGTTACTAACTTCGTAGCTATCCCTAGAGCATGCTTACTGCTTGCCCTCCTTCGGGCTTAGCCCATAAACGTTGAAGGCAGTGTGCACCCAGCGTTGTTTAGCTTTTTTTTTAAAAAAAGTCATTTCCACAAATACAGTCAGACCATAAAGTTGAATTCAATTGTAATTAAACAGGAAGCATGAGGAGTCGGTATTACTCCATTTCCAATCTTTCAAGATGAGTAAGTTTCTGAATTTCTTAAGGAATGCATTTAAAAATTAATTTTTAACCCTAATGGATTCACTCCTAAACTCTCAGAAAGGCTGCTCTCCATCGAAGTGCTGTGTGACAAAATGGTAGAAGCTGAAGTGAAAATCGCAACTTTAACTGTGGGGAGCTATAATCAATAATTCTGCATACTTTTTTACTTACGAAACATAATTTTACTCAAACGCTTCTATTGCTGAAACGTCTTTTTTTTTTTTTCCAGTTTCACCAAAAGGCATCGTCCATATGCTAAGAAAGCTCACTTTAAGCCACATACAATTCAGTGCTGAAACTCAGATTTCTTACGAGGGTCTTTGTCATAAATGTGCCTTTATTTTAAGGTTTCTTCAACCAAATGTCACTCATTAGTTTGTCCTTTTCCTTGCTAGGTGACTGATGGTTCCTAGTAATAAATTTTGGCAAGGCTGTTTGGGCTTATATTCTTTCTAATCAAAACAGTCCAGCTATTTAATAAGGAACAGATCAACAACTGTGCTTAAATCATATCAATACCAAAAGAAAGATGATAGAAAATGTGCTTAAAATTACAGACGGACTGCTGATGTTTACCCCTGATTCCGTTAACATCAGTGAACCTCAGGACTTTTGTGAATCCAGTCTACAGACTTTTGAAGAGCCAAATGTAAAATATTTTAAAATAATGTTTTTAAATAAATATCTGGGTAGAAAAAGCTTTTTATGATAAGGGTTACTGAATGTAAATTTTTAGCAATAAAAACCCTTCTGATTTTCTGATTTAAGTCTTGGAAAAAGAAGCTACGTCAGTGGAGACTGGAATGTTTAGGATTTGCAGTCCATTTGTATAGCATGAGCATACATACGCATTGTTACTAACTTCATAGGTATCCGTAGGGCATGCTTACTGCTTGTCCTCCTTCAGGTTTAGCCCATAAACATTGAAGGCAGTGTGCACCCAACGTTGTTTCACCTTCCTCTTAGCTGCGGAATCCTTCAGCTGAAGGATTCTCAAAGGCAGGACTGGAAAGCCAGCACACAGAGCTCAACTCTGAGCCGTATTTTATGTGCGTTCATGCACCTCACTTTTTCACATTTGCCTAAAATTAAATCCCATGATCTGTATTTATAAGCAAGTAAGGACAACTCTACCGAGTGCCACATCAATGCTGGCATCTCTGCAATAACACACTGCTTTGCAAGGGTGTAAGGCCTAGCAAATACTGGATAAAAGATGGATAATTCCCTAATTAAAGAAGTAATACATAAGCCACCTTGGAAGGAAATATAGAAGGATCCCATAGGACACACCACACCAGGATTAACAGCGGAGATCTGTCCCATTCTCTTAGTGGAACTGCAGCCAGGAACCAAAACATTCTTGAAAATGATCAGCAGTAAAGAGGCTGTTAAGTCTTGGGAACAAGCTGCTGCGCAGCAAGGTTAAGCTCTTGTGTGGTGCTAAACTAAGAGAGAACAGTTTGACCAGTCCATCTGGGATGTGAGAGTGCCAGAGCTCCATTCAGAAGATGAAAAATGGTGATTGAGAAGGGTGTTGGTCTCTTACTGTGCCTGGCATAAGCCTTTACCAAGTTTAGCAAAAGTCCACTCTTTCATTGCCGATTTGATTTTGGTTTGTGCTTATGGACTTGAATCACAAAGCCTTTTTAATTATGTGTGGAATAAAATAAAATTAATTTACTCAACATTCCGTTTCTGTTTTAACAGCCTTCTTGCTTAAACAATCAACTGGTATACGTGGACTGCAAGAAAGGTACCATGGTCCAGGTGGACAGTTCTCAGAGGATGCTAAGAATCGCAGACCCGGATTCAAGATACAGTGGATTTTACAGCATGCAGAAACAGAATAACCTACAGGCAGATAATTTCTATCAAACAGTTTGAAGAATTGCACCCTTGCCAAGGATTTAAGAAGAGAGGGAGAGAGAGAGAGACTAAGTCTGCTATTAAAATAAAACTAGAATTGTGCACTTGCTTAGTGGATTGTATTGGATTTGTGACTACATGTACAGCTCTAAGACCTTACTGGGATGAGCTCTGACTCCTGCAATGTGCCAGAAAAAGCATTCCCACTTTTCCTTGAGATAACTGACCAAGTGTTTTCTTAGAACCAAAGTTTTAAAACTTGTTAAGATGTATTTGCTTGTAACATAGCTATAGAGGTTTTTTGGGAGGGGGAATCAGGGGCTGGGGGTAGGAAATGAGGTAAGAGGAAGCTTCACAGAAGAAAAGCTGGTCATGCTTGGCTGGAGAGGAAAATGAATAAAGAATACCGCCGAGCAGCAGGATAGTGGTTTTTCTTGTTGCTCTGAAATTGCATCTGTTGCAGCAAAGCCTAACCCCAGGTGGAAAAAAGATATGAAAAGGTCTGATTTTTTTTTTCCCCAGCTGTTGCTACAGTAATATACTCCTAGAACAGAATTTGTCACATCACAAGTGTGGTGTAGCTGCAAATATTTTTCTATATGATGGGAAGCTGCAGTAGTTAATGAAATAGCAAGGAAAAGGTTATAGCAGAAAATAAAGGGTGGGTTTATTAAGGATGTATAAAATTATACCTTGTGCTGCTTTTTGTTTTTATTTTGTTTTCTTCAAAGCTGGTTGGCTAGATTAGCCAGACTTCGGCAGAGTTAGCAAATGACTGAGGCCTAAGTAATTCCTGATATGAGCACTGGATCTTTTGACAGCAGTATTGAAGGAAGGAAGGAAAAGTCAAGAACACCATGCAGTTCCAGGGGCTTTTGTTTGTTTGTTTTGTCTGTTGTGGTTTTGTTTTGTTATTTTATATCAATCTCTGGTTGTTCATACAGGAGAAGGAAAAATATTTTTGTTGGACAAAGCTCTTGCTTACAAGAGAGTGAAAAAAAAAAGAGACTGTTTTAAGGTTGGGTTTTTTTTTCCTGTTGATGTTCTTATTTACTGGTATGCAGATTTAGAAACTACTTCCATGCTAGGAAGCTGCTTAATTTTAATTGTATATTACTCAAGCACCTTTTTTGAAGCTCAGAAAAAAAAGGAGATCATGCTTCTTTAAACTTTAGCATTATAGGAATATTTATGTAAATATAATTATGCTAAAAACAACAAAAAGTATTTGTATGTTTGTGTATATATATGTATATACAGATGCATGTAGGTATACATACGTATATATACATGCATGTGTATATACAGTATACATATATATACTGTATATATAAAATGCTATGTATACAGTATATATTTTTTCTATTTTTTTTCTTGTTGAATGTATTTTTATCTGAGAGAGATTTTACCCAGAGCAGAAACAGATAAACAGGCATTCCATATCAATGCTTAATCGCTTGTGAGTTTAGGAAAGACAAGAAAAGAGCATCTCATTCTACCTACGGTTTGGTTTGATTTGATTTGAAAGTGTTTGTGTGTGCGCGCGTGTGTGGGTGTGTGCACTCTTGTGTTTGCGTGTGTACAGTACGTGCACGATTATAGCAGTAAGCGTTGCTCTTGCTACTTGCTACATTTCAGGGTGTTTCTTATTTTTCTTTTCCTGCTTAGCCTTAAAAAGGCTTTTTAATGAATGCATTGGCTAGAGACACTGATGACAATATACATGCAGCACTAATCAGCTCCATAGAATAACACCATCGGCTCCTGGATTTTCTTTTTTGTTTTCTTTCTTTTCCTTTTTTTTTTTTCAAACAATTGTTTGAAACAACTACTGGAATATTGTCCACATTAAGCTGGAAGTTTGTTGTAGCTTGCCTCATTTATAACTCTGACTGTATAATACAATGTTAACTTTCCAAACAGGTCTTGGCACTTTTATACTAATTACCCATTTGTGCATTGCCTTTTTTCTTTTACAAATGCTTGTCATAAAAGACACAGATACCCAGTATGCTTAATGTGAAAAGAAAATGTATTTTTTGTAAAGGAACTCTCAAGTATTGTTGTAAATACTTGGTCAGAGGTTGCTGAACTTTAAAACTGAAAAAAAAAAAACCTAATTTATTATTATAATGACCTAATTTATTAATCTGAAGATTAACAATTTTTTTGTTTTAGAATATCAAAAAGGTGTTCTAGCTGTTCGCATCAAAGAAAAAAATAGGTGTATCATTAAGGGTCAACATTTTTTCTGCTTATATAACTTCTGTTTCCAACCACCAATAAGAAAAAATGTAGTCTCCCCAGTGTTTTGTACTCAATCTGATATTGAAACAGAGATGTTTCTGTCCAGTTACCACGAAGATTTTGTCAAGACAAAACATCCATTCCTTGCGTAAGAGTAAGCAGTCTTTATCCAGAAATTGTAAATGCTTGCTTTTGTTTTACAATCAAGGCCATATTCTGAAAATATTAGCAGGATATAGGACATGGTGTAAAATGTTTTTTATTATTATTATTTTATTATTATTATTTTAAAGATATGATTTATCCTATGTGCTGTATCCATTACACTCTTTTACTTTGGTTCCTGTTGTGCTCTTGTAAGAGAAATGCAGATATAATTTTCTGAAAAATAGATGCATATGTGGCACTCGGAGTGCACTGCGGTTCAGCAGATTGCTTGTTTACTTTTTTAACTGTAAGGCGGTTTCTTGTAATTTGGCTCTTGGCAGCACAATAAAAAAATTTTAAACCTATTGATGTATGTTTTCTTAAATATTCATATTTATTAGTTCTGTACAGTGGTCTTTGAGACATTAGTTTATAGCTTGCTATTATGGTGAGGTGGTTTTTTTTCCTGGGAGTAGGAATTCATATTATTATCCTGCTGACTTTAGATCAAACATGGTACACCCTGGATCGAGCATCGTATTGACTGTTTGCATTGCTGCTGACCACTGAGTCAATGTTTTTGCAGAGCTAGCTGCAATAATCATAGAATCATAGGGTTGGAAGGGACTTCTGGAGATCATCTAGTCCAACCCCCCTGCCAGAGCAGGGCCACCTTAGAGCAGGTTACACAGGAACGCGTCCAGGCGGGTTTTGAATGTCTCCAGAGATGGAAACTCCACCACCTCCCTGTGCAGCCACACCTTAATCCAAAATGCCGGAGTAGTAATAATTACTGCAAAGACCTAATAGACTTTGACTAAGATAGATCAGTACTTTTGTGCAACCCTGTACATTTCCAGTAATTTCCTCTCCCTTGCTAGTTACCTGTTCCAGCATTTTTGGTCCTTCACAAGACTATGGCTATGGAAGACTATGTCTTCCAGAAGAGCACCTTCAAATTCTGCCTGCAAACATTTTTCTTTCCTCTCAGAAGGGAACAGAAACCCTCATTGCACTATGTGTAAAACAATGTTGCGTCCACATTTGCCAGGAGTGCTTTGGGTGGTCCTCCTCTGACCTACACCCAGGGTCATACTGGAACACCTACGTATACCAGGGTTTGTCAGCTTGAAAAAGCTGTAGCCGAGTAGGATACAACAAAAGTCTTTAAATTACCTCAGTGACACACAGATGCTTAATAGGGAATGGATTTTCCACTAGCTTTGTCTTTTCAAACATGAAGTAGGAAGTATGAAAAGAAACTTAAAGGAGGCTCAAACCAAATTCACTAAGTTAAGCAGAGAAAATTCCTGCTGTGTACTTTGGCATATCAAAAGCTCATAAGGGATCAAAAAAAGTACTAGATTTAAAAAGCCTGTCAAAAGCTATTGAACATAAGGACACAATATAAAGATAGTGAAGGATGGGCACAGGAGTGACCATGCTAGGAAAGAGCCAAGTATCTCCAAAACTGTTAGGTGGCTGAATGGACGGGAAAAGGACAGTCAAAAAGCCACCCATCCCTAGCTGACCAGGTTACAATTAAATTATTACAAATGCTCTTCCTTCCCCTTTCCTCTCTCCGGTGAGCTGCCTCAGGCCCTGTGGCTGCCGCTTCCCATGGGCGGGAGGCCAGAAGAGGCGCTCGCTGGCCCTGCCAGGTCCCGCTCTCTCCCTGCCGCGCCGGCCCCCTGCTTCCCCGGCCCGGGGGCGAACCCGGCCGGGCTCCCCTCAGCCCCAGCGGCCGCT
>VXBO01003699.1:139350-276490 GCA_013400135.1 Rhinoptilus africanus | reverse complement strand
GAAGCCAAAACCACGACAGAATGGCACTTGGGCAGACTGTGAAGTTAAGCTGAATGTGACCTAGTCAGTATGTATGGAATGGAATGGGTTACATAGTTCCTCCCCATATGGTTAGGATGAACCACACAATTACAAATGAGGTAGACACAATTTTATCCTACATCCTTATATTGCATCACCCTTTCTCATTTGTTTAATTTGTATGTCTGTGTGTGTACCTGTATAAGTACATTGATTCTGCAGACACAATTACATTTACTTTTTTTTGTATAAATGTGTCAGAAGTATCAAGCTGTATTTCACAGTGTTTAGTAAGGTAAGAAGTTATAGATTAAGAAATGAAGATTTAAAGCTGTTTGGGCCCCTCACTACAGGAAGGACATTGAGGTGTTGGAGTGTGTCCAGAGGAGGGCTACGAAGCTGGTGAGGGGTCTGGAGGACAAACCTTATGAGGAACGACTGAAGGAACTGGGGTTGTTTAGCCTGGAGAAGAGGAGGCTGAGGGGAGATCTCATCACCCTCTACAACTACCTGAAAGGAGGTTGTAGAGAGATGGGGGCTGACCTCTTCTCCCTGGTGACAAGGGATAGGACAAGAGGAAACGGGTTCAAGTTATGTCCAGGGAGGCTTAGATTGGATATCAGGAAACATTTATTCATTTACAGGGTTATTAAACATTGGAACAGGCTGCCCAGGGAGGTGGTGGATTCACCATCCCTGGAGGTGTTTAAGAAAAGGGTAGATGAGGTGCTTAGGGACATGGTTTAGAAGGGGTTTTTGTCAGGGCAGGTTAATGGTTGGACCTGATGATCTTAAAGGTCCCTTCCAACCTCACCGATTCTATGATTCGATGTGGTACTTAGGGACATGGTTTAGAAGTGTTTTTTTGTCAGGGTAAGTTAGTGGTTGTACTTGATGATCTTAAAGGTCCCTTCCAACCTCAGCAATTCTATGATTCTATAATTCTGTCCTCCTTTCTTGTGCATGGGATTTGTAATGCCATCTTTTAAATAAATATTTATATATAGTGTTTTTTCTTTCCTGGTGTCCTTCTAATTTTTCAGACTGTGACCTAGTGCCTTATTCAATATACTTTATTCAAACCTCACCCCCTTGGCAGACTCTTTCCTCATATACGTTTTTCATGTTGTGACTGTGATAATATTTGCAAGATTCATAAAAATTAATTTAGATTTGCAACATGCAGTCCAATATCAAACAGGAGATCAGCAGATCAACTCTGTGGAATGGCAGAATATGCACTTTATCTCTAGGAAGTATGAAAGTTTGAGAATACTTTTTGGGCTTGAAAAATGTAGAAATTTCAGCTAATGAAAAAGAGAAATGAATGTAGGTAAACAGAGATTTTTCAGAGGCTTGGCTATATTTGTCCAGGTTCTGCAACAGACACCATATCTTTCCCAAACTGGTCAATCATGATGGTGATGCTTTATTTATCAGTACACATCTTAAACCATCTGACAGGGAAGAATTTTCATGAGGCAAAGGTAGGTCATTTTCTGAAAATCTCAATTTTTTAATCTGAGTACTCAAACCCTAGCCATTGCATAAATTTCAATTCTACATCTCTGCTTCAGAGTCTTTGAAAGAAAGAAAAGGTCGCCAGATTAATTTTTATATTCGTGAAAGAAATTGTTCTTTTGCCTTATGCGTGAAAAAAGTTGGTCTGGTATGGCTGGAGTTTTTAAGTTTTATCACTCATTTTCATACACATATGGGAAATTGTTGAAGTTTGAAAGAGTTAAAAGCAATACAGAGTTTTTAGTATAAAGTACCAGGGAGTCTTCTCAGGAAATAAGTGGTACAATGAACCCTACATATATTATGTCTACATTCCTACCTGTGAATTCCACAGATTTGGAGGCTTTGCAGTACAATTCTGCTGCAAACCCGTTTTTTAAAAAATTAGTTTCTCTTTAAAAAATCTCCTTTGTTCTATGGCTTGCACTGTCCCTATTTTCAGTGCTTTTGAACTTTATTTTTCCCTTCAAATTCTTTTCATCCTCTTTCCTTCTGCAGTCACTCATTCTGTCTCTCCAACCCAAGAAGCATTCAGGCACTCATTTATATTCAAATTTCAGCACTCAGGCAGATGTCCAAAACACTCTTTCTTGATGTGCCATCTCAAAGATCCCAAAATGATGCTGGCTGATATGTGAGAGCAGAGAGCAAAGCAGAGGTTATCCATCAGCCACAAAACTGTCTTCTGAAACAAAGAACATACAAAACGAAAAAATGTAGCTTGTTGAGCCAACAAGAAACCATTTTTTTTGCCTTAGAAATTAAGAGAACAGGAAAAACTTGGTTTGGTTTGAAGAGAAGATACTCATGGGGTGATAAGAGGAGCGGGTTTTTTGGAGTTAAATGTGAACAATTCTCGCTGTAAGCCAAAAGAACCTTGTCTTTGGAATGTCACTAAAACATCACGGCAGGACAGAGGGAGTTTTTCAGTGAGGCATGCACCTGCCAGGGATTTGATTGGCTCTACTGTCAAAACCTCATATATTCCTGAATAACAAGTATAGCTTTATTTGACCATTAATTAAAGACCCCTTCAACTAGGTGGCTGGATCTTGCAAACCTGGAGAGTAGCAGATTCCTATAAGTTTCACCATATTGAATGTATTAATTTCCTTTGCTTAATTTATGTAATGAAGTAACCTAATTCTGTACACACCCAAACCCCAACCTGCCTTTCTTAAGTGTTCTTTGTTTTATCCCTCTGGTTTTTATTTTTTTCTATGATGCAAATCCATGGTTTAGACAGACTGTGGGGCCCACCTACTGTGGAAACCTTTTCCCCAATATAATTGTTAACGGAGGCTCCAGCAGTTTGAGAGAAATGAAAACAAAACCTTATTATCCAATAAAGGATCGTTAAAAATTCAGCAGCTAACAGTTTTTGGCTGACAAAATTGTTGAACACACCAAGAAGCAGAAAGCAAAATTGGCTATTTTCTGATCACAGGCCTAATTAGAAATGAACAGCTTAACTGTACCATTATGTGCCAATGACTGTGACCTGCATGGTATTTTCATTTCTGAATCTCTTTATATAAAGAATTTCCTGTGAGATTTTTTTACTCTTTAAATGACTCTGTATGCCATTGACTACAACTGAGGGCCAGGTTTTCTAAAAGAAAATGTCTGGTTTTAATGGTGTGGAAGCTGAATGTACATATATATTTTTTATTGGGTCAGGTTCTAAGACTGGATATCCCAAAGCAGCAGTCTTGTGGGTTTGGGGTTGTTTTTTTTTTTACAAATTCATTTTTTACAGCTTACAGCAGCCAGTTGAAAATAAGACAATAAATGTTACGTGAGAATTGCAGGACGATAGTACTTCCTGCAGTCTACCTCAGGAACCAAAATGCTGGCCCAGCGGGCTGAGTTACCTCTCTGATACCGTACTCAGTGTAAAACAGGGCAGAACTGGGTTTTATGTGCTTGATTCCTTCTCATATTAACTCCTCTGAAATCAACAGAATTTTTTTAAGAATAAATTTGAACCAGCCTGTTTAATGCTTCTTCTCCAGAAGTCTACAATTACTGGAGTTTCATGATCAGTTGCCCCATTCCATTCCCTATGTGAGCCTGAGACAAAGGTCTTGCTGAATAAAGCTTCATTAGATCACAGAGATATCATAAATAATTTAGCAGAGTTTGTCATAATTGAAGATTTCTCCTCACAAGGGGATTAAGTTGACCTGGGGGCAGAATTAATTCCCACCTCTGGAGACAGTCAACTGCCAGATCAAGTTTAAGGTCTTTGGAAAGTCCTTATTCTGAAAGTGAATCCTGATGGACTCTCCCCTGTTCTGGCCAGGGATCCCAGCTTCACTTAGTGTTGAGTCATACCAAGAAGGAGGATTTGTATAGGTGGGAACTCAGGGTGTAAGGAAAACTGCCTTTTTCACGCTGTTTGGTCTTGTTTTCTGTTTCTGGAAAAAAAAAAAAAGTCAATCTTAAATAGGCCCTCAGGTACACTGAAATTATTGCTAATGGCTTATTTCACAACAGATGCTCCATAATAACTGAAATTACAGAATTAGAACAACTGTAGCAAAAATTATAGATGTTGTAAAAAGATAGAAAATGAGAAGTGGTCTTTCACCAGCTTTCAAAACTGAGCATTGTTGAATTTCTTGCCTTGTTCATTTGGGTGTAATCTATCATTAACCCCCTTAAAGTCTACACACATGTTATGGATTTCTGTCACAAAAATCAATTGCAGAATCTGATGATTCTGACCCAGTAACGCAGCCTCATCCTGTGGTATTACACCTACGTAACTAGAGAATGCCACCCCTTGCTGTACTGTAGTGCCACTAAATCCTAACACGAGTGGCAAAACCACATATATTTTTCTATATACCTGACATAGTACATAGAAAGGACCAGTTTTGTGTCTGCTCTGGTAGATAAGTAATCCAAACATGGAGGTGGCCCCACTTTTTTTCTGTCAAACAGCTCACGTGATCAATTGCAATTATCCAAGTAACATTTTTGCGTGTTCAAATCCTATGCAAAGTCGTAATAGACAGCCATTGCACTAGGGACAGTGTCCCTTTTCACAAATATTACACATGTAACAGTTGCTGCTTGGTTTTTTTTTTGTTTTTATTTTTTTTTGTCATGGTGCAGGATTCAGGTTTATTGTGAGACTATTCTCTGTCATCTGACAGCAAAAAAAAAAATCATTAAATAGGTCAGGTACCATTGTTCATGCATACTCAAGGTGACAAGAAACTACACAACTTTGTGATCTCCTGTTTTATTAAGAGCCAGCTACTTTGGGTCTTTTATGACAAATTAAATTACAGAATACTTTGACTCTGGTCAAGCTCTAGCAGAGATCCGATGAAAAAGTTATTTGTTTCATTTAAACAACTAAACAGAAATTTTTCTTTTGACCCTATTCTAAAGAACGGTGTTGCTAGAAAATGTGGAGTAAAGAGGGGATAGAAATCTATTGGTTACAGGGCTTGTATCGCCAGCTCAGGTGGCTTGGATGTCACCCTTATGGTCTTCTGATGTTACTTCAGAAAGATTGTACTGTCAGCAGGAAAATGGGTCTTTTTGAAAAGATTTTCTCCTTTACCAAAGGCGTCTTATGAGATGTTAAGCTCATTAGGAAACCAGAAGAAAATCCAGTCGAACTTTTAAGTCTTTTTTTCTTTCTTTTTTTTCTTTCTTTTTTTTTTTAACTTTTCGTCATTAAGAATGTGAAAAGGGGCTTAGCTTTTTTAGCAGCTCCAGGGAAAGACAGGGAGGGGAAAAATGTTGAGATCTTATGACTGCAGTTGTTAATATACAGTGGTGATACAATTCAAGCTGCGATAGTTAAAGGCCTGTCAGCACTTCCATTTGAAAACCGGTCTTTGTAACGTTTGTTTTTCCAAAAAGAAGTCCAGTGTTAGTTGAATTTTAGCATACAAGAATGCGTCCTGGGAGAAAATTCCCTTTGTGACATTTCAAATAGGTGGTTTGCATTGTACATGTTAGAAATAATTCAAAGTGTCCCAGCCTGAGACATATTTTTGCATTTGTATCCAGCTGCCAGACATTTATTTGTGTGCGTATTCATACATGGGGATCTATGAGAATGTGTTTGTATGTATATGTTTGAGCATATATTGTTGTACAACCTGCAAGAGGACAGCTCTAATACTTAGATGTTAATATAGGCCTGGTCTTTCCACAGGTTAACAGAACCTTGCAGGATGAAGTCTTTACCCCTGTTCAGTCAACAGGATGGAGATCCAGCTGTTCTCTTGCCAGGTCAAGCAAGCAGCCCATGTTTTGCACAGAAGTTCCAGTTTAAAGATTAATTTTTGCCTTTTGTCATAAAAAATGCACTGTGCAGATAGAGAAAGCAAGAATATTTTCCTTAAAAACCACATTTATGTGATAAAGGAAGAGGATTCCTTCAAGAAGAAGGGAAGGAATGGATAGATACATCCTTATATTCTCACTCACAGGCAGTGAATGGAAAGAATACTTAGAATTGCTGTTATTCTTCATGTCTGCAGAACAATTTAATTTATTAATTGTTCATTTACTAACATTATGCTTGGATATGTATAAAGATTTTTTCCTCACTTTTACAAAAGAAAATACTGAAATGGCAAATGACACATTTTGTTAAATAAAGAGGTAGAATCTTGTCACTTGTCATCTTATGTTGTTCCGTACCTGCTAGGTGATTTCTACCAACCTTGAAAGGTTAATCTGTGTTGGTAATGATGTAGATTGGTGAAATATCGGAGAACGTTCCAATTGCATGTTGAGAATAATGCACCTTGCGTGGTTAAGAGGTGTACTGTGGTGCAGAAGGCCTTTCACTAACTTGTCTGGAGTAAGATCCTTTGTGAAAAGCCTCATACTCCAACTACTATTTTGATTTATTGAAAAATTATAGAAAATGCAAATAAGTACATCAGACTTATTACAGATATCATGACTGAGGAGGAACTTCTTTACCTTGAGGGTGGCAGAGCACTGGAACAGGCTGCCCAGGGAGGTGGTGGAGTCTCCGTCTCTGGAGACATTCAAAACCCGCCTGGATGGGTTCCTGTGCAACCTGCTCTAAGGTGGCCCTGCTCTGGCAGGGGGTTGGACTAGATGATCTCCAGAGGTCCCTCCAACCCTATGGTTCTGTGATTGTCTGCTTGTTCAGAGTAGCTGATCGTTGTCAGGGAGAATTGCCATTCAGAATTCCCTGGGTCTTTGCTATGTCATTTGCTTTCTTTGCAGATAGGTAGTTACTGTTTTTCCTTTTGCTTTGTGTGGCAAAAGGGAACTGAAGTCCGTCTTGTGAGAGAGGAATAGGGTGTCATTTAAGAATGTGCCTTATCTCTCACTACTGTCATTGGGAGTTTCAAGAGAGTACACGTATCTGAGACCATGTGGCTCCAAAAAAGATCTGCAGGGAATGGAAGCAAGACGAAGGCCAATGCTTTTTTTTCAGGAAATAGGGGGTTAAGAGGTTCTCTTGGGATGGAGAGATCATGCGCAGCAGTATGGATGGAGATACTTGCCAGAAAACAGTATCTTTGAAACAGAAAAGGGACAGGACCACTGTCCACAACCCTAGTGAGTGGTGAGGCATGCAGGAACTACCAAAGAAGCTTACTGCCAAAGGATTTGCAGATGTAGGACTGAAGGATAGTGGCCCAAAGAATGAGGTAAGAAAGACTGTTTCCACCCATTGTGATGAAACTATGGAGACAGGATCTGCACAAGGTAACTTTCTGGGATTTTCTTTTCCTGTGGAAAGCTTGCATTGTAATGTATATATAAATACCACAAACACCACAGTCTGGAAGGATAGTGTAGTGTGTTATTTCCATAGAATGAAAATGACAAGAATTGAAAGATAGCTGCTTGCCTCATCATAGGAAGTTAATTTTTATTTTGTTTGAGCCTGTTTTCTCATTTTGAACTTTTTAAATCTATCCTGTTATTCATTTAGCTATTTGTCCTTTCAAATGGATGTCTTGTCATAAAGGATCTCTTCTATTTTCATGATTTTCTTCCATGGAAATTACTCAAGTCCATGCTCCTCTAGTTTGGATATCATATACTTTTATCATAATGTCATACTGGTGCCTAATGAGGCTCATTTTTTTGATTCAGCTTTGCTGAGGCCCACTTGCAGAGCTAGCAATTTGAACAAGAGAAGCTTCACTGTTCAGCGTTCGTGACACCGATCTCCGGATTTGTTATCAAAAATGTTATGTTGTGCTTGTATGCTGAGGGTATAGAGTATTTCAGGTAGGCCATGAAACAAGGGAAAAAAGGAAAGACTCTTGTAAGTCTCATGAAACACAAAATGTTGCAACAAAAGTGATCTGATGATAGAAAGAGCAGTGACACTGTTTTACGACCCTATGGAGAATCCTGTCTATTGCAGACTGTCTTATTTGCTATGGTAATACTATATACATATGTATATATACACGCACATATACATATACATATATATATATATATGTACACATACATATATATATACACATCCCATGATATATAGATATATATCGTAAGATATATGTATCTATATATATATCTGTAAATCTTTTCTGCTTTTCTTGTCCACGTGATGGGGAATCTTGGTATGAGAGGTAAACAAATTGAAGGCAGCATGCTATGTCAATGCAGAAGTGAAACCACAAGAATAAAACCAAAGCTTATGACTGAAACTAGTGTTCAATTGTTCAGAGATTTAAAGACATTCCTAGCCACAAGCGTGCACTCTTATACTTCCTATATTAGCAAAGGTTTTAAAAATGCGCCGAAATACTGATATTAGGGCTGTATCAGTGCCTTCAACAGCAGAGATACAGCACGTAACTGTGTTTCAGGGCTTCAGGTGAGATGAAAAGATGTAGGCCTGAGTAATACAATTTCACTTAAAATTAATATCAACCTTAAGAGACAGTATTTAGGCAACAGATGTTTCTAGTTTACTTGTTAAAATTATGTAAGAGTTCATCCAATGTAATAGTGTCACGATATAAGGGCAAAATAATTTTACCTCTGGGTGAAGAGCTACAGATAAAAAATCATTATCTAATGGTGTTTTCCTTCCCTGTACAGTGAGGGCCACTTTGCTACCTATTGGCCCTGTTGCTGGTTTTCTTATTCTCCCCTTATATCCTCTTTCCTCCATTCCCCCTGTATAAAAGCAAAAAGAAGGCAGAGAGAGATCTTTTGCTCTCTGGAGATTTCACAGTACACCTCATGGGCAGAGAACACGTGAAAACCCTTGGGCACCAATGTTTTACATAAAGCCCTGGCAGCAGTAATTGGGTCCTTTATTCTAACACTTGCTGTTGCAGTAGGGGAAGGAATTGTCTGACATTCCCACAGCAGCTTGAAAACTTGCTCCTCGATCTGCAAGTGACCCATGGTGTGAGGTAATGGGAACTTTAAACAGTTTTTATTTGGATTCAGTTGAATGCCAGGTGAAGATTCAGGCTTGTTTTTTTTTTTTTTTTTTTTTTTTTTTCTTGGTCCCAAATATTTCTCTCAGCCTAAGATGAGAAGCAAAGTCTCATACTGCTTGTTCCTTTTTCTTCCCCACAGCGGCATATTTTAAAGATGGAAATTCAACTATCTGTATTTCCTTACTTTTGTCAGTTTGGGTCATAGCCTTAATGTTACTTAAACAGTTTCTTTAAAGTAATGGAGCCCTTAATATAGACTTAATAAAGCAATGTAAGGCGGTGTGGATTTCCTTCTGTCTAAGGTTCAGAGGCCTTTATCTGAATAATACATTAGATACTTTTATTCACTGGTGAGGCTTCGTAACGGGAAAAACTTTGAAGGGAACGTCTATCCTATCATTAAATTGATAATAGACATGTTCTTTACTTTTTATCCCTTTTGTAGCACATCTTTTACCTCTGACAGGTTTCTCTAGGAATTAAACAGGGACTATAGGATACTTTTACCAGCATATAACAATGTCGTCTCCGAACTTGTTGCAAGCATAAATAACTGTGGCGAGGAAAACCTTATCAAAAGGTTCTTTGATACTTGCATGTTACTTGTATTGTTATTAGAGACAGTGCTGTAGTGTAAAGTAGAATAGTGTTTTAATATTTTTTTTCACTGTAAGAGACACATAAACATAGGTTCATTTTAAGGTTTAATTCAAAATTGCTTCTATGAAATGTATGTTGACATTACTATAACAAATTTGGATTCAGTGATACCTATATAACCAATTTTTTTCTATGTTTTTCTGTGTGCCTTCATTTGAAAACAGAAGGCTTTTAAATGGGTTTTATATGTCAAAATACAATACTATTTCAAACATATGTATGACAAAGAAAACAAATGCAACTTTTTCACCCAGAATGCCATATTCTGTATCTTGTTTTCTTTTGCATGCATATGTAATCACAGGCTTAGAGATCTTGCAAAGATCCGACAAATTGCCTATTAATTGTTAACAATTCCTGTTAACCAGTTTATGCTGTTGGAGAATGGCTTGGCTTTTCTCGCTTGTATTCATAACTCATTTTCCCTACGTTCAGCTTTTCTGCTTCTCAGTAAACCCTTTAGCAAAGGTGTTTCAAATGCAGAGCTGCCAAAAATGCATTACATTCTGGAAAAAGTTGTAAAAAGTGTTTTTGCTAAACATTTTAGACCAAATTCTCATCTGGTGTAGACAAAATCTACTTCAGTAAGCTGCTTTGTGTTTTCCATAAAAGCTGTTTTTCCATCTTCCGAAAAGGCCTAATGAGAGTATCTCATTCTTCTGGTTGCATCTCAGCACTCTGATATGCATCAAAGTAAAAAAAACCTGAATATGAAAAAAGAGTGTAAGAACTGGTCCAAGTTCCTCGTCCAATCGATCTCTAGAGGCAAAGAAGACAAGAGAAGATACCTGGATATTTCCAGGTTCCCCCTGTGATAGTAACAACTTCCTGCAGTGAGGAAAAGAAATTTTGCAAGAACCTCTCTCTCTGAAATGTCAGATTCATGTTTTTTGTCATTCAAATGGTAAAATCTTTAGGATTCAATATATTAGTATAATATAATAGCTTGACAGAAATGTATGTAAATATACTTGATTTGCAATAAGATGGGCAATTTTGAACAACACTTCATGTCATTATAGATACATATTCTCTTCCAAACGGAATTTGAACTGTGGTAAGAAGTGTTTTGAGCTGTCATATGCTACTGCAAATCCAAAGTGGAGTGATTAATCTTCTGCAAAAGCTAATGTTTCTATTTTGGGGAAAAATCCAGTTTTTAAAAAGAATGTAATTTGCCATAATGTATAGTTAAAAATTAGCAAAAATATTACAGTTCTTTCCCTAACAAGCAGTAGCTCCAGTTGTTTGTAAAATTAAGTTGAAAAAACCCAAGCACATTAATTGAGATGCCTTATTCTCTTCTGGTTTTGTTATATCGTGAACTGAAGGACGTTATAAACTGCAAGTGATCGGATTGTGTTTTCCCCAGCATGCATCATTTTGGTTTTGTTATTTTTTGTGTTTATTTGTAGCTTCCCTAATGGGCTCAATAGCTTTTATCGATTGCAACTCTATACTGCAGTGCATATAACAGCAATTGACTTATTAATGAAATTAATATGCCTTATTGCTTCTGGCTAAATGCTTTGCAAAAATTTGGCCCTTTAGTTTGGTATTCCTGTAGATGTCGTATACTTCTTGTAAAAAATGCTCAATCAGAGGGATCCATGGGAACCAGCTATGAAAATAACCGCTACATTCCCTTTTGCAGTTCATCATTTACCTAGAAGTGAGAATATATCTCCCAAAAGCTAGGATTACACATTAGTCTGTATGCTTCTATCTTTCTATGGGTAATGAATAATTGCTTTCTGCTTTTAAAAATTATCTCTGAACTTTAAATGCAATTATTTTATTGGATATATCATGTTAATGTAATTTAATCACTTCATATTTCAGTTTTGATCAGTTCTCTTAGCTCAAAAGAACCTTTATAATTCAAACAGAAGTGTTTCTAGAACTGATATTGACACTACACTTAGCAACTAACTTTTTTTCAAGGAAATTATTAGTGAAGGAAGCTGGAGGTGAAATGGGCTATTATTGATTTTGAAGGTAATGAGCTTGATTATTTACTTTAGTTTTAAGTTTGAGCCAACTAACTTAATAACGTCACTAATTTTAAAGCGGATTCATAAACGTGTATTAGGATGGGAAAGTTCACAGTCTTTTATATTTTGTGTGAATGGACTTCCTAGGTATCTAGAAAACATTATTAACCTTTAGTTTTTCAGCTGCAAACCTAAAGTTAACAAAAATATTGTACTGATTGCAAGAGACCAGTTTTGGAATGAGTAGGTTAGCTAAGGCAGAAAGGGGACTGGGAATATAAAAAGCTGTTCCCTCCTTGTAGATCTCCTTACTTTGTGAGTCAGAGGAAGCTGAACTCATCTGAGATATGAAAATGAGATACAAGAAAAACAACATGGCTGTATTGGAGTATATTGCTGAACTGTTCAGTACTTGCTGATGAATGAGACTATTATTCTGGGAGTTCATGACAAAAAGCCCTTCCTTTGTTGACAGGGGAACTTTTTTTTTTAAAATTCATATTTGGATATATATAAAAAAAAGTTGGCCAGCTGATGCTTGGCTTGTCAGTAGGGAATAACTTTTGATCATGGTGTGGATAAGATCTGGCTGACACCCAGTCCCTCTGGGAAAGAATATATTTATTCAAACAGAAGACTGAGCTTTCTGGAAGAATTGTTCAGGCAAAACCTTTTAAACGTGCCACTCCAAGGGTTCCTGCTCTCTACCTGCCTCAGTCTGCAGCTCTGAACTCCCAAGTGCTGGTGAACACAGCAATGCATTGATGACATGTCAGAGGTGCCAATTTTGCAACCATACAGGGCCAGGAGTTCTCAATACAGTTGAACAGATAACTACTAAAATGCACATAGAAATACCGTGGAACCACTGAAATTCCAGAATTTGATTCTTTGTACATTACAATAGCAGGAGTGAAGATAATACTGTAAAACAGGGGAACCAGGTTCCCTCGTTCCCATGTCAAGGAATATGTTTGACTTTTCTGGTGTGCTGCGAAGTTTTCTGTCATTTGTGTAATCAGCAAAAGGATGCGTCAGTTCTCAGCGTGGCAGCACTACTAAGTCTGCATGGAATTCTGGGAGAGAAAAAGAAGGGACTTTCCTGATCACAGGAATTTTTCCCTACTACATGACAAAATATATGCTTCAAGTAACGACAATCTTTCATGGATCTAGTGGGAAATTTTAGATAGTTTAAATATAGCGGGAGTTAATGCCTGTTTCCCCTACGTTTTCCTGCTTCCAATGCATCATAAATATTACCTTTCACTCAGCAGTGGAAGTTTCTGTGCTGTATAGTCTCTTGTGACTGAAACTTTGCAAATTCAGTCTAAAACTAAACAACTGAGCACAGTTAACTATTTTACAGTTGTAGCATGAGGGCTCATTAAACTTTGTGCTCATTTAAATGGCTGAAGATAGAAACTTGGCTTAGCTTTTCATCCTTGAAGGAAAAACAATAACAATATGGAAAACACTGATTTTTTCAAAACTATGAGCTATCTACCTTTTTGCCTATTGTTATTAGCTTACTATACTTTTTTTCAATATGTTTTAAAGCTTGCTTTGGAAATACTTTTACACCAAAAAGTGAATGCTTTTTACAGTATTTCTAGTTATGTAGTCATTTATTAGAAACTCCCTTAATTGAAGAAGCAGTAGTTAACAATTTATATTACTGGCCCTTAAGTTAAAACTGACTGATTTGATTACATCCACCTTATTAATAAGTCAAATAAAGAGAGCTCAGTAAAACCTTGTTATTTAAAGAACAAATCTTTTCTTTTACTCTTCGGGAGACCACAGAGCTTTGCTTTATGTGGCTTTCTGTTTCTCAAGGACATTTGAGATAGGGAGGGCACTGTAAAAAAATCAGTGTCGCTTTAGGACAGATATTTCTCTTTGATGCAACTTTAGCAGCACTTTTTCTTCTCATTTTCTTCTCAGAGGGAGAGAAAAGTTTTTTCTCATTTTTTTTCCCCCAATCTTCAGAGTTATTTAGCAATCACGGGAAGTTTCAAATTTATGAGGAATGCAAGATTACCTGCTAAATCCATAATTAGGTGGAGTATGAAGCCCTAGTTTTAAGAATTTCTTTGCTATTAAATATCTCACTATTTAATTGTAATGTATATGGCTTTTAGGCCATACTTGCACATTGTTTTTACTTCCAGATTTCTCTCTGTGACCTGGGGCAAATCACTTAACCTCTCTGTGCTCCCACTTACTCATCTGCAAAATGGGCAAAATAGAATTAACCTAATAAAGATTCACATTTGTCTTGTGCATTATCGTTAATGGGGATGTGAATCATAATGGTGGAGTGCTTTGATGTCCCCAGATGATGCTGTAATCATGAAACTATTATTTTGTATTTGGGCAAAATAGCTGAAAATGGATCTGCATAAATTATGCAGGAACAAACTATACATCTAAATAATTGCATGCAGTTGTTAAGCTGCTAGTGGCCCATGGAGACATTTGTGAGGCTGTTCCTATGTGTGGATCCCTCACAGCTTGGTTCTTGCTGAGTTTGGCTGCTCCACCTGACAGTTTTATATTAACAGGACTTAAAGCAAGCCCAAACTTACTTTGTTCCTCATCATTGATTTTCTTTAGCATCATGAAAAAGTTTGCAGTTTATCCCATTTGGAAACAGACCCACGATGGGGTAAGGGCCAGAGGGAAAGGTCAGTGTGATTTGAGGAGGGGACAGCGGCAAGAAGGATCATGTGAACATCCTGGGAGAGGTTTGGCACCTTGCTGAGGGGCCGGGGACATGGCGACCTCCCGCTGGCAACGGGCTGTTCCATTCCTCCTGCACACACTGCTACAGCTGAAAGCCTTCCCCACCTCCGCTTTATTCCCATGCACATTCAGACACAAAGGAGGGAGGGATGGGAGAGAGGGAGGCTTTCAACTTACCCATTCAAGATGAGAAAGGGGGAGCGGCCAGCTATCCTTAAAAGGATCAGGGCTCAAGTATTGCTAACCTACAGTCATACCATGACAATTGAGGGACATCCTTCTTTCCTGCCCCTGTCAGGACAATAATTAATATTCTCACTTATTCCTTAGACAGCTACCATTTTTCCATCTTGCCAAACAAATCAATCAGTATTATGTAGCCAGAAGGTTAATATTTGTAAAATAATGAGGAATACCCAGATTATCTTGAAGCCTTACCATCTCCACAGTTAAACACTTCTGCTTCTACGTGAGAAAATTCTTTTCTCTAACTGACCAAGATAATAACAAAGCTAAGGCTACTGGTAGAAAGTAAACAATACAGAATTACCAGAATTAGTGTAATTCTGTTTTCATGTGAGTTACCTGTGAACTGCTGGCAATGGAAAATTTCCAGTGGCTAGTTCTTATGGAATAAGATGGTAATGGATTAGGTTGGTAGGCATGGAAGTAAAAGTTATTATGTCCATCCTCTGGATTCAGGACAGCAGCAGTGAAAATTCCAGTCCTGAAAGTTGCCTATCTGTCCCTAAATTTTCCAGTAGTTGGATCTCTTCAGTTTCTCCAGGTAATCTGTTCTCAATTATTCACTACCCATTCCTTAGAAAGGTTGTCTTAATATTTAATCTGTGATTATTTATTTTTTGGTTATGTCATTCATTATGTTTAATTGCTGTCTGGCATAGAAATATACTTCAAGAGAAGCCTGAGCTCCGGCCAGGTACGATATCAAAGAAATAGAGGGAAAGTTAAATCCTAATCACCTGATTCAGAAGTATGTACTTATCCACCTCTGACTTCAGCAGGAGTTCAGTGCTTGGTCTTCTAAGTAACTTTCTGAAGTGGACCATAATTATTAACCAGGTTGATTGTCACTAGTCATGATTTTAAAATCACATTCAATAATTAGTCTACAATATTTGTAGAAAACTGTTCTAGTTTAGGAAGTGTCCTCAATAGAAAGCTTTTAACTGACCTATTGAAAGAGGAAAGGCAGCAGGGTCACAATATCCAGAGTACTTTTTTTTCCATTGGAATGAATCAATAAACAAAACTGGGGCCTTTGCTTAATCCTTTGAGTTTAAGAATATCAATTCTCCTCCTTCTGGAGTGAATTCTGAAGTGAATGAAGGATGCTCTGCTTGTCTTAGCATTCACTGCAGGAAAACACCTTAAAAGTGAAGGGCAAAGAGTGGGAAAAGATACAAAAAGCCTCAAATATAATGAGAAAGAAAAATACACTTTCATGTGAACATTTCTTCCTTGTTTGAGAAAGATAAGATACATTGGTCTAGTGTCAAGATGTTTCACAGATCATCTCTTACTTTTAATTCAATAAATCCTCCTCCCCCCGCCTCCTCCCTGAAGGTACCACCTGGAGAGAATCCTCCATTTGTCATTGTGAGAATAGTTTCTCCATGCTGATGTTTTCCAGTTTTGGACTCTATATGTTCCTACAGAGAAACCCAGGGCAGTAAAAACACCTGATAGGAATAAAAAAAATTGCTGCCCTCCACTTCTAAATAAGCACCACCTCCAAATTTAGCTGTTTCCTTTTCAACTTCCTGTTTCTTAGTATCCTGACAGCAGTCAGCGAAGGATTTTCCTGCAATAGCTGAGCATCATGAGCTTATGTTATGTGTTTCTAACTTATAATATACTTTGAAGAAGAAATCCTTGATATGCGAGTTTGAGTCACTGTCAGCTGTGCTGCCAAACCTGTAGCCTGTTTCCAGGCATTGCTTCACTGCTGATGAGTCTTGTTTTTCTCTTCTTAAAGCTGGGACCTTTGCCATATGCTGAATTCTTCATGTTCCCAGCTACACAGAGGGCAATGCTTTTTCATAAAGATACCAGTAGAAAAGTTGTGAGACTCTGTATTACAGTTTGGTTATAGGAGTCATTCTGGATCTCAGGAGTGCGAATCCACAATAGATGAGGGAATCCTTCAGGTTTCCTCCAAAATAGTGGCTATAGTTCTGGATTAAAATCTCATGAACGCAAGCAAGGTCTTACTGTTATGTTCACTATTAGACAAAAACCCTGTATTTCAATCACAACATTTCTTTTTTTTTTCTTAAAATGACCCTGGACAATAGCACTACTGAAAAGATTAGACTGAAATGACCACTACTTTACCTTTCTCAAAGCTTGACATTTACCACTGTTCATTATGTCATCTACAAGAACACCTTATGTATTTTTACGAGTTAATACCTTGTGTTACTTGATGGCCTAACAGACATGTTTTCCTCTGGGCATTTTGTGAAGTCCTTTGATATTGAAAAACAAAATTTCTGTTCACTCAGTATTACAAAATCTGTTTCCAAAGTAAAATCATAGAATGGTTTAGGACAGATAAGACCTTTAAGACCCTCAAGTCCAACTGTTAACATAGCACTACTAAGTCCACTACTAAACCATATCTCTCAGCACCACATCTACATGTCTTTCAAATAGCTCCAGGGATGGGGACTCAACCACTTCCCTGGGAAGCCTGTTCCAATTCTTGACAACTGTTTTGGTGAAGAAATTTTTCCTAATATCCCATCTAAACCTTCTCTGGCACAACTTGAGGCCAGTTCCTCTTGTCCTATCTTGTTACTTGGGAGAAGATACCGACCCCCACCTATCCATAATCTCCTTTCATGTAGTTGTAGAGGGTGATGAGGTCTCCCCTCAGCCTCCTTTGCTCTAGGCTAAACAACCCCAGTTCCCTCAGCTGCTCCTCATAAGGCCTGTGCCCTAGACCCCTCACCAGCTTCGTTGCTCTTCTTTGGAGATGCTCCAGCATCTCAATGTCTTTCATGTAGTGAGGAGCCCAAAACTGAAAACAGTATTCAAGGTGTGGCCTCACCAGTGCTGAGTACAGGGTTACAATCACTTCCCTAGTACTGCTTGCCACACTGTTTCTGATACAATGCTATTTGCCTTCTTAGCCACCTGGGCACACTGTTGGCTCATTTTCAGATGGCTGTTGACCAACACGCCCAGGGCCTTTTCCGCTGGGCAGCTCTTCAGCCACTCTTCCCCAAGCCCGTAGCGCTGCATGGGGTTGTTGTGACCCAAGTGCAGGACCCAGCACTTAAACTTGTTGAACCCGTGTTGAATCTCATGTTGGCCTCAGCCCATTGATCCAGCTTGTCCAGATCCCTCTGTAGAATCTTCCTTCCCTCAAGCAGATCAACACTCCCATCCAACTTGATGTCGTCTACAAACTTACTGAGGGTGCACTGGATCCCCTTGACCAGATCACTGATACAAATATTGAACAGAACTGGCCCCAGTACTGAGCCCTGGGGAACACCACTTGTGACCAGCCACGAACTGGATTTATCTCCATTCACCACCACTCTTTTGGCCTAGCCATCCAGACAGTTTTCACCCAGCAAAGACTATGCCCGTCCAAGCCACAAACAGCCATTTTCTCCAGGAGAATGCTGTGGGAAAAGGTATTGAAGGCTTTACTGAAGTCTAGGTAAACAACATCCACAGCCTTTCCCTCATCCACCAAATGGGTCACCTCGTCATAGAATGAGATCAGGTAAGCAGGATCTGCCTTTCATAAACCCATAAAAACAAGTAGAGATGTCTGGGCCTCAGATACCTTCAATAGAAGTGCATTCATTTGCCTAGCATGCTCTTCCTTATTCTGTGATAAAAGAACAAGCTCCTCTGCCACACATGAAATTGATGAATCTTTTGGGCTTATAAAAATCTTTGCATGTCCTATTTGAAGTACAAACTACCCAAGCCAAATCTATAATGCTCAGTAAGAAAAATGTAATTGTTAATTGCTATTGCTATATGGCTTGTCAATCTTAAATTTATTGTTTTGAGTTTTTTTAACCAGCTCTGTAAAATGTTGGAAGAAAGTGTGAGAGAGAAGANCTTCTTGGCCACAAGGGCACATTGCTGGCTCATGGTCATCCTGTTGTCCACCAGGACTCCCAGGTCCCTTTCCTCAGAGCTACTCTCCAGCAGGTCAGCCCCCAACCTGTCCTGGTGCAGGGGGTTATTCCTCCCCAGGGGCAGCACCCTACACTTGCCCTTACTGAATTTCATAAGATTCCTCTCCGCCCAGCTCTCCAGCCTGTCCCGGTCTCTCTGGATGGCGGCACAGCCTTCCGGGGTGTCAGCCACCCCTCCCAGCTTTGTGTCGTCAGCAAACTTGCTGAGGGTGCACTCTATCCCCTCATCCAGGTCGTTGATGAATATATTGAAGAGGACTGGGCCCAGTACTGACCCCTGGGGAACACCGCTCATCACTGACCTCCAACTAGATTCTGCACCCCTAACCACGACCCTCTGAGCTCTGTCTTTCAACCAATTTTCAACACTGTATCTCGTATCACAAGATACGAGGTTACCAACAGTCATTCCACAATGAAAAATAATTCCTGCTAAAAAGAATATCTGGTTTCCTAATCCCTCTCAATATATTTGTTAATGTACATAATGTACTTTTAAAATGACCCAGAATCTCAAGATAGCTAAACTTTTATCATATGTCCCAGAAAGCATACTATTCTTTTGACAATAAATTTTCCAACTGTTAGTTTCAAATCCCGTGAATCGCTGATGTCTCACAGTTTACCTGTTACTAAAGGGAATGTATTCAGTGATGATGGAAAGACAGATTTGTCCACCCTGTTTCCCATTCAAAACTGCTTCTTTGTTTCCCATTCCAAAAGGGCATCTCTTTCTCAAATCTACCTCACTGTCTGTTGAACGTAAAAAACATATTTTCATGCATAAACAATGGATATCAGAATATATCTGTGAGAATCAGTACATTATAATAACATCATAAAGGTCTTTAACTGCAGTTCTGCCTTGACTGAGTCCTGGACTGTCCAATCTAGATTGTGCTGTAGCTATTTGCAGTAACGTACCTTTTAAGGAAAAAATACAAAAAATTGTCTTTAGTAGTTAGTTGAAAGTGCGACCTAAGGCAGTACCAACCAGATCTTTCTCTTTTCTAAGCCACGGCAGTTAGCCAAAGAGAAGTAGACAGGTCACTGACACTCCTTCCATATGCAATAGCTAAAATTTCTCCTTGGATGCAAATTCCACTTATCACAATAATCTCAAGTGCTGCTTGGAAGTGAGTTGAACCAGAAATAGAAAGTAAAAATATAAATGAGGTAGTCCATCTGCTGAAAATTATATCCATTCTTGAGTGATGTAACTCAGAGAGAAGAATTTGTTTCTTCTTTTTCTCTCACACATTTAACCTTTGACTCTGCTGTTCTGTTTGGTTGCATTCTGTCTGTTCAAGGAATGCAAATATCTTCTTTCTGGAAATATGGGCTTCATGGGGCTGCCCCATAGTGATAATTATCATCTCTTTTTTCCAAGGTATTACAGTCCCTTCATCACTTTTCGGTATTTTTTTTTATCCCAAGGAGGATAGCAAAGGGAAATCTGGACATCACTGAAGAAGGCAGATGAGGTAATTAGGTCTGGAATAAAAAATGCATGTTTTGGGTATTACTCTAATGCTTTCACGAATTACTCTCCCCTCCCTCCTGAACTCAGGAAAGCCAGTGACGTCTATGCTTGCTTAATTATAAAGCCTCATTATTTCCTATACCACAAAGTCTGCTTTTTGTTTTTATAAGGTCTTGGCGTAATCCGTTTTTGTAAATGCCAAGAACAATGCCAATTAGCCTGTGGGTAATGGTGATCAATTGTAGCAGAAAGAAGTCAAGTCTAAAGTCATAAAGCTCTTTGTGCACCTCCTGCTTTGCCTTGTGCAGATCTGTGCTGAGTTGTCCAGTGCCTCCATCCTGATGAGCAATGATCTACCAAACTCTGTAACTGACCAAAAGGAGAACATCCAATTATCCTGCAAAATCAGAGGTATGATATATGTGTGTGTATAAATAGCCCACATTTTGCAGCCTGGAGACGCTCAGAGTGTATATCATCAAGCTGTTTTTTACCATTTTCAGTACTGGCTCGCATTTTCTGAATGGAAAGTTTAAAATGCACACTCTTCCAAGCAGGACAACCACAAAGCAGTTTATTTCTGCAATAAGTATTTTTGGAAATAGAGCCCTTCCCTTTCACATTCCTTATACTAATGTTCTTTAAACACCAGATGAAATGCGTATTGCCACTGGCTCCTTCTCTTAATTAAACTTCCAGCATTTCTAGACAATGTCCTACTCTTCCTTTACTGTGTGCCACACATTCTTGTATCAGACATTTGTACCCTTACTGGAACAGTCTGCCTGCTCCAGAATTATCTGGCAGTGCTGCATCAGTCTATTTATTCCATCACATGATTGTTTTAGTGTTGTTTGAAGCACTATTTTGGAGCCAGACATAATCACATTATACAGTTCCTCACCTTATTAACTGACAGAGAACTGTTCCCCATTAGACAATTGATCCTGGGCAGATGAAGCCATTAAAAACAGTACTAATTAGCTGAAGAGTGGAGACAGTAATACAGGCTGCATCACTTCCTTTCATGCTTAGGGAAGTTCATGTTCCAGACAAATAATAATTGATATGTAGTCTTCCTTAATTGTGGTTGTTAACAGCCAGTATAATAATGACAGGCTGACAATCTCTGTCTAGCCTATTGTATGTTTATTTCTGAATCCAAGAACCACTGAATAACATTTTTGGTTTAACTCGAACTTCACAGAATATACTTTAAATGTCAATGTAATGAGAGCTCGGCAGCTAACCTTAACTTGGGAGTTATTCCTTACATGTCTCCAGGTGTCAGCTGTTTGTCTTGGAAGACTAGGTGCCCATAATTATGTGGAATTATGGCATGATACATTAGAATAAAATAAACAGATGGCTTGAATGGGAATCCAAAAAATACTGCATTAGATCCATAAGCAGGAATGCCAGGCATCTAACTAAATTTCAGTGTACTAACTGTAGCCTATAGGGGAAGAAAATCATATAGTCTTTAAACAAAAGAAAGCTTTGATTTCCCTCTCCAAAAATACATTCTATTTTTTAACATCTATATGCATATTTGCATATGTATATGTGTGTGCATGTGTATGCATATGCAATGCATTTATTACAGGATGTTGCTGGCACTCTCTATAATTTAGTTTTTAAAAAAATGTTTGTTGTTATCCTCTATCTTCACTCATAATCATCCAAAATATTTCCTTCAGAGATAAAAATCCTAGATTCAGAGGGATTTTTTTTTCCTTCAGGTACTCAGACCAAATGCTAAGTTGTGCTAGAAAAAAAGTCACAGTAAAAGCAGAAAACTTAGTTTCCGCAAAAAGAATTAACATCTGAAACAGTGAGCATTAAATGTCTTTAGTTGATTTGATAAAATTGCTTTTGATATTAAACAGATTTATAGCCATTTTAAAACTGGGTTGAACTTCAAAACCTTTTTTCTCCTTTTCCATCTGTTTTCTTTAAAAGAAAATGGACGAAAAAATGGAAACCCTACTCCAAGAAAATTAAATACAATCAAAGTAATATCTGAGAGAGATTAAAAGATGACAGATATTGAAATTTGAAATATTACTGGTCTGACAATAACTAGCTAAATATATTGGGTTTCTCACCATCTCCTTTGTTGTCCCTCTACTTGCTGTTCTTCTGCTATCAAAATGTCCTGTATTTGGGGGTTTGGGGCAGGAATTTTGTGGTTTCAGGATAGTATTCTGAGTTAGTTGATTTTGATTTTATTGCTGACTCTGAGATCTTGCATAGCTCACTGACAGCCAAATCCCCCTGGCTTTATTTATTTTGATAGTGAGTCCTATTAAAACTCATTGATGAAATTCTGACCACACTGAAGTCAGTGGTAAGGCTCCAATTAACTTTAAGCGAACGAGGATTCCCTGTTAAGGTTTTAGTCTTCTATATATATCTAAATAAGTAGGTAAGCATAGTCCCATCTTGCTCCTCAAGATGAAGTTTATCCTTTACGTTGCCAGTATGCAGACACTGAGGAAGTGATAACTTCATCACAGTCTGCAGATTTCAAGTAGGGGAAGAGCTTGATCCTCGTTAGCATCTTGGCATGTCCCAGGCTCTCACTCATTTGTTCTTGATGGTTCAAGAAGGGTACAAACTTTCTTTTATACTGACATAGTAGATGTCTGGATTTTAGCTCTTCTACAGTAATGTGAGTTTCTTACCTCTTTAATTAATTCAGCCCTTTGAGAACCTTAACACTGAGATTTTTTACTTGTCTATTATTACTTTTTCCTGCTGTTCATCATGTGATGCCACCCTTTAATTCCATGAGAGTTTTGTGTGAGTCAAAAAAATCAAATCGGGCCCTTTAGCTCAACAAAATCACCATGATTTTGCCTCAAGTGTACTAATCCCATTGAAGTCATTGGGGTGATTTTGACTTTAGTGGATTTTGGATTAGGCCCATATGAACCTAAGATGCTACGGGCAGAAATATCTCAGCAGTGAAAAGGGAGAAAGAACAATAATTTATGATACTCTCCTACAATACAGATGCCTTTGATTCATATCATGGGATGCATCCAGGGTCCTTTTGCCTTTTAGTACTGCAGGCGTCCTCGCTAAAATGGGTGAGCCACAGGGAGCTGCACTAACTTCTCTTTCTTTTTCTTTGAAGGATGCCACATAGAAATATTTTGGAGAAAAAATGAGAAGGGTGCCTGTACATGCATGTAGTCACACATATATGGCCTTAAGAAACAATTCTCTACTGATCTGGGATCTGACTGAGTCAAAAATCTCCACTGATTTTGATAGTATTTCAGAGATGTCCTCTGTACTTCAAAAGGGGAAGTGGCTCTAGAAGAGGTGAGTTTGTGCACTGTGCATGTTTACATGTAACACACTTTTCTATTTTTGCATGCTAAATCCAACTTTCTCAATGTCCCTTTTTTCTATTTACACCATTTAAGTTATTCAAATTAAACCAAATATTATATGGAAAAAAGTTTGCTGGAATCAAATTAAAAGTTGCAGCAATCTAGTGAAAGCTCCTCACAGTCCAAAGCACAAGGACCTTATGATTCAAGGAAATACAAGATGATTGAAATCTTGCCTGATGTACGTTCAAATTAGAGAATAGTTCTGACTATTGCCTGAACAGAAAATATGGTGTCAAATATAATAATTCAAAGCCCCAGCGTAACTAATGAGTTAAGCTGATAAGACATGAAAAGCCCTTTTTACAAACAGGACTGGAGAAGGCTTTGGAAGCAAGAGAAGGCCAACTATATTGTGCCAGAAAGACAGCCGTATCCTGGACTGCATCAAAAGAACCATGTCCAGCAGGTTGACAATGGTGGTTCTTCCCCTCTGATCCGCTCTGGTGAGACCCCATCTGGAGTGCTGCGTCCAGCTCTGGAGCCCTCAGTACAGGAAAGACGTGGACCTGTTGGAGCAGGTCCAGAGGAGGGCCACAAAAATGACCAGAGGGATGGAGCACCTCTGCTATAAAAACAGGCTGAGAGAGCTGGGGTTGTTCAGCCTGGAGAAGAGAAGGCTCCGGGGAGACCTGATAGCAGCCTTCCAGTACCTGAAGGGGGCTTACAGGAGAGAGGAAGAGGGACTTTTTATCAGGGACTGTAGCAATAGGACAAGGGGTAATGGTTTTAAACTGAAAGAGAGTAGATTTAGACTAGATATAAGGAAGAAATTTTTTACAATGAGGATGTAAATTGTAAGGATGTAAATTTTACAATGAGGCACTGGCACAGGTTGACCAGAGAGGCAGTAGAGGCCCGATCCCTGGAAACACTCAGGTCAGGTTGGACGGGGCTCTGAGAAACCTGATCTAGTTGAAGATGTCCCTGCTCATTGCAGGGGCCGTTGGACTAGATGGCCTTTAAAGGTTCCTTACAACCCAAACCATTCTATGATTCTGTGATTCCAAGATGGTTACTGAAGCACAGGTAGAAGAGCACTGTGCCTCCCACACTAAAGAGTTACCCATGTTCATGTTTCTTTATTTGTGATAGTCAAATTTTAAAAGGCCCATTTAGAAATTAATAAAACCAAGGAAAAATATTTTACTGTAGTAAGGTTGGTAATGCATACATCTTTTTATCGATACCTATGTCCATATGTATGACAGCAAAACTAGATTTACAATTTACTGAGAAATATTAGTATTTATAGTAGTAATATTAAATAATAATACAAAAACTTTAATAATCTTTCTGGATCAGTTACTGTAAGTCATGATAACATCATTAAGGTCACAGAAACAACACTGTTTTATACCTCTAAAAATTAACCTATTGACAGAACTTGACCGTTATAAGAATCCTATGTTTTAATGCATATTCACTCTCTTTCCACCATCTCTTACAATTACACTTCCTCTGATGGAAAGACCAGGGAGGAAAATGCAGAGATCTCTAAGTTTTTACAACTTAAAAAAACAGAGGGGAAATGACTCAGTGTAATTAAAATGTTTTCCCAATGACAAGGGTCACAAAAACCTCAGACTTCTGTCTGATATATAGTCTCACTGTCTGGGTCGAACTTGTAGGGTTAGTTATTTCTTTGGAGGAAGCTCATTGATTTGACTTTCCCTCAAGATTTTCTCACATGTGGTTCTATCTTGTCCTTTTTTTCCTCTTTCACAGTCTTAAGCTTTGTATTGTATAATAGTCTCCTCTCTGACCCAAATCAACTGAAATGAATGAAAAAGGACAGTTGGGGGGGGAGGGGGAGCGGAAATAAAAGGACATTTGTCAAAAAAGGTGGTCACTGGATCTAGACCTTTCACTCTCCCAGTGCTGATGGTGTTGATGATATTGATGGGTTTTTCAAGCTGTCTATCAAACTGGTCTAAGTCTTTTAACATGCCATTTCTCACTCTCTGTCCCCAACTATTTCTCCTAGTTGTCATTCAAATTGTTCCACTAAAAGAACAAATAAATGCATGCCACAAAAACTAGCAGGATGATATAATGAATGAGTTACAATAAATGCCCCCAGCATAAAACAATTATGTACCTGCTATTGTCAAAAACATTCAACATTCCCTTTGTTGAAAAGGAAACAGCTATAAATTATTCACTGGAGCACTGAAACTCTTTTCTTTTTTCTTTCTTTTTTTTTTTTTTTGGTTGATTCCAATTAATTCTTCCCTGAACATCCCTAGGTATTTAGCTGAGGGTAGAAATTTACATGCAGAGAATTTTAGCTGTTTCTTGGGATTGTCAGACTTAGTGTCCAAATTAAAAATAATAATAATAAAAAGAGTTTACCATATTTTCCTGTGTATAATCAGAGGTTAATTATAAAAAAATGTAATTCAGGATCAGTGCAGTTTATATGTTTCCAGTCCAGGGGTAAGTATAAGCGGCCTTTTTACCCAGAGCCTCTCTCATTCCCAATAACTCCCCACACTCCACTGCCCTTACTTCTCATTCGCATTTCAGAATTTGCTTCTTCCTGAAGTATGTATCCCAGCCTCACGCTATCATTATTTCCTAAATGACATTTTTTGTGGTTTATCAAAAGGTATTGATTTCCTGAAGATTTTCAAGAAACAGTGCTTTTAAAGAGGCTTACTGAAGGTGCAGCTTGTACAGTTGTGAAAACAAAAAAGATATTTTTATATGTACTGTGCAAAGTAAGACACTTCCTGAGAAACTGTCTTCCTGCACTGGGTCCCAAAATAATGTCAAAATGCAAAGCTGTTCTGTCCTCACTCAAGAAGCTGTGGGATGAGGCCTAAACAGGGTCCTTGCCCTTTTTATTTTCAAAAACCTCAGTGGGGCATCTGGAATAACTTAAAAAATGTTAAAATGTCTTATATTATTCAGGAACAAAAGTGTACTCATTTTACTCTTAGAAATATATAATTTTATTCTGAAGGTGGGCCAAATAAATGCTTATTATTCTGGATGGCACAAAAACGTGACAGCAAAAAGGTCTCTGGATTTCTGCCTCTCCTAAAGTTCTAGTCCTTGTGCTTTGTGCTTGGGCCCGGAGAATAACTTGTCCATGCAGAAACAGTGACGCCCAGCTGAATTTTTAGATTTGTAGCTTTCCAGATGTGAAGAGAATGTGTTCAAGGTGAACCATGCAAGTTGACACAAAGGCTGTGGGTCCCCTGGCTACCTCTCCAAGCCAAAGGACAAAGTTTGCCTGACATGTTTGGCATATAGTTGCAACAGTGGATTTTGCAGTCCAACTGTAATTGTTAGACTGGACTATCTGTGGAAATCTAAGGCTTAAATGAGGAATGGCCTAAGTTAAATGCATTTGGATTGCATGAACCACACCATTAAGCTAAGACCCCTGTAGTGGCAGAGAAAAGGTGCAATTACTTCCCAGCAGAGCCCAGACTGTTCAGAGTCATGCTCTCCTGGTTCACGAGCAGCATCTGAAGAAGATGTGAGAGGCACTGGAGAGGAAGAGAAAATCCAACATTCTGATTCAGAGTGAGAGACCCTACAGTCATTACAAGGCAATAGCCCAAAATCCCCTGAAAAGGAAGTATCAAATATGTGGATGATTTTATTTTCCTTTGGTTTTATGAGAAGTATACCTTTTTTATTCTATTAAAAATATATTGTTTATTTGATATATGCTGGTTAGACATATGCTGGTTTGAATCCCCGATCAGCATTACTAATCGTTCCCTAAAAAGAAATCCTATCCTTTAAACTACCAAAAGCCACGAGACATTATTCAGAGATACATGATATAAGCCTGGCTCAACAGACATTTCTGTTTTAAGTGCCTTTGCAATCTGTGTGTAAAACAGAAGAAGAGTACAACTGCTTTATGAAGGATATTATGTGACGTAGTTGTGATGCCAGGAGACTATTCTCAATGACCTAGGAGGTCCCTCCCATTTTTGAGCCCCTATAATTAAAACAAATCTAAGAGCCATGAAATTTAGGTAAAAGATTAGCACAGCTGCTATACTTCGTTAGGCACTGCTCACCGCCTGCACCAGAACTGTGCTTCACAAGGTCAGTCAGAGATGCTGCTGGGAACAGAATTTAAGCAGAAGTTCTGGATTAAAAGAAAGTAGCTCCTCTATCAATATCCCTATCCAATGCATGAGGACCTCAATCATAAAAGTAAATGCCAATAAGTGAGCAAAGAAGAATAGGCTGCTATGTCTGTTTGGTTGCTGTTTGCCTAAAGATATTAAAAAAAGGGAAGAAAAAAAAAAAGGAAGAAATACTGATTACATTTACTGTGGGTTGTTTTTTTCTGATTTCCCAAAGGAACAACCCTAAGTATTTTGAGGACTTTTGCCTGCAAAAAAGTGCAGCTTAACAAGGAATATTTTTTTTAATGAGATTTGCAACCAAAGCAAAAGACATTAAAAGTTACATTGACGATCAGCCTCCTCTTGCAGTTGAAAACAGTGTCCATGTCCCCTTGTGAAACTATCCTGAAAAATCAAAATGTTTGGAAGTGGGAAAATAAATTGTCGATGTTTCCAATTTTCCCCCTAGTTCAAACATATTTGACTTTACTTCACAGCTAGTGTTTGAGTGCCTAACCTCACATATTTCAGCAAATAAATTATTACCTGAAAATTTTGGTTTAGTCCTACTCATTAATACTGTTAACCATCACAGGACAGAGTAACAATTATAGTCACTAAAAATGGGGAATAAATAATTTGAATGCTATTATGTGTATGCACACTTTTCAGTTAATATGAAAATAAGTGGTTTTCAGGAGGACCATGGGTATTTGGAAGCTCAAATGGGTGAATACTTTGCGGTAAAAGCAAAAGACATTTTAGGTCCTCCATTTTTAAACACTTATTTATTAATTTATCTGACAATGAACATGAAACAAACAAACAGATGTCCTACTTACCAACCTAAACTAAAATGTAGCATTAAAAAAATCAGTATTTACAGAAATGAAAAAGAGTTAAACTTTTACTTGCTTAAGCTAATATGCAATGCTTTAAAAAGTATATACTGTAAGTGGTAAGCGGATTAATCAAGTCTACTTTCTAAGACTCTTAGATTCCTTACTGTGCGCAGCCACAATAAGAAAAGAAAAATCAGAACAGGAAAAGCTTTCCTTAGATTTTAGGTGGGGTTGAACTGAACTTTTTGTGTATGCAAGACAGCTCTGGCAGCTTTACACGTATTAATTCAAAAGCTGGTGCCCTGTTTAGTCATGTGTTGGCTCCTTGGCCCTTTGCTTCTTTATTTCTTCATAAGGGTGCCTACATGTGAGTTTTGTAACCATTAAATGGAATTAATAGCAGAACATTGCTAGAAAGTCAGACATAATTGATTTCTTATTTTTTCTGTGCTAAAGATCAAGGGGCTATATCCTTCTTCTGCCATTATGCATGCAGAGCTATAGGAGAATGGACCCTCTGGGACAAGTCTAATATCCGGTACACTCCTGTCTACCAGGTCCTTATTATAAAAAGCTTTCTACTCTAGCCAAGCTGTGAAAGAGCTCATGCCGTAGTGGCTGCAATATGAGCAACTTTGATTACGTAGTCTCCATCAAGAGTAAGGCTATAAGTTGGCAAATTGAATTCCTGAACAAGACTATTCATCAAATAAATCTGAATAGCAAGTGTTTTCAAGGAGATTAAAACTCGTTTTGGGGAAGTAAGAAAAGATGATGTGTTTGATGGAGAGTTTGCTCTTGACTGTATCTGTTACTTGTAAAAATTAGAGCTAAGTGAATTTTTCCATGAATATTAAATCAAATGAATTTCAGAAGGACCACAAGTATTTAGGAACTCAAATGGGTGAACAGTTTGTGCCAGAAACAGAAGATGTTTTATTTTAATGCTTTCAAACAGGCAAAGATTAAATGATTCATTTTGAAAACATCAGAACAAAACCTATTTGCTTTCTCCACCAAAATGAACTTTTCTACTTTAGCATTGAGCTGGAAGCAAATAAAAAGTCATGTGCTTTATTTTAGGAGACTCCAAGGTACAGAAAAATCCTGTTGCAGTCAACGTGTTTATTAGAACCTTTTTAAAAATGTTGATTAAGGAAAAGCTAGGACATTTTAAATGGGGTTTTTTTAACAAACACATTATTATGACATTGATACATCTTGATCTGTTCATAATGCCCAATGTCAGTATTTTAGTCTTCCTGTTATTCACAAGAAGCCACTCTTCCTTTTGCACTAACTCATTTGAAAGAACCTGTTAGTCCATAATTTTTCTTCTGTGGCAAAATTTACAAATTTTTGCATTTTCTGATAGCAACGCAAAATACAGTATGTTGATCAGCATAAGGATGAGGAAACAGTGGTAACCCATCCTGTGTATGTCATTAGCAAGAACAGAATGGTATTGCTTAGAGCAAAGGAACTGTATGGAACAGTTATACCCCAGAACCAGATCTGTGATCTATGCGGAAAAGAAGTTCACAGTATTTTCATGTTGGCCCTACACTGACATGCAGAGTAGATATGATGTTAGTGAACTTGAACTCTCTCCTCGGCAAAAGGTAGCAGGAAGGGAGACGAATGAATTCAGGTATTAGGTGAATGATGACACATTAGATGACACTTTGAATACAATAGAAAATCAATGAGGAGTTAAGATATACTAAAGATCTTTTCCAAATGATGGAAGAGGTGAAACCCTTTCTTTCTCAGGGAGAATAGTTTTATGTAAACTGACATAAACCTCCTTTTTTTCAGGGTTTTTTAGTTTATGAAGACAAATGTGAAATCCTCTCTGTACTGAAACACATGTGAGTTTGCCATTGTTTGAAACAAGTGCAACATTGCTTTATTGTGACCACCATACACTACAAGAAGAGTTCACTGGTAGGACTCGAATTTTAAAATTAATGGTAGATTCCAAAAGGATGTAGATCATAGAAGGGACCTTAAAGAGTTGGAAGAGACCTTAAAGATCATCTAGTTTCAACCTCCCTACCATGGGAGGGACACCTCCCACTAGACCAGGTTGCTCAAAGCCCCATCCAACCTGATCTTAAACACTTCCAGGAATGGGGCCTCCACACTTCTCTGGGCAGCCTGTTCCAGTGTTTGACGACCCTCAGAGTAAAGAATTTCTTCCTAATATTTAATCTAAATTTACCTCTTTCTTTTTAAGAACTGTGAATTCCACATTGAGGGGCAAAGTACAAAGAATAGCCTCCTCAGTGAGGTCACCTGCTATTATAGGCAGTAGGCCTTATCATTCTTCAGAAACTTACAAAATTCTGTTTTGAAAGACAAGTATTACACCACTTTTCCAATGAGACGGCTGGCTGCCCTAGTGTTTTGGAAACTTCTAGCCATAAATTAATTTATGGTCAATCTATATACATTTCTTTTCTTGACAACAGTGTTCTTCAACTTAAATAGTAATTTCTTTATTTGGTGATTACTGCCATTGCATATTCATAGACAGAAGTCATATTGCCCCTCACTCCTAATTCTGGTTGGCCAAAAAATTAATTTCTTTAATCTTCTCTGTATGAGAGAGTTGTACCCACCATTGTAATGCATTTTCAGTGTTCTTTTTTCAGCTGTAATTAACCTTTTTAGACGTTGATGTCCCAAATGGGTATCAGGATTCTGGATGGAATGATTTTGAGAAAAGAAGCTATACAATGAGAAATACAAAATTTAAGATGGGGGGCTGTCCACCTCATCTTTGGGAATTCATTAACTAAAATGAAACAAACTCATCTAGCTTTACTACAGTTTTATGATTGTCTTCTCTGGACAGAGCTTTAATCTTACACATCTGCAAGACGGATCTCCTGTCTGACACTGAGGAACCACTTTAGGCACTCTCTAAAAGCTCATTAAACTGTTAATTGAATCCAATTCATAATATACAAATCCTCTGTTTTCACTTCTGTTTCAGTCGAATAGAACTTTAGCTTTTCCTGCTTTCAGATTAAAAAATGTCTAGTCACTGAAGCATCAGAGAGCCAACAGGGAGGGTACAATTTTTCATTTTGTCCCATGGACTGTCTGGAAGGAACAATAGCTTCAGATGCTAAAACCTTTTGACTACCTGTGGAGAGGTAAGTGCAGAAAGAACATCAAGCCAAGCTATTCCTGAGGCAATTTAGCTATTTGTTTGTTGAAAGGTTGAAATAATTTAATACATTACATGATGCAGAAGGGCCTTAATTGATATACAGAGGCAATATATCTCAGTGCCACAATTCAGTCTCACTCTCTAATATAGGCTGATATGGTTTGGTTTTGTGCTATTTGTCTACTGAGCTTTTTGCCATATGAGCTGGGGAGCATGGTATTGAAATATGACTTTGAGAACAAAGAGTTTGAGAATAACTTTGTGAGTGAATTAAAAGGGACAAATAAAAATCTCTTGAAGTTTAATTCAGCATTGAATTGCTTACGAAAGATTTTAATGGTCCTGCCTGGCATCTCGTCATATTTTTTAATAAATATCTATGGCTTTTTTATAGAACTCCTTCCTAATGTTGTAATAGTGGGCTAGCGAATTTCTGTTTTGTTATTTACTTGCGCATATGAAATCTCTTTGCATGGATGATTTTGTTGTCTCATTTGGGAAGGCATCCCATGATCCCAGGATAATTCTTCATATTTTTCTTTTATCTCATCCTTTCATCATAGAAAAGGAAAAAATACTATCTTACTATCTCTTCGATGACCTTTGTTTCCTCATTTATTACATGTAAGGATTTTTCCCCTTTTTCTGCAGTGTCTGTGCCTGAATATTCAGCAAAGATTATTCACAATAATATAAAAAAAATAATTAGATATTAGTACTGCATTATTCTTTATTCAAGTGCTATACTGGGAGAATGAACGCTGACCATAACGAAGTATTTTTCCTTTGCTTTGAAAGAAAGTACTTGTTTCATTTTCGACTAAAGCAGGCACGAGAGAGAACAGTTTACAAGTATAAGAGAGAATTGTTTACAGATTTAACATCTCTTCAACACTGCAATCCTACTCATAGTATATATCTGCTCTAATTTTCAGAATTACAGTGCAGCATCAGGAGAGGCTGAGAACTAAGATCACTCTGTAATAGTGTTTTTCTTCAAAACAAAGGCATCTCATCAAGGAAACTGATGATAGCAGGGCCAAAACAATATGTATGGTTTCAGATTTCAGTACATTTCATACAGAAAGGGGTAGCAAATGCAGAGCTTTTGTATGAAACTGCAAATTTCAACAGATATGATGTGACAACTGATGAATCTTAGCCATCAGAGGTGATTTGGTAGATATGATCCAGCTGGCAATGCTGGTGTCAAGAAACTGAGAAAATAAGGTCTAACTTGTAATCTCTTTCCCTTATGTGACTGCAGAGGTATGTGTGGAGTAACAGTTTTGTCAGATTAAAATGCATCTAGGTTGCAAATATTTTGATTGAGACAAATCTCGGGGTTTTCATATGATCTCTCAAAATCTTCCCAGACATCATTTGCAGGATGAGAATAATAAACATTTTGTGCACTGGCTAATAACATTTACCGGCAGGGATACACTCTGGGGGAGTGAAAAGCATGCCTTCCAGATTGTCACTGTACAATCTGTAAGTATACTGACAGGTGAGAAACATTAAAAACCAAAAAAACGGTGCTTTTCGTTTTACTTACTCAGACATTTCTGCACTAAAATTATCTGCACTGTGAAAATAAACACATACACCATAGATTCAAGCTCCAATTTACATCCAGGTAGTTTTGCTGATGTTGAAAATAGAGTTTCCTGGTTTTACCAGGGAAAACATTTCTATACCAAAGCAAATATGTTTGTAATAGAAAAAATAAAAGATGTTGCATTCCATTATGGATGATTAACAAAAAGTTTATTTTTAAAAATTGACAGTAATCTCCAGATCTATTCACATTTTAAGTGCCTCTTAATAGAAAAAATACAATAATCATTTTATATGTGTCCATGAAGCTGTTGTGGTCTGTTGCACAGCAAGACTGATTCTGCTGTAGTTTTTCTAGGTAGTAAATGAAATTAGCAGAGTTAGACCAAAATAAAGACTTCAGTTAAAACAAATAAAAGTAATCATAGGAAATAATGTTGCAGCACTGCAGTAGCAGCACAGGAAATCTCAATGAGAAACGTTATAGACCCATCAGATGATTTTATTTTAAAGTGAAAGGGAAATAAAACTGTTTATGCTCGTCCCGGCTCTCACCACTCTCATACTCACATGTTCACAAATACCAACAGCTTGGTACGCAGGTCATCTGTTTAGGAGAACATGGGAGACAAAACACAGCAGTTTTTAGGTTCTCTTGATGTGCTTGGATTCTTCTTAGTCAGATAACCATGTATGTTCTTTGGATGGGGCTTTTTGTCCCTTTAGGAACTGAACATGATAATTCTCTCCGTCTTGTCCCACCTCTGAGGACTTACTATCCTTTATGGCCCCACCTGTGCCCTGTGAAACCCAACCTAAATGTATACTAAGTTCTTGACGACCTGCTGAAGCTGAAGCATCTGTGCATGCTCACCACACAGTCCTTTTCCTGACTTTATCTTCTGGTGTTTCCACAGCTGTATATTCTCAGTCATTGACCATTCATACTAATTTTAATATTTCTATTATAATTCTTTCCATAATTAAACTGTAACTCTACCACATTAACTAGGTCTCTTCTTTCTGATGGCTGAACTCCATGAATTCAAGTTCGTGTATCTTGAATACTAATTTAATTACTTTTAAGCCTTTTTTGATACTTACTATATCAATATTTAGAATCTAGATGTAATAATTTACAGAGAACTTTTCTTGCTCAGTGGCTAACCTTTAGGTTGGATGAATAACAAGATGCATGCCCCCAGTCAAACTGTAGTGAAACTGTCCTACAAACTGTAACTGTATCCAGGGAGACAAGATTAATTTTGTACAAACAAATAACAGAAGAAACTGTACATTTTGTCAGGAGCTTTTTTATATGTATGCTTCAGAGCAAACCCCCTTCTAGTGTATTTTTGGACTTTTTAGGCTGTTTCTGTTACTGGGACTTTAATTTATAGCATGACCAGTGAGCTGTAAAGGAGCCTTCTCATGCATGAGAAGTGGAACTCTATTTCTATTTGAGAAAGTCCAGGCAGAACAAGTCCCATACTCAGTTCATGTCCTTGTTTAGCCTGTCCTAACATAATGTATAGGACAAAGGTGAAAAGAGGAAATAGTAAGAATTTAGAGAATTTTCCATCTATCCTTAAATTCTTTGCCAAAGTCAGAAATCCCAGTAATTGCTCAGATTGTACAATTCTAGCATTACCAGGACAGAAACTATCTTTGAGACTTGTGACTTTTTTTTTTTTTTTTAAGTTAAAAAGATAGAAAGCATATCTGGCAAATTCTCTTTGTATATATTGATGTATTTGGAATCTGCAGTAATGCTTGAATTGAGGTTCTTCTCTTTGGAAAGCGTGGGCAAAGGATCGGTACAAAATGAAGTCTCTGGAGGGCTTCTTACCTCTCCAATTTACCTCTCCCTTCTCAATATGCCAGTACCAAATGGCCTGCTTTTCTGGATATACTGAAAAGCCTATTTCATCCTTTCCCTTCCTCAAGATACACGAGTTGCTAGTGCATGATGAGTCCTACTGCATTTTGTGACTCTATTTTGTCCCTGGAACTGTGGAGGAATGAAGGGTTCAGAAATGTATTACTATTATGTTGACTTTTGAAGAACTGTAAGGGCACAGGCTGGACAGCTGTTGAACCACACATACCTTCTGTAAATCTAAATACGCAAAATAAAAAAAAAAAAAGTCCAAATATGTCACTACAGTTTCAGAAAATCCTTCAGGTATGTTCTAGGTCTAAAGATTCAAGGCAAAATAGCTTTTTTTTTTTCAGCTCTATATGCTAAAATTAACCATCAACCACATGACTAAGGCTGTCACAGTATAGATATATTACACACATTCATACATTTATCGTTTTGAAGTAGTGCACCACTAATAAATACTGTACCTGCTCAGTGTATATGCATGCATATATGTAATCTGCATATATTCACATTCACGGTAATCAGTACAGCTCTGAGCTGTAAATTACAGATCAAATAAATAATTAGGAAAGTGGAAGCAAATTGTTCTTTGAAAAGAGGTAAACAGATTTGATGGGTTTATGTTATTATGGCATTTAAGTGTCTGTGTATGTTAACTGAATACCAAAATTTGTTTACTTATTGCTAAATTGATTGCTGTTACTTCTTAGCTTGTCATGGAGCATCTCTTGGAGATGTTTGAAAAACAGTCAAGGGTAATTTAAAATCAATTAGCTGAACGGAGAATAATTATCCTTTTTCCTGTCTAGAAAATAAAGTTCTGGAACCATGGAAATGCATCATGTTTTGGAACTAAAATTTATTCTGAGGAAAGAGATACTGGTCATACAGGCAGAAAAAAAGCCTCTAAAAAGATAATTTTATCATATTAATTTATTGGATAATTCCTCTTAGATCTGTTGTGAAATGCCAGATGGTGAATCATAAACACTGTCCAAACTGATGCCTGGCATCTGATCTGTAAAGATGTGTTTTCCTTTAAGAGGTCATTCTTCTGTTACCGTGTTCCCAGAGGTTGATGTTATTTCCACATGTGCTATAACCTAATACAACTAGCTGATCATAAATTGCAAGTGGAAACACTTTTTTTTTTTTTTTTTTCATATCACCTGCCCTATAAGGCAGTGATATCTGAAATTCTGCATTTTGGAGGGCAGATATCTATGAGAAAAAAGTAACTTTTTAAAAAAAATCTATGCATGCAGTTTATTATTACAAATGTTTTTATTTAATGCACTTCTGGATAAAAGTTTTCCAGAACAGACCGAGAAATAGATATGTAATACAAAGGGTAGAAATAAAATCAGATTTAAACATGCAATGAGACTTCCCATCTACATCCTCTTTAAAAAAAAAAAAAGGGAAAAATGTTGTAGTAAGTACAATCACACAAATAATCTAAAATACACTATCTGTGCCATGTAATGATCTAACTTGTAGCAAGAAACCTTGATGAACCACTACTGCACATTTCCAGGATTGTACATGATATCCAGCTCTAGATTTCAGGTTCAGACTATTAAATTAAATAGGTGTTAAGGTATCTCTGAACTCTAAAAATATTTTTGTATTCATCTGTTTGTCCATAGCAGGATGTGCTGGAAAACCAGAAGGTGTATTTAATGAAATCTGCATATATAAATCTTTCAAATATAAACAGAAAAAAATAATCTCTTGTTTATATTCCTAGATTAAATCTACATTAAAATGGAATCAGAGTTGAAAGGATGTATCAGTAAACTGAAGTGAAATGTATTACAGGAATGCTCCAATTTCTCTAGAAAGAGAAAGGATAAATTCTGGAAATTTAGATTCAAAGCAAATCTTAATAGAAATCTAAGCCTCAGAAGGACACAGCTAATGCACTCAGAAAACCTTAACTCTGCCCATTAGCGATCCTTTTAAACAATCAGGCAATTATTTTCCTGTAATTGTTTTTGCACAGTCCAATTAGATGAAACCATTCCTGTTAGATTGTTTTCATTTTTATTTTCTCTTGTAGTGTCACTACAGTGTGAAATTAATGTTTCTCAGATCTCTCTGCATCTTATGTCCTGTTTACACATGGGAAAGATTTGAAAAAAAAAATTAAATCACTCTCTATTGATGACACCAATTCAACCGAAGAAATGATGGTAGCGCTGACAAAAGTCTTAGCTTACTGACTGCCAGCATCATTTCAGTACGGCCTTAGTTAGGCTTGCTTGCAGCTGGGAGTGTTTGCGTGGTGTTGAAAAGGGTGTTTATTGTCTAGATCAGAGAGAGCTCACTATTCTCCTATGTTTAATTGCTGCAAGAGGTCCTTTTCAGATAGGTGTCTTCAATGTTATTGTCAGACTAGTGATGGACAGTGATGCATCTGCGACAAGTTTAATAGTTTGGGCAACACAAGAAGGAAAAACCTTAACTTGTCAGAGTGTTTGGAGGTCTCAGGGCTAGGTATACACCTTGGAAAGGAACATGATAGCTTTCTAGACTGTTTTTTTCCTGACATTACATTAACCTTTTAAGGAGTCCGTTAGAATTTCATGTTAAAGGTGATGGCATGTTTCCCATTGTCCTGGTTTTGTCTGGGATAGAGTTAATTTTCTTAATAGCAACTAGTATAGTGCTTTGTTTTGGATTTAGGATGAGAATAATGTTGATAACACGCTGGTTTTAGTTGTTGCTAAGAAATCAAGAACTTTTTCAGCTTCCCATGGAAGCTGAGAAGGAGCATAGACAAGAAAACTGACACAAGCTGGCCAAAGGAATATTCCAAACCATAGACACTGTGCTCAGAATCACAGAATCATAGGGTTGGAAGGGACCTCTGGAGATCACCTAGTCCAACCCCCCTGCCAGAGCAGGGCCACCTTAGAGCAGGTTGCACAGGAACCCATCCAGGCGGGTTTTGAATGTCTCCAGAGATGGAGACTCCGATCAATCCGAGACTCAGTACATAAATGGGGTTGGCTGAGGGGACAGGGATCAGCAATTGCTGCTTAGGAACAGGCTGGGCATCAGTCAGAGGGTGGTGAGCAATTATATTGTAAATCCCTTGTTTTGTATATTCTTTTATTGTTATTAGTGTTATTATTATCTCTTCCTTTGCTGTCCTATCCTGTTTTTATCTCAACACACAAATTTTACTTTTTTCCCCTGATTCTCTCCCCCATCCCACTTCGGGGGGTGAGGGAGTGAGCAAGTGGTTGTGTGGTGCTTCTCTGCCTGCTGGGTCAGACCACTACACCCTTTCAGATATTATGTACACCATTAATGCAAGGTATCAGGCTTATACTTAGTGAGGATGCAAAATCGTTTTGATATTTAGTAGTAATCACCTTAGAAATAACTACAGTATTTCCTCGAAGCAGTTTGGATAAACTGTTCCCTGAAGTCCCTATTGTAACCTGCTTCCTATCCACTCTGCTTCACCCAGCTCATCACCCAGGAGGGGAGACTCCTACGCTTGGATTGGCACTGGGCTCCTTGCTCCTTATTCTTCTTAATTCTTCCATCCACTTATGTTCGCACTAGAAGTTTCTCTCCCTCTTCAGAAACCCCCAACCTGTACTTGCTACTTGCCTTTTGCTCTGCCCCAAACCAGATGATATGGAAAGGACAGCGTTCTTTTAGACAGCCATCCACACTTCAACCTTTCCGAAATGAACTATGAATCTGCAAAAAAAGGAAAACAGATGACCCAAAGCTTTGTTGACTTTTTTAGAATGCAATTAAAAATATACTTGTGTAATATTCTTTTCTGTACTTGCACTTGTGTATCTTTGCTCTCTGGGTTGGTGTGGCATGGGAACACATGTTTCTTAGCTCTCAGATGAATGACAGATCTGGAAATGCCAGATCTAGGGCTACAAAGATGATTAGGGGACTGTAACACCTCTCTTATGAAGATAGACTGAGGGAATTGGGTCTCTTTAGCCTGGAAAAGAGGCGTCTGAGGGGGGACCTTATCAACACTTATAAATACTTGAAGGGTGGGTGTCAGGAGGATGGGGCCAGGCTCTTTTCGGTAGTGCCCAGTGACAGGACAAGAGGGAATGGGCACAAACTTGAGCATAGGAAGTTCCACCTAAACATGAGGAGGAACTTCTTTACCTTGAGAGTGGCAGAGCACTGGAACAGGCTGCCCAGGGAGGTGGTGGAGTCTCCGTCTCTGGAGACATTCAAAACCCGCCTGGACGCGTTCCTGTGTAACCTGCTCTAAGGTGGCCCTGCTCTGGCAGGGGGGTTGGACTAGACGATCTATTAAGGTCTCTTCCAACCCTATGATTCTGTGATTCTGTGAAGTGCTCACAGGAAAGTTTTCATTCTGATATTCTCAGTGCTTATCCAAACTTTCTAGTTGTTTGACATTTCCTAATTACTGTCCTGTTTATGGTGTGGATCAGGTTTTGACACCATTAACTATAGCAAGAAACCTGTAATTCCAGTATTTGTCCTATAGACTTTGATTTGGCTGCTCATGGAATGATGTAAGTAGGTATGTCATAATAAAATTAGCTATAAAAATTCTTTCAACTGCTTTAAAGTTTACTTTCCTAAACAATAGTAAAAGACTGAATGCATTTATTTCCAGTGTCTAGGATTAATAAGTATAATTTAACAAATTATCCCATGAATACTAGATGTAATTAAGTGGATTTGTGTTCTGTGTACACATACTTTGACCATATCTGTCTGAGTTTCTCCTCATATCCCATATGACCTCAGTTCTCTTTCCTGTTGAGAACCTTCATTCTTCCTCCATGTCCCCAACAGTCCATCACAGTATCCTCATCTCCCTGGCGTGTTGCTGTCTATACAAGAAGGAGAACAGTGGCAAGCTGATTTTGAATATCTTATGTTGATTGCCCAGTTGTGCTGATTGGTCAAAGGCAATAGATAACCCTTAAGTTCATACTGCTTTTTAAAAATTATTTTCTCATGCTGGGTTTTTTAAGTCTTCCCCCATCACAGATACTGTTTTTCACAAATCTTATATAAGCTTCACAACTTGGAAATTTCTAGTCCCGTGTTAAGTCTAGCCAATTGAAATCAGCCAATGATTTGAAAAAATAGTGAGGGAACTCACAGACAGACAAACAGCTGAATAGCTAGAGTCCTGGGAATGTAATGTGATTCTCCTTGCTCACCTTTGAGCACAGCTTCACTCTGTGTGTGAGATGGGGGGCGTGCAGGGTACGGTTCTACACCAGTAACTAAGCCCAAGATGATGCCAAACATGGTGATCCCAGTGCTAACCATTTGTAATGGCTATGGCCTTGTGCCAGAACTTATGTTCAGGTGGCAGAAAAGAGCTGATCCATCTGCAAAGTAATCTCCATCACACTCTCACCAGAAAAAAAAAAAAAAAAGATTACTATACCTGTGATTTGCTAATTTCATGGCCTTATACATTAAATCACACCTTGGTGTGCCTCTGAAAGTCAGGATGGGAGATGTGGATGCTCAGCAGGGGGCCAGCAAGAGCTTCCCTTGCGTTGCAAAGGCTGTACCTCTGCTTCCAGACCTTTCTGGAGCTCCCACAGAGTCAGGTATCACCAAGCATCAGGAGGTAGATATAGACACACTTTTCTTTTCTTTTCTTTTTTTCTTTTCTTTTCTTTTCTTTTCTTTTCTTTTCTTTTCTTTTCTTTTCTTTTCTTTTCTTTTCTTTTCTTTTCTTTTCTTTTCTTTTCTTTTCTTTTCTTTTCTTTTCTTTTCTTTTCTTTTCTTTTCTTTTCTTTTCTTTTCTTTTCTTTTCTTTTCTTTTCTTTTCTTTTCTTTTCTTTTCTTTTCTTTTCTTTTCTTTTCTTTTCTTTTCTTTTCTTTTCTTTTCTTTTCTATAAATGTATATATACATATATATACACACATATGTACATGGATTCCATTGGTAGGAGTTGATATCCAGTCTTTAAAAGGATGAGACTTTTCTAATGAGGGGGAAAAAAAAATGCCTAGTCTTTTCTGAACTGACTCATCACTTTTGCAGTCAACAGAAAGAAAATTGAAGCTCCTGGCTGTGCCAAAGCATGCTTGACCGGCAGAAGAGAAAGTGAAATTTAGAGAGAAATGCAGAGGGGAGATGGTGGAGGGGGAGGGGGAAAGGGAGAACGAAGGAAGGGATTCTTGAGCCCTGAATTTTATCCCTTGCACCAGAAATGTTTTTGTGTTTTACGTGTAGCAGACTTTGCATGGCAACACGTTTTGAGTGGTCCTTGAACTACTGTAACTTCTTCTTGGTTGTTTGTATATCTTTATATATCTGACAAAATACACATGACCTTAAAATGTATTTTTTTACTATTTGGCAGGTGAACTGATTGCACAGGATAGAAAATGCTCCAACATGATATACACTGCATCTTATATTGGGTCGGGGTAATTCACAACTGTGTTGAGCTTTGTGAAATCTAACTGTAAATTCAGTTTGGTTTCATAAAGGAGTTTGATATTTGTCTCTTTCTGTCTTTTTTTTTAAATAATGTTTTGTTTTAAAGACTTCATGCCTTCTCTTCCCTATGGAAAGATCTGTGTTTGTTTATTTCGCAACTTAGGGGTCTTTAGCAGTGACAATCAAAGGGAAGAAAGAAAGGAGAGGGTAAGGGCGATCTCCCCTTAGCTGCCTCTGTTTCATATTTTAATACGTTAAGAAATATTAAAAGCTGTTCTTACAATTTTTTTTTCTTTTTTTTTTTATAATCTGGAAACAAAGTTTCCTTGTATAAAGAGAATAAGCACTAACTGGTTATGTGGTAATTTAATAGACTATCTCCAGATTCCTGCTATTAAACAACCCCCTGACCTCCTCCCCCCAAATCTAACAAGCTGCGTAAAGTCTCTGGGGAATTTAATTGATCTTTTGAGGTATTTATACATAATTTGAAAACACCTGCATCTTAAAAAGGTGTTCAGTAATTCTTGAAAGCATTTGGAATAATGTTTTCAGAATGTGTAGTGCTTAGCAGGTGCCAGCTGAAGCAAGTTCTACAGGTATTAGTCTGAACAGTGTTCACCTTGTTTGTTCATTAAAGTAACTCATTATGAGCCAAGGTACATGGACTGCATGCTGCTTAAATTGGAGTTAAGGCCTAATGAACTGTACATATGCATAGTATCCTAGAACTTTTTCCTTCTAATCTGTGCTCCAACCAATGACTTGCAGATGTTTTATATGATCCTATCATATTTGGAAGCCCAAAGTAACTGCTTTGTTTTGACATAATTCCAGAGTCAGATGTTTTCCTTGCTTGCAACATTACTAAATCTAAAAAGAGAGAGCATGCTAAAAGAATTGTTAGAAGTTATTGCAATTACTAAGTATATAAAAAATACACTATATATGTATGCATGTATACCTATGTAGCTTGGAAAGTAGAAATATGGAGATTTGTACCCAAGTTTAACAGCTTAAATCTGGACAAAGGCTCTAATTTTCAAAAATAAAAAGTTATTAGTGTTCACAGAAGCACAGAAAGGTTGAGGTTGGAAGGGACCTCTGGAGAGCATTTGATCCGACCCCCCTCAACTCAAGCAGTGCCACCTATAGCTGGTTGCCCAGGACTAATGTCCAGATTGCTTTTGAATGCCTCCAAGGATGGAGACTCCATCACTTCAAACATTAGCTTTATTATGCTTTTCCTCACACAGATGCAGAATTAGTAAAATATAATTAACTGAAATTAAGAAAAACTGACAGTCAAGAGCCTTGCGTGTTAACCTTAGCTCAATCTCTTGAATGCTATGTACCTTATGTGTGTCCATTCATCTTTCTGTGCTCCTTCTCTTACTTTTTGAGTACTGTGTTTAATTAGATTGCAAACTCTTTGGGAAAGGGTTCTCTTCCATGTATTTGCATAGTGCTCAGCACAGTGTGCCATATGATCTGTTCTTTATCATAATAGTGCAATACTAATGGCCAGATTCGCCCCTGTAAGCGACACCTTAATGGGAGTGTTAAGCTGGAGGGCCAAGTCCTAAGATGTAGAATTTGCATGAGAGCAGGTAAACTCCTTTTCATTTCCCCATGTCTTCTGAGGCGGCAGCCACTGAATCTGTTGTATAAGCATAACAGGACTAAAAAAAAACCCCAAGTGGTCTAAGAATCAATGCCTTTTGACAATTTGCCTTGTGGATCCAAAGATTGCCTGATACGCATCCTCTCTTTTATTCTGTGTTTTCCCTGGGTACTTGCATATTGCTAAGTGAAGAAGGCCAAGGAGCATTTCCTGGCCTTATAATCAAGTGGTGCAGACTGGACTGTGGCCATACATCTCAGAATTGGCTCCCACTAGAGTAAATTGACCACATTTGTACTGCCAAACACTTAGGCTTTTGTTTTGCCTGGGTCCATTTTGATATTTCTCTCACCCAAATAAATAATAATTATTTTTGTGGGGTAGTTATTTCAGTTCAGAGTATCTGAAATAATGTGAGGTTGTATGGGCAGCCAAGATCAGGGTTAGTTGAAACTAAGGGTACATGCTGCGCAACATGGAAATGGGGGCTGTGTCATGGTACAAATCCTGGAGGACATGACATAACCTTTGTTGGGAAAGAAATCTGATGTAATGTCACACTTGATGACTTTTGGGAGCAGTTCTTGGTCTGAATTATTCTTGCAAAGAAGGCAAGCTTTCATTAGTTGTGATCGGGTAGATATTCTCAAAGAATGCTTAAATACCCCATTGCACCACGTACATGTGCATTAAAGATTTGTACAGTGCAAAGGCCAGTAGCCACAGTTGCTTCAGTCTCTTAGCACCTTTAACATGGCATTCACTGTCATTCTTGGAACTTCATCCCAGGTTGTCAAGATACTCCAAAGACAAGTGTCTGTCCTAGAAATACTTATATTTTGAAGGCAATATGTGGGTATTTGAAACCCAGAACACTTCTTACAATGATGATGGTTTTTGAAGATGAAAGATAAGTATCTTGGTTTTATATAGTCAAGTGACTTGGAGGAAACACTCATATAGCTATACAGCAATTTCTGTTATAAATGGAAGGACATGTAGACCTTAAAAATAAGGGGTATTTTGGGATAATTATTTTTAAGGTAGTTATTTGAATGAGAAATATGTTCTTTAATATAAATGTTCACTTATGTTGCTTACTACTAAATACTTACTCTGCATTTCTCTGCATATTTTTCAGTGTGGAACATTCTTTCTTTAATACATGATTTGGTTGCGAAACACCAAAGAAATGTAATGTTTACTTTGAGCAAAAATCCAGCTCTGATATTGTCAGCATTCACGAAACTCTTCACATTCATTTGTTCTCTTGTGTCCAAATATTGTTCATCATGGCAATGTTCATTCCACTGGGATCGCTTTTCATAACACAAACCAAATTCAACTTGTTACAGTACTAATCTTGCACAAACTTCTAGTTATTAGTAAAACTGCCTATCTAAGTGATAGAATGACGCACTACTGTGTGCCAGTTGCTCAAAAGATGATTTTGAGACATAGGCACATTATTACTCTAAGCAAATATATGAAATATGATATGTTACACAGTCTTTAAAAAATATACCTGTTAGCAAGAAAGTAGGATGCCTGTTTTGCTGACACAAGGCTACCAACAAGTGAATGTCCTGACCATCTGAATTTGATGCTTAAACTTGTGTGGGATATCAAGAAATACATTATGAAGGTATACGTACATGAATTTCCTTAGGCCACATAACATCTTGCCATGATCTGGGGCTTAAGTTATTAAGAAAAACTTATAAAGAAATGTTACAACATCTCTCTATGCCTCAGCTTCCCTTCCTGGAAAATGAAAAATGTGACATTTCATTTCTTTTAAAGTAATTTGAGATCTACAGATTAGAAATGATAGCTAAGGAATTGCTGTTCCCAGGGAGTTCAGGGGGGTTCAACCTCTACCACAGAATATTACAATAAAGCAACTTACTCAGCGTACCAGTCTGCTTGCAGTTCAGATTGGTCCTTTGCCGTCTCTTATGCTTTTCACGGTGCTCACCAGCATAGTGTGACAACTATGGCAAGTGGTGGTAAGATGTTTGGGGGCTACTCTGTGTAAGGGCTGTTTTATGTTCTGAGCTAGGTTTTCACCAGTGTAATAAAGCTTTCAGTGGACTTTTATTGTCATTCGTAGCTTTATTAGTCTTTTATCTGACTGTTGCTTTGGCCTTTCCCTTGATTGACTGTGCCTATAGCAGGAATGCTATGTCAGCTGAAATACTTTTCACTCTTTAATTGTAATGCTGCCTTTCAGGGAGCAGAGTTTCCAGAGAACAAGTCAGCTGTCGTTACAGCTAAACTTAATGCTTTACTATAAACAGCTCCATGCCAAAATTACCTCAGATTATCTAGGATATTCTTATGTCAAAATGCTGCTCTTTTATTTGTTAATGTAGGTATTTATTATAACTGTCTTGTAATTCTTTGCTTTCCAGAAGCATTGAGTTATAATGGCCCACGGCTTAGATGAGACATGTTTATGCATTTACATAAGTAACATGGAGTTTGCAGGTAACTTGAGTCTGAAATGTGAGTCTGTTTTTTTCTGGATCTTTCCTACGTCCTGCCACACCATATGTATATTTTCTCACCACACGCTCATAAACACTGGCATTACAGTCCCATCATCCAGGCAGAATGGCTGCTACCTTGTATGTATTTGTGACAGAGAGCTATTTGAGATGTGCCAGAGGTCATAAGTTAGCAGTTAATTGGGTAATGTGTTTGGAGTAAGTTTACTAATCTTAAAATTCTGTAGGATTTATATTAAAACTTGTTGTAAAAATCTGTATTAATCTTTACTTGGGGCCATGTGGGAGGTGCTTCATTCCACTTGGTTAAAAGCTGTTAAAACTTAAAGTTGGTTGATATTTATTTCTCCAGCACCTCTTCTCACAGCTACCGAGTCTTCTACCAGGGCTCCCTCCTCCCTCCATCAGCAGTTTTCACTCTCTCCTCTACCACTGGTCTAAGGCTCCAAGTCCCATGTCCAGGCTCCTACTGTTTCCCTACTCAAGGTACCAAACTAGATGGAGAGCCTGCTCTGCCTCCCCACAACTTTTCCACCAGACGCACAAGTTCACAGTGAAACAGCGGGGAAACCAACTGGCTCCCAAATTGGGCTCCCTTGTAGATGCCTCTTCCAGGCTTCCTCACTGAGATTCACAGTTAGCTGACATGGATCCCATTGTCTCCCTTGTCTTGGAAGAAATTGGTCTTGGCACTGGTAGTGTCATGTGTTGAAATGCCAGAAAAATGTCAGCTAATTGTGATTCTATAGTTACAGGTTGCATGGTTTGGATGGAGGTACTAGGTAGTAGAGTCAGTTAATGAGACAGACTATATTATTTTAGCTGTTCTTTGTAGATATCCAGTAGAAAAGCATTTTTGTTTTGGACATTTTAGGAACAGTTTTTGTCTTACATGACTTAATACTCCCTGGTTTACATTGCAGAGTGAGTGATAAAAGACCCTGAAGCAGAATGTCCGTCTAGTAAAATGCTGGAAATGATCATTGTCCCATGATCTCAGGGACAGCCACAAAAGAGACAAGTAGTCTTCCATTGCCTGTGTTCCCTCTGTGTTGTCTGTGTGAGGGCTAAATGAGGGATAAATTTCCCACTGACAGCCAAATCATCCAGTTGCAAATTCCAAAGTCAAGGAAAGATTTGAAAAACCTTCTTATGCCTCTAACTCCATGCCAAATTGAGGTTATTTTTTTTTTGCCAAATGTGCATTCACGTACATATAATATATCTGAGTGTAAATGGTTTTATGTTCAAATAACTCAAGTCTGCATTTACAGTCTTTCTTTAACAACATTTCATAGCTTTTTCTGCAAGAATTTGGCCATTCACCTTTTGAACTAACATAAACTTTGAGTGCTCCTTTGCTTGCCACTGATATCTAAGGCCAGCTGGGTGGCTTTTAGTTCTGTAAACTGACTCATGGATGGTGCCAAACGCTTTTGTGCGAAAAATGACTTCCTTTGTATTCATTTTTATTTTTTTAATATATATTTTTTTAATCTTTTATTTTGAACCCATCACTCGGCACTGTCATTTCATCTCCGTTAGTTCTTTCATTGAAATGACACAATAAATAAAACTCATTTGCATGGCAACAGCAGGCACAAAGCAGCCCTCAAGAGGCTGTCAAGACAAGTATAGACCATGACCAGGTATATTACATGCCGTCTGAAGCTAGGGCTAGTGTTCTTGGAGGGTGTCACCTACTGGGAGACTGTGGGCAGCCTCAGCTCACGCTCAGCTCAGCTGGATACAAAGAGCAGTGCAGGTACCAGCGCGCTGGGCACCCTGTGCCGCAGGGCGCTCCTGGTCCTAATAAGCGGAGCAGAGATGCAGCCTGTGAGCGTGCGAGGAGTAGGGTTTTACCCCGGGGGCTGGGAAGCTGCAGAGGGAATTGTCTTGCAGCTGAGCTGTTTTTCAGACCTTGTTTCCTTTTCCTTGAACAAGCTGGTGCAATCCTTGCTTTAAAGCCCTTAAAGCAAGGGATTACTCTGGAAATGCCAAACCAGGATGACATATAGTGGCATTTGCAGACAGAGAGAGAAGACAATAAAATCTGTATATCCTTTGTTCCTGATAGTTTGATATTTTCTTTATATTCAAATTGCAATCGCTGAGAACAATTCAGACCCACGCTGATAACTTTGGTGCTAATTTTACCACATCTGTATTTGGCCCAGCCAGTCCACAGACACGTCAATGCAATGAGAGTATACGGGCAGAAACCTGAAGCAAGGTACGGTGTCCACAGTTCACCGGGTTTCTGCCAGTTGCGTTAGACAATATCAATTGTTAGATTCTGCCCAACCCTAAGCTCATTTCTGTAATATTGTCAATTTGTCCACAACACTGGTGCACTAGAGCAGGACCCCCAGAACTACTGGTTACTGGATACAAAAATTGCATATTTTTTTTCATTCTGGCACTTAACAGCCAATGCTTTTACACAGAAAAGCAATAGTGTTTTAGTAAACAAGTGCCCTAAAATAAATGCTGTGCCATAACAGAGAGAGAGAGAGAGAGATTCTAACCAAATTTTTCTTTCCAAGGTGGTTCTTTCTTTCCATGGGGAATAAGACATCTCTAACAGGTGGAAGGTTGTTAAAATCATAAGAAAGATGAACAGGGCACAAATTTGTCTTGGAATACTGTGCAGGATAATCAGAAAAACAGTATAGGTCAAATTCTTGCATTGCTTGACCTCAGGAATTAAGGCAGGTCCAAACAGAAGTACTGCTAAGATTTCAATATTTAGCTCTGTTTGGTATAGGTCACTTTTTCATTTAGCACAAACTATACTTTACTCAAAATTTGTGTGATTAATGCATTGATTTAGCTTCCCAATGTGCACTGCTGCTAGGCAGATTCAGATATTATTTATTTTTATTAGTTTATAATATGTCAATTTTTCTTGCTTATCTGTCAGCTCCCACAAAAATACATAAATCAAAAATATAGCAATGTGGACACTAACAAGGCATAATTATTGTAGGGTCTGTCCCCTTTTAAAGAAAAATACAATTACCTACCAATATGTTGCTGGGATTAGGTCAGAATTTGCATAATACTGACTCATATTTTCTTAACAATTTTAACATCAGACAATAGGTTTTGCAAATCTATATTCCTTTCCTGTTTTTCAGTTTTATTTTTCAGGCTAAAATAATAAGAAGCTCAGTCAAAACAAGATAATTATTGCAGTCTATCCCCACAGAAAACTTTAATTACTCCATGGCATGTTTCTAGGATTAGGTCAGATTTTTATAAGGCTGATTTTTTTTTAAATAACAATAGGCAATTAAGTCTGCCAAACTATAATTTATTACAGTTAAATTTATTCATTTTTCCACAGATAAATATTTAATAGAAAATAACTCAATCACTGCAGGAGATTAAAGAAGATTTTTACCTCAATATAATCTTGGAAAAACAGCAGACAGTTTTCTGTTCTTGTGTGTAATACCAAATAGCATCAAGTTAAATGACAAGATGAAAATAGTTGAAAATTTTTAACTTCCGTGAAATAATAGCTGCTAATGTATAGGATTATAAAACCCCCAGTAGCAGACTATGTAACAAATAGATCCCTCCTGAAATACTGAAAACTATGGTTGGGATCTAGGGTTAAATAACCGTGATATATTTATAGAGGGCAAGGGATCACCATAAAATAAAGCAGCAAATAGTAAAGAAGTCAATGTAAAAGAGAGGCCAGGGATTTAGGGTATAGAGATCATAAATTTTCATCGATATAAACAGTCCATGTACCTCAGGAGCTGAGTTTTAGCTATAATTTCAGGTCTGACCTATAGGCTTTTGGTGTTCACAGTGCATGCACGATCAAGATGCCATCTGAGGAGGTGAAAAAAATGTTTCAGATCTGTGTGATTTACTCATTTAATCACCCCCAAATCCACCCGAAACACAACAATACTGTGTCGAATATCAGCACTTGAGAAGATTTTATTGTCCCACTAAATTACATTTAATTCTTACTATAACATCTCATATAAACAAGAATAGTGAATGATTTCCTCCCCAGTGTGTTCTTCAGGAGGCAGGAAGAGATTGTTATATGGAATGCATAGATCTGGAAAAGGTCACCTTTTCTCTATCCCTCAGATCTCCAGAATGCGCACAGATACTTTCACTAGCAACGGATGGTTTTCTTTTTCTGCTTTAAGGTGATATTTTCTGGTTTAAAATAATAATTATGAAACCACCACAAAGAACCATTTGAGGCTTTTAGCTTTTTACTAATTGCTCTGAAAGAGAATTCTAAATGATTTCCAAATGACTTAAATGATTTGGCTAAAGAGCATCTTATTACAAATGGGCTGAGTTGAAAACATTGTGTCAGCACTAAATGAGGCTTTTTTTTCCCCCCTGCTTTTCTCTAATGGGCAGATCAGAATGTGTAAAGCACCCTCCCTGCAATGACTTTTAAATGGGCTTTGGATCAAGCCTTTATTTAGACAACGTTCTCTTTTTAATGGAGTTTACCACACTGCGATATTTGCCATTACTGCACTCCTTGCAGTATTCCCTATCCTTCGAATCAAACAATGTGGGCAAACTTAACACCGGTTTGCAATAAATACCCAGCCGAGCAGATGACTTCAAGCCTGTCAGTGGCCCTGCTTCGGTACTGATGACAGCTTGCTGAAGAATTTCTGGTTTGGGGACTGGTCCAGCAACCCTTAAGCAAGAGAGAAATCCTTACACGCAGCAATAATCCCATTAGTTTCATCAAAACCAATTGCATAAATTACACAACCAGAGTAACAGCCTGCGAGGCGCGACCCGGTGCCAACCTGCTGTTTAACCCTCCCAAAGTTGGTTGCTCGCGTTATGCCAACTTATTAGAAACTCTGTGGTGCTAATGAAGAGACCTCTCTCCTGTGCCCGTCCTAACGAAGTAACCGAATGACTTGTAAAGCCAGAGCGTTAGGTGTAAGCGCTGTTTTTCAAATGCTAAAATATCAGCAAGAGATGTCAAACAGCTTCGTGGATGGGCGGTAGAGGTTTTATCCGGAGCCACTAGGTTGCACTGTTGTATAGAGAACAAACTCCCCTTCGCCATGCCCCGCACAAACAGCCTCACGCTGTGCAGAACCTTGTAAATACTGTTTTACAGTTTTCACTAACAACAGAAGTATATGAGATCAAGAGAGGAAGACTGGCATTTGGAAATCTTTGCTTTCTCCTCAAAGGCAGGTCCAGGTCCTGGTTTCAGTTAGGTGTTTTTGTTCATGACGATAATCATATTTTGGAATTGGATTTTTTTTTTTTTTTTTTTTTTTTTTTGTGCTGGAGGGAGCAGAAGCTGCTGGGGGGACAGGTTTGGAATGGGGAACCAAGAATTCTTGAAGAATTCTTGACTTGACACACATGTTTCTGGAGACCTGTCTAAAGCTGCCATGGGCCTTCCCATGTAATAAACTCTGAACACGTGCTTCCCCCTTTCTCCCTGATTTGGCACTGTTTGATGGCCCAGACAATACAAAAGCACACATCAATTACTTCCCTATGTACATTACGCACTCTGGGCAATCACAAACATTATATACTGTTCACGTGTGAACAATTAATTACAGTTATATTATTCAGTCATTCTTTCCACTACCATTGTCCAAAGTAAATTTTTCCTTTAAGTGTAATATGGTTTTAATTTAGGAAGCAGGGTTTCTTTAACCTATTTGACATTATGCAAACCATCTTAAAGGAGGTTTCATGCTATTTCCACTCTGTCTGCTAACATAGCTCCCCGCCCAAATGTGAGCTGTGTTTTATCAAGCAAATTACTTACAGAGGATTTTGTTCAAAAAGACGTTGGGTTCATTTCTTTGCCCATATTTACTCAGCTCTGGTGTAAATCTTTTTGTATTTTGCTCTGTGGATTAGCACCTCTCTCATCCTCCCACTACCCCTCTCTTTAGGGCTGTAAGCTGAGACAATAATAACGAGGAGCAGAGATGGTGACTCTCTCCACGCTGAAGCTCTGGTCGGGAATAGGTCATCCCAAAGGACCCGAGTCAGTGCTGGGGTAGTTGGCCTTCTACCACTCTTACATTTGGGAACTATCTGCTTCAGGTTTTTACTCTTTCAGTAACAACGTTTCTGGCTGCTAATTAATTTTCTTACTGCTCCAGACCAGAGAAGACAAGCAAGTTCCCCTTAAAAGGGCACATAGATGAAAACAAACTTCACTGATTACAAGAACATGTGTTGCATGCAATTAACCCATTACTGGGCCCTGGAAAGAAGAAAGCTGATCTGAGGGAAAAAGGGCAAAATAGAAGGAGAGATACCTAATAGGCTGAAACAGAATTTTATCTACTGGCCTTTTTAATTTGGGGCTGAGAGACTTTTTGCTACTGATCAGATACAGCTGCCTCTTCTACTTTTGCTCAAATGAAGCTGATGATTCTACATCCTTTCACCTAATATTAATATAGAATTAATATTTTTTCATAGGATCACAGGCACACACAGACCTTTACTGCAGAAAATAATAGAGGTGAACAGACGTTGTGAACGTTTTGCGTTGGGTTTCCCTTCAAGTTTAATTGCACTTGTTTTCAGATACACACGTACAATTTCATCAGTATTTTACAGTCAAGCTGGTTTGCCCGCATATTTGAGGAAAGTGAATCTGCAGTTATATTGGCAAGCATTCTCACATGAAAATTCAAATGTGCAAGTGTTTATCTTTAAACTGTATGCTCATCCAACCAGGGAACCAAAAGACTCCTATAATCTCTCTGACCAAATGGAACCGAGCACTGGGGACAGAGTAGTGGGTACTTGTAAAAAGTGATCTGTGCTCAGCCCTGGAACTTGCACATTTCCCCCGGAAATGGCATAGCACATAGTCTAATATGTCCACTGTGAAACATGGGATGTGTTGTAATAAAACTACATATAAGGGAGGGTATCTGCTCCCCCAGAACTTTTTCTCTATTAGCATGGTATGGGCAACATAAAAGGAGACAGCGGAATTGTGGCTGTGCAGCTTCCAAATGGAGGGAGTACTTAGTCCCTAGAATAAAAGGAATCTTCAAATCGTGTTTATTTCAGTAGGAACTGCATATGAGTGCAACTATCTGTCTTTACAGTTTTCTTCTTAGAAACAGGGCCTTTGTTAGAATAGCTAAAGGAATACACCATTTTTACTGCCACATCCACACTAGTCTTTGTAGATCCAGGGGTTTTATACTTTGTTTGAAAAATCATTGCCCATAAAATAAACAGTAGCATTTTCTTTCTTTTTCTTTTTCTTTTCTTTTTTTTTTTTTTTTTGAAAACCAGTACTCACTGTTTCTGTTTTCTGAATGTTCAAAAATACGTTATTTTTTTCTTCCCCCTACTAAATTTCTTCCCTTAAACAGAAAGGGACATCTTGAAGCAGACTGTGTTTTAATGGTCACAGGACTTTCGTAGTCGAATACATTGCCCTAATACAAATACAGAAGCAGAAATAGCACATGTGTTCACAGCCATGTTTATTCAGGGATCAGGCAGATGTCATGGCAAAGTCTTTGTCTGTATATACTGTACCGCAGGAGCCAGCTGTGAAGGACAAATCTGAGGTGAGGAATATTCCTCGCCTTACTCAAATGAAACATCTGTAAATAAGTTTGTTTGCTCAGTTAATGCATATATGCACATAATGAAAGATTGTATTCATAGCCTGTGTGTCTGCACTGCCCTGCTAGCTTGGATCCTGACTGTAAACACTAGGCAGGCTCTGCGCATTAGATCTTGCACTGTTTGGAGTGGGTCCAACTGTTGTTGTGAGTTAAAAACTGCATGTACCTGGTGGGAATGACTGAGATTTGAGCTCTGGCCAAAAAGGCAGTATGGATGCAACTAGGTCAAGGCCCTGGACTCTGACAGACGGAATATAGAGCCTTCGAATGTAAGCTTATTCAGTGATTCGCTGTGTAAACAACCCGCAGAAGACAGGGTAGAGGCATACACAAACACACACACACATCTGTTCCTTTTCTGTCTTTTAAAAAAATGTGAAGTGAAATAGTCCAGCACACACTGATGTAGAATTCGTGCTAATTAGTCTTTAAAAGCTAATGGATACCAGCAATGTATGGGAAACACATCTCACAATATAATGGATATGAGTTTGGACAACAGCTCCTGCATTTAATGCTGAGCATTTTTTGTATGAAAAGTGGAACACATTTATGAGAAGTGGATGCAAGATGTATATAACTAATTGTAGTGCAATTAATGCAACAGATCACATCCCTTTTCTCCTACTTCCCCAGTCATTTTTATATAGTTTCTCCTGGCTGAAGGTAGTTTATATTTATTATAATAATTCTCTGTGTCTTTTGCTTTCATTCTCTTTTAGTAGAAATAATCAGGTGATTGATGGTTAGAAAATTAGCCCAGGGAACTCTCTTTAGTTTGCCCACTCTTTCTTTTTCTCGTCTTGCTAAACTGGTGAGCAAATTTTACCTGTGACTCTCTCACACACTCATCCTTAGGCAACCGTGTTTCCATCTCATTTCTAGAGCATGTTTGTGTAGGATATGACTGCATTTTCATATTGGAATGCAAGAGGGCACATGTGTGTGTATAGAGTACTGTGCATATTATGCATACAAAGTTATTGTTCAAAAGATTTCTATCGTCTATTCCCTTGTAACACCTCTATACTTGAAACACGGTGCTGTAATGTGCCTGTACCAATCAGAAAACTGAGCGATCATAACCTCTTGCTTACATCTAAGCAAAAAATATTTCAACTGTCTCATCAACAGAGTAAATCCCATTTTATTGAGTATACTCGGAATATAAAAATGATAAATGCTAACAATTAGATGTGAGTCATGAGTGTTTTGCAGGGCTTTGGAGCCTGAGCATACATGATTCTGTAAGCCTGACCTTCCAGAGCCGTCCGTGGTATATAGGGAAGAGCTATGTAAGCAGGTTATGGAAATGTGTGATTAACCCTTGTGAAGGTGGCCAGCCAAATGAATGCTTGCTGGATTTCTCATTAATAACTGGTAGGTCTGACTCGCTTAAACATTTATTCTCTCTCCATACAATAAGGACCTAGAAAAGCATCGTTTTCTCAGAAATTCTATATGCGCTTTTTTTGTTCAAGATTGCAGCAGTACAACAGCAGGCAAATATTATCCCTGAAAAGCGTTAGTTCCTCCAAAAATCGGAACTGTATTTCCAGGTCTAAAAAGGCTTGACACAAAACTTGAGCTGCTGAAGGCACTCCTCAGGCCTATGAACAGTTATCCCTCTTTGTTATAAAACAGACAGACACCAAGCCCTTCAGATGTAGGTAGGAATACAGAGGACTTTCCGCTTTTGTTTCTAGTGATCTTGCATGGCATCAGTCTGTTCTGCCTGTGACCAGAGAAAATATCTAGATCCTAGGCTTTAAAAAAACTCTAGACACCAGGTAATAGTCAGTTATTAAGAAGAAGTATGTTTGATGAAAGTTAGGGAAAAAATATTGAGAAACATGCCTGTCTCACGGGAGGGAACTTTGGATGCTGTCCCTGGATCCCGTTAAGCTTCCTTTAGTTTTGTATTACCCACAGACTCATTCTGTGGAAATTTAATAATGCAGATCTTTATGTTTCAGTAATTACTTGCTAGAAAACAGAAGGATCCTTCTGTTATACTCCTGACTGCAAAGATATTTCAGCACACTGTGTCATATTAACAGTAGAACTGGGGAGCTGGCTATTAAAATAGAGGGATAGAAAAACTCTTTATTTTCTGGCCTGGTAAAATTTTGCTAATTAAGCAAAACAGTACCTTGGTTTCTTACATTTGGCCAAAGAGGGGAAAGCCATATACATCCCTTCCTTTCCCCTAAGCTCTGCTTTTGGACCTTCTGTGGATAATGTGAGTCCCTGTACAAGGGAGAGACACTGCTATGATATCACTTCTCAGTTTTGCTACTGTCTACAAATGCTTTTGGTTTGTGTGTCATTATCCATGCTTGATCCACAAAAGGAAGAGACGTCAGAGTCTGTTCTGATCTGAAAAGCCTAGCTCAAGTCATAGGGATGCATGACTTCAGCTCACTCTGTGCCACAGCCCAGATGGCAGATGTTCTGCGAAAATGCAGTACTTTAAGTCCTGCACATAAAAAAAGTGAAACTTTAAAGGGTGTCTTTAATTTCACCCTCTGGGACCTGCCAGGCCAGCAGCTGCCGAGGCGCTTGCCCTGCTGCCTGTGGGCTGGGCTGGGGCAGCCCCTTGCATGGGCACTGGTGCATGAGTTGCAGGTTGCTCCTTGGCCTCTGAGCACACGTAAGCCGAAACCTTGGATTACCATTGCAACAAACCACAGATACTTCCAGCTAGCACAAGGACAGTAAAATTCCTAGTCTTGAAATCACGATTCCCTCTCAACTGTGCTTCACTCTGTGCTGAGACGAGATCTTGCTACGTCTGGAGTGGCAGATCCTCTCTCTGTAGCAGCTCACAAAAATGCACAGAGTGTCCAGGTTAAGCAACTGGATATGTCCTGAAGCAGGAATTTTTCACTCCATTTGAGCATCTTGTGGTACCATCAACAAAACCTTTACATAAACAGGAGTCCAACTCTGTTTTGGAATACGTCCAGTCTCAATTAGCAAAATCTTGCCAGACTAGAAAATAAAGGCTTTTTCTATCCCACTCTATTTTTATAGACAGATCCCAAAAGTGTGAAGGTTTTTTCTGTCCTGTGGGAATTAAAGTGTGTGGCTAGTGGGAGTCAGGTTGGGGAGGGGATGGATGCAAAGAGATGAGATTTCTTGTTAAAGAGTGGGTAGGGCAGAAAGAAGTTTGATACAGACTCCAATTTGACTTCCCAGTGATCAGACACATCTTTTTCATTAACAGTTACTCATGAGCTAACTGCATTCCCTTTACTAGATGTCCCTTCCTCATGCTAACGTTCTCTACCAATGAATATAAATGGCTAATCTAATCAGTTTCCCTTAACCACCTCAACATATCTTATCCTGAAATTGAAATGCCTACAGCCAAATTTATTTCAATGCTGACCCCTACCCCTTCCAGCATACCTTATTTTGAAGACTAATATGCCTTTTCTCATAGCTTTTATTTATAGGCTTTATTTTCTATTGTATGCTTTTCTGCACCTCGAAAAATACTGGATGCCCTTTTGCATCTGCAATTCTCCTCCTCACTTCACAGGTGCATCTTGAGGTACAGGATTGACCAAACTTCCGCAGGATATTAGGAATGAAATCAAGCTTTCAGACATCCAAAACTAGTCTCTGACATTATTTTGTTTGGAAGCTGGTCTAGCGTAATGTTTTATGTAAATATTTATAACGCTTGCTGTTCAGAGGGAGGCTCAAAAGCTCCTGAAGTCTATGCTCATATGTACGATGTTGGGCTATAATAAGTGTGTTTGTGTATGCATTCCCTCAGGGAAAGGTGGGGAAGTTATTAGCTAGCCAAGATGGTGTAATAAAGTATTCAGGCAGGAACAGCCACCTTTCCAGAAGGAGCAGCATGGGGAAGAGCTGACGAGGATTTTGGATGAAAGGACTTTGTACAAATGTAAATGCAACTACAAGGGATAGGATGACTGGAAAGGATGGAAATACCCTGTGGAGTCTTATAAATACTGTTGTCAGAGCGTGTATTGTTAATGGAGATGTTGTGATCAACGCTAAGGTAGTGGGAAGGTGAAAGGTAATTTTTTCCTTATAAGAAGGAAGCACATTGGAAATTATGTTAAAAAAATCAGATTTATTTTACAAGACCTCTTTTCCATGAAACTGTGTTGACTTTGATTGTGCTAAAATCCCTTAATTCTTTAACAGTTTCATTTTCTATCAGCATTTCCATGACTTTGAGGAAGACTAATGTTACAGTAACCTGTTCACATCTGCTCCTAAAAAATGTTCTTTTTCTTTTCTTTGAAAATGCCTCTAAGCTATAAAAAAGTGGGGGGAGTTGGGTTTTTTTTGTTGGTTTTTTTTTTTTACTGCCTGAAGAAAACTATATTGTGGAGCTTGGGAATATTTTCTTGGGAGTATATTCATCTTGTGGGGGCAGGCTTCCAGGGCCCTGCTAGTTATCCAAAACCTGTGCTCTAGCAAGGCGAGACTTCCAGCCTGAAGAGATTTGAGACTGTACATTCAGTCCCTCAGGGAATAGGTGTATACGCTTGATAAAAACCCCTATGTGAGATCTGCAGCCTTGGACAAATGTCCCCTGAGGGGAATGTTTCCTCCAGTTCATGTACCCCTACTTAGTGTTAGAAGTTTTCGAGTGAAGATCAATAACCTGGAACTAAACCTGAGGAGTTTAGCTTTGTATAAGGTTTTGTTCTCTCTACTGAAACTCAAGAATCTGACTGTAGAGCACTGGATACATCAGATAAATATGGATTTTGTCGTAGCTCACTGTTATTTGAAAGAACCCGTAACAAACCCCTGCCCTTCTCAGTTTGTCCAGTCTAATTTGGATCAGCAATCAGAGTTTGAATTACTGTTAGTGCTGCTCTTTGGGTTTCTTTGTCTTCATTCGCTCCTAACAACTTCCAGTGTGTAGCTAAATAGAGCCCTCATATGCTGAAAGCATTTGGAAAAGCTCATACATCATTCATCCAGAGAGGAGAAATGAAGTAAGAAGGAAAGGAGTGTCTTTGTTTCTTCACAAGGACTGAACACAGTACTGAAAGGCTGATAATAAGGTTACCATTTAGACAGAGACTTTATTAGAAATGCAAATTCAGACTAGGAAATACTGAATATCTCTCATTTTGGAAAGTCATTTTTACCAGATTTGCTTACGAATTTGTTAGAAATGTAAACCCATTAATGACACTACTGCTTCTTATGGATGGCAATGATAAAACACAAAAGAAGAGCTCCAGGTCTTCTTTTTAAGGAATGCAGCCATCTTTTCACCCATGTATTCTGAGCTCTCATTCAGAAAAGATGCATTTATATCATCATATGGCAAAGCCTTGTCAATAATAACATCTCAATTGCCAGAATACACTTACAACGGGTGGCTCTGGCTCTGAACACTCAATTAAGTGCATTTTTTTCTTACACAGTCCCTGTGGTACATTAAGTTTTACTGATATCTAATAGCTTCAGCATCTCTAAGGGAACTGGCCTTGATTTTATTAACCTAAAAGATTGAAGAACAAAAGGCATATATTGCTGACAGGTTAAAAATTCCTCAACAAAGGTATCTTAATTGCTTTCTTATTTCCCTTAGTATATGCTGTGGTAACCTCCACTTCTCATTCAAAAGGATATTATTTTTGTACTCAGTAATTTTCCATGAAGGATGTCTTGTTAGATTTCGTAGTTGTTGGTTGCAGGTTTTTTTTTGTCAAGAAAGATTTGAACAAAGTTGTCGATTGTGTTAGAGGTTAGAACCTTTCCCTCCCTCTTTGAAAACCATCTGTCTGTCTGCCTCACTCCCTCTCTCTGTCAGAGCGACTATTAAAGCTAAAGTAGTGTGTAGTGATACATATGTGATAACCAACAACTTTGGCCTAAGAGCTTATCTGTTAACAGTGTCAAATGCTATCTGATAATCAATATAGCTGCTCTTGTGTTATGTGCCCGTGTTTCTGGAGGCGTGACTGTTTGTTTGCAGACGCATGTTCAGCTTTCTATCCTTTTGCCTCTTGGTGGTTGTCAGCCTCCATATCTTTCACCAGGTTTCATTAATACCTGTCTATAACAGTCAGAAGAAACCTGTGGCTTTGGAGGATCCCAAGCCTTAGTGAGCTGTGTAAACTCTATAAATCTATTTAAGGCTAAGAGTCCCACAAAAGAACCTCCAAACTTCTGTTCCATATACTAGGGAATTGTGGAGGAAAGAGATTTCTTGAAATGAATATGCTGCTGTTCTCAATTCCAGTGACTACCATGCAGTGGTTCTGATTTTTTATTCTTGTCAGGCCCTTCCGTTTTGCAGCATACAAACTAGGAGTCCTTTGTTCCCCAGTGATAGAAATGACACTGATAAGTTATCCCACGATAAAGGGGTGAGTTGTAATCTTGATGATTTTTTAAGATGAAAATGAACCAGTGTGATAGTAAAAGCCTTTCTTTTTTTTCCCTTTTGCAGTTTTAAGGCACATCAGAACAAGTGTGTATATTTACGAAGGTGAAAATGTTCTATAGGGTTTTGCAGTGATAAATACCTTACAACGACACAGCCAACTTAGAGCAGGCAGTTTGAGTGTCAGGGGAAACATTAGGTATTTCTGATATCACACCTCTGTGTGGGTAATTTGCAGGTTTGTATATATTTCAAGTTTCATTGCTCCACTTGACTTAAATATTTCTCGCCTCACCTCTTTCTTTCTCCCTATATGAAAGTTTCAAATGCCAAAGAGATATGACTGAAGGGCTGTTCAGGAGATACAGTGAAACATGAGGAATTCTGAAATTTGGAAAGCATTCTGGAAAACCGTAGAATAAATTTCTGTCCTCTGAGCTGGGGAGATCTGAGGCGCAGGAGTTTGATTTGACCGTGAATGATGCTGTGCCTTCCAAGCTTCTTGGACCCAGAAGCATCACCCCCCCGAGGTTTACCCCTTGCAGGCAGCTTTAGCCGGGGATCTGCTGACCAGTGCACGGACCGCGTGTTACAGCAGGACAAATCTTGCGGAAGCAGCAATGTGCCCGTGTGCTGCGGCTTATTCAAGATTGCTGCCTTAAGCAAGTAACAGAAAATTAAGAATTCCAATAAGAAAGTATATTGTGTCCCTTACAAATGCAGATTTAAGGGCTGTGACACAGCAGTATCTCTTTAAAGCAAAAGTAGAATTATTTTGCCTTACAAGAGAGATGTCTGTCTTCAGGGTTAGGGAATCCTTCTTTTTCTCATTTTAGAGGGTGTTGCTCATTTGGGCCCTGCTGTCTTGCATCCTGCACTCAGTAAGTGCTCCTCAGTAACAGATTGGTCAACAGAAGGCCAGTAACATCCTGGTTTGTATCAGAAATAGTATGGCCAGCAGGACTAAGGAGGTGATCGTGCCCCTGTACTCGGCACTGGTGAGGCCACTCCTCAAATACTGTGTTCAGTTTTGGGCCCCTCACTATAAGAAAGACATTGAGGTGCTGGAGTGTATTCATGGAAGGGCAATGAAGCTGGTGAAGGGTCTAGAGGGTCTTATGAGGAGCGGCTGAGGGAGCTGGGGTTGTTTAGCCTGGAGAAAAGGAGGCTGAGGGGAGACCTTATTGCTCTCTACAACTACCTGAAAGGAGGTTGTATAGAGGTGGGAGTTGGTCTCTTCTCCCAAGTAACAGGCAATAGGATGAGAGGAAATGGCCTCTAATTGTGCCAGAGGAGTTTTAACTTGGATATTAGGACAAATTTCTTCACCAAAATGGTTGTCAAGCATTGGAATAGGCTCCCCACGGAAGCGGTTGTGTGCCCATCCCTGGAGGTATTTAAAAGATGTGTAGAAGTGGTGCTGAAGGACATGGTACAGTAGTGGACTTGGCAGTGCTAGGCTAACAGATGATTCCATGATTCTGTGATTCTAACAGAACCTATCAGATTAAGTCTTTAAAAATGATTGTGCCAAGGACTGAAAAATTTTATAATTCTTTTTGCCTAAATAAAATGCTGAGGATTAGCACTCCAGAAAACCACTGTCTCCTTGTTTTGACACTAATGTCCTCTGTTTCCTAAAGGTGCAAGGAAGCTGCGTATTATTTTTTAATGTAGAGCAGGAAACTCGCCTCTCATGAGGACAGGGGTGGGACTTTGGTGCTGGTGAAATCTGGGATGCTTTTGCTGGGAAGAAGGCAGCCTGCAAGGGGGTTGTAGTGGGGAGGGAAAACCTGGGGGGAGAAGGGCCAGCGGTGCAGCTGCAGGGCTTGGGAGCTGCCCCGGGCCAACAGCTGGGGAGAAACATCTCTCCTCTTTCCTCCAGAAACATTTGCTGCAACACATCAATGTCTGCACCAACACATTCCCATGATTAGTGTGGTGGTCTTTTAGCACTGACCTCTACTTAGCTTTTAGCTTGACATATTAATCTTCGCCGAAGTAAAAGTTAATTCTAGAATAAACTTGTTAAACCCTCTATTTTCGATTGCTCCATTTCCTGCAAATTATTCTGGGACGGATTCTGCTGTTGAGTCCAAGCCTTGTCATGGGCTGACGTGGGAGCACAATTAGACCTTTCCTGGATCTTAAACTGACTTCATGGTTGCTCTCTTTGGGAAGTATATTTCAGCATCCCTAACAGAAACAGCTGTACCACATACATAAAGATGGAATATTTGCAGGTGTCCAAATACTTTTCACGCAAATATTTTTCACAGAAATGTTTTTCAGTGGCAGAATGAGTAGCGTGAGCCTTACATTTTCTCTGGACTGGACACTACCCCTTTTTGTGATCACTTCAAGAGCACTCCTATAGAAGGTGTAGAATATAATAGTTCAATAGATTTCAATACAAACTTGAGCATAGGAAGTTCCACCTAAACATGAGGAGGAACTTCTTTACTTTGAGGGTGGCAGAGCACTGGAACAAGCTGCCCAGGGAAGTGGTGGAGTCTCCGTCTCTGGAGACATTCAAAACCCGCCTGGACGCGTTCCTGTGTAACCTGCTCTAAGGTGGCCCTGCTCTGGCAGGGGGGTTGGACTAGATGATCTACTAAGGTCCCTTCCAACCCTATGATTCTATGATTCTATGATTCTAAACTAGCCTGGAAAGTATGGTATAAAAATACCTGCATTGCTCCTATACAGTTAAATAGAATGGATTCAAATGTATCAAAATAGTGTCATTTGCCCTTGTAGTTTATATTTACAAGTAGAGAAGGCATTCTGGGTAACCTCTGTGGAATTTTACCATCTTCACTCCTAGAGATTTTAGTAAAGATTATTCCATTAGGCTATTTTAGTAGAATTGTGTGTGGGATCTTGTTGGTCACTGTTAGTATTGAAAAAACCACTTTTCTCCTGTTACTTTTCGCTGTCTTTAGAAAAGCCATGTCCTTTAAAAGAGGACCTAGCTCCTTCCCTGGAAAGTCCATCACTGCCTATCTTTGTGTCTTCCAAGTTGCACTTCTTGGCTTCTTTTTCATTCATGCATACGATGATGATGAAGCCGTAGTTGACTCTGTTTTCAAAACAGCAAAGCATATGAGCATGTTTGTACTCAGCCTTGTCAGAAGCAGAGGTTTGCAAGCCGGACTATTTCTGTAGTTGACAAGATAGTCCCCAATTACCTCCCTGCCCAGCTGAAAGGAGAAAGTATTTACAATCAAATTAATAATTTTTAAATTACTCTTTCTCCAAACGAAATCAAGTAAATATGTAAAGGTTTTCACTTCACTTTCCAGAAAAAGATGGCTCTACGAAAGACACAAAAACGCAAATGCAATCTATTTTAGCTCATCTTCTTGAAATTAACCTTTTTATTATCTGGATGTATTTGAATAAAAAAATCTCTTATGCTGTCTGATTCCCTGCTCCAAATGCCAACTCCAAAGAAATATCTTTATATGCTGTAACCTACACTCTCCTCCCCATATCCCACTCTGTAATCTGTATCCATGGTAATACATTACTGTTTCCAGCAGCCAAGGGGTTTAGGGGAAATTATGGGAAGAAAAATCTTTCACTGTTAAAGTTGTGGTAAAATGTCATCAATTTGACTGAGCAATACAACGCTTTCAGTACGAAGCCCCAACAAATTGGAATTTGGTTTGTTTCAAGTTTCATTATAGACTTTGAAATATTGAACCTAGGTTCATCAAAACATTTTCTTGAGTTTGCTTTTACGCAGACCTTAGGCCCAGTTTCAAAAGAATTTGGGCCCAGTTTTGAGCAGTTTATGGGCTGGCTTTAACATAAACCAGATCACAGTTAGTAGGCTTGGCTGAAATTCACTCTGAACTTTTAAGTGATGTTGAACCTGAAAGTGAAATTTTGTGAGTAAGAACCCAAGCAAACTGGAACCAAAAAAAAGTTAGCAAAATATTGTGCATTGATCCTGCAGAACTTCAAACCACAGGATCTGTCATCCTAAGAAGAATTCAATAAAAGCTTGAAAAACAGTTAAAATTTTTATTTAATTTGGGAATTTTGCTTTTATTTTTAAATACACAGAGTAAGCACTACATCAAACAAATTATTGAATGCAACAAGAGATTCTGCTTATGTCTCGTATAATTTAGGTGGCAGAAAACTGTTGTATAAAACCTTTAGGAGAGGATTTCAAAAGCTCTTAGCATTGATTTAGCTTGTCTGTCTTTAAAATCAATGGATGTTCTATTATTGATGTCTCTAGAAGCAGAATCAGCCCAATCCTGGATATTTGTGGTAATCTCATGACTGTATACAAAGGCAGTAGGGTCCTAGATGAAGCAATCAGTAGATAACTTCTACTTGAAGCATTTATGATTGCTCTGTAGCTGAGGATGGATCTTAGGTTTCTACCCTAAATATGACCGTGATGCTAAGTTTTTTATTTACTTTCCAAAAGTCACCATTCCTCTTAAATCTGGGAGTGTTGCATTCTATTCTGAGGAAGACTTTTGTGAGAAGCTGGATAAAACCACAGATACATTTTTTGAAAATAATGCTATCTATCCCTGAATTCTACTTTATTTCTACAATATTAGCCAAAAGGTAGGCTGGATCATTAAATCTCAGACCAAGAATTCTCACATTAGGCACTCTCATCAAAATCCGTATAAGCAGGGTTTCCAGTCTTATTTCTTTGATAAAGCTGGACAGTTTATGGTATTTTGCCTCTCCATTTCTCTAGATAGGATTCTGTCAGCCCAACTTGGCAGTCAGTATTACTATTTTATTTTTTTTTACTTCAGGACACCAAACTGTTTCTAATTGTTTTCTTTTCCTGCCACACTCTTTTCCTGCTATTGCTCATTTCTGATATTGATACCTTGCTTCCCCTCTTCTGTCTAATGATGTACATGTCAAAGCAGACCACCTTTCAAAGCTCCCTATGAATGAATGGGGGAGGGTGCAAGCCAGCAGCAGTCAATCTTTGAAACATTGAAATACGGAATTTCGGAGTATGAGCACAATGGCAATTGTCCAATTAAGACAGAAGCCAGCAGCAATTGGTATAAAGTAGGTTCTGTGTTTTGTGACAAAGGGAGCCGAAGCTTTACAATTTACCACTTTAATAAAATTTTTATTATTTTTTATTATTATTATGGCTTTTCAAGCATTTCTTTTAGTCTTTTTAGTCTAACAGACAAGTTTTTTGCATGTTGTCTTCATGGTTGACTTAGTTTCCCTAAAAATGTTTTTATTAGGCAATTTGTTAATGGGCTGGTCTTTTGGCTTAAGAACATCCAACTTCTGGAACAAACACAAGGTCACATCCCATACCTTCCATGTTTAAATTAAAACATATGTAAAAGAGGGAACTTGTGTTTAAAAAATAGTTTTAGCATCATGAAACAGAGGGCTCAAGGGTACTATAAAATCTATATGCTGTTAATACACAAAATCACTAGCTCAATGCCTTCTTCAGAAAATAATAATTTTACAGTATTATGCTGTTTGAATAGTAATTAGACAAACTAATTTAGACAAACACACACAAATATGATTGTCTATAATGTTACCTTTTATTTTAATTAATTTAGTTAGTCTGGATTGAGGACTCATTTCCCTAAGGTAAAACACTGGGCCCACACCTGGAATGTGTACAGTACTGCAGTGCCATTCATATGGACAAAACAGAACTAGTGCAGAGTGTCACTGAAGCCATCTGGGACTGCACCAGCCTAGATGGACACCTAACCTGAAGCATTAGATAGGCAAAGGGAAGGAAGATCTGAAAGCTCGTTATAAGATGACCTGATCGGTGGCTTCTCGAGTAGCTTTCTGCACATCTTGGAGGTCCCAAATCCTTTGGAATTAGAATAAAAGAATAAATGAGACACAGAATTAAATCACTTGCCCCTGAGAGCTAACTTTTGTGAATAGTTGTTTTCTTCAGAGTGCTTTTTACCTGGAAGTGTAAACTTGCATAATAATTTGGAGGCTGCAGCAAAGGTCATTACAGATAAGGTAAAGGGCATTTCTCACTACTAAGGAAGCAAGTTAGGGTAATAAAATAAAAATAAAAATTAAAAAAATCACAGAATCACAAAATATTTGAAGTGGGAAGGGACCTCTGGAGGCCACCCGGTCCAAACCCCTGCTCAAACAGGGCTACCTGCAGCTGGATGGCCAGGACCATGTCCAGATGGCTTTAGAATATCTCCAAGGATGGAGACTCCACAACTTCCATGGGCAGCCTGTGCCAGTGCTTGGTCATACTCACAGTGGAAAAATTTTTCCTGATATTCAGACAAGCCTCCTGTGTTTCAGTTTGTATCCATTGCCTCTGATCCTGTCACTGGGCACCACTGGAAAGAGCCTGACTCTGTCCTCTTTGCACCCTCCCTTCAAGTATTTATATACATTCATAAGATCCCCCTGAGCCTTCTCTTCTCCAGGCTGAAAAGCCCCAGCTCTCAGCCTTTCCTTCAAGGAGAGATGCTCCAGTCCTTTTGCTGGAAGGTCCAGGATGTCCGGGATGTCCATGTCTGTCTTGTACTGAGGAACCGAGAACGGGACCCAGAAGTCCAGGAGTGGCCTCACCAGAGTTGGATAGGGGGTTAGAGAGGGGCAGGATCACCTCCCTCGGCCTTCTGGCAACACATAATCTACGTTAATCCAGGGTAGCATTCACCTTCGTTGTCACAGGAGCACATAGGAGGAACTTCTTTACCTTGAGGGTGGCAGAGCACTGGAACAGGCTGCCCAGGGAGGTGGTGGAGTCTCCGTCTCTGGAGACTCTCAAAACCCACCTGGACGCGTTCCTGTGCAACCTGCTCTAAGGTGGCCCTGCTCTGGCAGGGGGGTTGGACTAGATGATCTCCAGAGGTCCCTTCCAACCCCATGATTCTATGATTCTGTGATTGCTGGCTCATGTTCAACTTGGTGTCCACCCAGGACCACCGGAGCCTTTTTTGCCAAGTTATTTTGCAGACAGGTGGCTCCAGCATATACTGGCTGCCTGGGGTTGTTCCTCCCCAGGTGCAGGACTTTGCACTTTCCTTTCTTGAACTTCATGAGGTTCCTGTGAGCCCATTTCTCACCTATTGAGATCCCTCTGGATGGCAGCACAACCCTCTTGTGTATCAACCACTCCTCCTCACAGTTTTGTGTCATCAACAAACATGCTGAGGGTAAACTCTGCCCCATCGTCCAAATCATTAATGATGTTAAACAGGACTGGACTCAGTATTGACCTCAGTGTTTACTGTTATTTACTGGCTTCCAATTGGACTTGGTGCCACCGATCACTGGGCCTGGCTTTTCTACCAGTTCTCAATCCACCTCGTTGTCTCCTCATCCAGCCCATATTTCATCAGCTTGTCTATGAGGGTCTTAGGGGAGACAGTGATGAAAGCCTTATTAAAGTCCAGGTAGACCATATCCACTGCTATCCCCTCATCTACCAAGCTCGTAATTTCATCAGAGAAGTTAATCAAGTTGCTCAAGCATGAACACATGGGTTTTTCTCATTGTTGGCAAAGAAGAGGTGCAGCAGAATAAAGTAGGCAATGTACACAAACATTAAAGCACGAAAAGGGAAGAGAAGCACATGCTTATTCTCTGATAAAATGAAGGTACAACTCTCTGAGGGCCCTGTGAGAAAACCCATGCCCCTTCCCGCTTTGCCTTTGCTTTATCAAGATTTGCTCCCCTAGCGTTCCGCTACTGTTGACCTGGTTTGTGTCGTGCTTACCTGCCTTTCTGGGACAGTGCTGTGCAAGCTCTCCAGATAGGATTGTGAACGTGAAAGCTTTCCAAATCAGTCAGGGAGGCCTGGCTTTTGCTAGTGTGAAAGAAAAGCAAGTAAATGAAAATAATAAGAATAGTACATGTCCCATAAGGAACCCAAGAATTGCTATCATGACTTAAATCAATGCTCCGCCAAAATATATAGTGGCTGGTATGTACTACTTTGAAGGAAAGTTATGATCTCTTATGACAGCAATGGTAAGATAAAGGGCTTATACAGTTCTTATTTGGGCAATGTAGCATATACTTTCTCTTACTGTCTGGTCCAGAGCAAAGGAATTGACTCACATTTAGTTTTCTTCCAAAAGAGGTTTAACCTTTGGTATTTATCCCTACATTGTTGTGCAATAGGCTGTTTTGCAATAACATTTCCCATCTCTGAGGGAAACGAAAAGTAGAAAAGAATATTATTTATCACAATTATGATTCTAGTTTTCATGTTTTTGTCCCAACTGTTCTCTGTCACCCTCTTCCCTACTTTCATTTTTTTTTTACAGACTTTTTTTCTCCTTTTTTTTCTTCAGGCAATCCCCAGGCCTTACCAGTATTTTTGCTTCTTGCTTCTGTTTTTGCTTCACTGTTAGGTCTTCNTTTATTTTATTTTATTTTTTACTTCAGCTTTCCTATCTCACCTTTTTTCCCCCCCACTCTAAATCATCTCATTAGTTCCTCTTTTGTTATCTTCTCTTTTCCCCCTTTGTTTTGGCCTCCATTGTTTCAGGTATAGCTAAGTGAGAAGTACTCTCAGTTCCCAGTTAAGGTCAATACAAGTTGAGGAAGCAAATCATTGCCCCCTAGTTGTTTATATCCTTGCAGAAAATATGTTTGCTAAACCTTAGCAAGATGATGTATGAAATTATCTTTTTGCATATTTGAAGGTTCTTCTGAAGCCAATAGACGAATGAATATTTGGGAGTAGCTGGACCAAAAATCTGAACCATATCACAGTATCTTTGCACTGGTATTTAACTGAAAAGAATGCAAAGACAACTTTTTTCCCCATATTATTTTAATACGTGTGGACACTCCATTAAAAATCTAATTTTACTGGATTTTATGCAAAGATCTCCATGTGTTTTGGGAAAAAAATTATCATCCCTGTTTCACTGATGTGTACATAGCTGGAGCCTGTGTTCTGTGTACTGTGCCTATAAATCAAGGACATCTGCCTTCTTGCATATGGTTGAGGTGTTAATAGTTTGGGAGGCACAGATGGAGGAAGTCACCAGATGGAGGTATTATTCTTAGTTTAACTGAATACATAGGAATATCATGGAGAAATATTTGTTATTACTTGTGATGCTGATTTTTTTATATATATAATAAGGAGATTAAAAAAGCGATACTCTCTGCCTGATTCTTCAGTTGTTGCCAACTTCAGTGATTTTATCAGAAGTCTCATGATAGTAGTATTTTTACTTAAAGTCTAGTCCTTGGAGTCAATTATCATCTGATAATCTTAGCTTTCATTTCAAAATAAAATTGAGTTTCTGATCTTCATGAATATAGAAGAAAACTTGAAAATACGGACTGACTGCACACAAAAGGCTCAGAGTTAGCGAGTAAAATAATCCAAATATATATTTTTAATTATGATTTAAAATAGCTGTGTCTTTTGTAGGAGTCTGACTTGCAATTTTGTTTACTTTGCAGTGCAGAACTGACCCTTAAGTTTAGAAAAGGTAGGCAGATATATAGGTAACCAAAACCATTATATGACAATACAGAGAAAAGAGAGTTCTATGAAAGGAATCAAGATGGGTACTCTTGTCATGAAAGAGAAGTTCAAGTTTCTCCATCTTGTGCATTGATTTTTAGCAGAATACTTTCTTATCTCAGGCAGGTTACGTGGAATATTCATATTATGATTAGTTTGTTTTGGAAAAAAACTATCAATACACTTAGCAAATTATAATATACTTTAGTGGGAGCTACTGTGCAATTCTAAAGATCTTCCCTGAGTTGAATAAGACTAAGTTAATAATAAGACTGAATTAAAAAATGATTGCATGAGTCACAAGGAGATGAATAAAGAATTTGTAGGTTGTCCCTGCACTTTTTTCCCTCCCAAATTAACCCCTGAAAAACTCCACTGTCCATATCAGATTAATTTTTGGTAACCAACACACCATGCCAAGTACATGATCTTCATCTGGCCTGTACTCCTGTACTGTCTGTTGAGGCTATCTGGAGCAGCATCCACTGATTACTGCCAAGTTGAAAGAGAACGAAAACCAGAGACTGGCATACGATTTCAAACTTCTCATTGAGGAGCCAGTTCATCACCTCGTTTCTCTTGTGGACCCCAAACTAACCCATAACTGGAAGTGAATTTGCATGGTGCTCAGGTTTTGTAATAAATTTCTTACGTGAGGCTTGCTGGAGGGAGGCAGGGGCAACATTTTCATGCTGTTCTTCCCAAAACTCATACAAAAAGTGTTCCATTCAAAATGAAAGCATTTCTATTGCTTTACAAGGTGCCGTATAAAGAAGGCGAAATGTGTTTCCTGTGTTACCTCTTATCACAGTAGCATATCGAAGTAGATTTGGGATCTATGGACCTCCACAGCACACTACTCCACCACAGATACTAGAGCTGGAGATGCTATAGCAATGCATTTAGATATAGAGCATCTGCGTGATCAAATCTAGCACTGTTTTTAAGGTGTGTGAGGCCATGAGGGAAACATCAGACTTTGTTCATTTATTTTTTCCTTGTAAACTTTATTTTAGTAATGAGGAATCTGAAGGTTGCCAGCACAGACTGGTTGTATTCGTGGTGGCAAAAATACTCATCTATTCTCCCCCATTTTCATTTTACTCTCCATCCATTTTCAATGAAAAGGTTTAACATTCAGACTAATAAACCCAGTGGCTTTTCTCTAGTTAACATAAATCTCTGTTTTATTTTTTTCATTATGAAGACAAATATCAAAGGAAAACTGAAGCCAAAAGGCAGTGCATGAAAACAGGGAGATTCCCAGTAAAATAAAACCCTGTGAAATAGGTAGAAAAGTATAACCATGTACTTGTTAGGTTGTTCCCTATGGATTTTCTTTTCTGAATTCTTTGTTATTGCAAGTTAAAATCAACTACTTGAACATTTTATCTAAGAATTTAAAATACATATCTAGATATCTTTAAGTAGGTTACCTGTGAACTAAAATCAAAAAAATACATTATCTATAGAACCATGACATTAAAAATATGGACTAGAGTTCAGATCTTGCAGGTCTGAGCTGCAGTCTTGTTATGAGTGTAGGGAAAAAAGGAACATGGATAAAAGAAATTGAGCAATGATTAAGAGAATGCATGGGTCCTGAGATCCTAGTATTTTGAAAAGTAAAAAAGGTACTCATTTGATCATAGAGGTTAGGCTAGGCAAATGAAACTATCTCAAAGATTACATTTTAACTTTAAAACTCTAACCTCTGGAAATAAGAAATAATGAGGCCTTGCAGTTCTGGTATCAAAAGTGGAATCTGCAAACATTTATTTAAAAAGAGAGAGAGCGAGGGGGATATTATTATATGACATGCAGACATTAAAATATTATACAATTTTGAAGCTGTGAAAATATATATAAATATATAAGTTTATACTTTCATAGAATATGTGTATGTAAGAGGGAGAAGAAGGGAGAAAAAGCACTCATGACTTTACAGTGTGATGTCTGAATGCAATTAAAATTTCCAGTTGTGATGCTGTAACAGATCTTTGACAGTCAGCCATCCGAATACAATTTTGACAGCTCAGACACCTTTTTATGGTTACACTGTAGGAAAGATCATTGAAGAACAATTATTTTGTACCCATAGCTGGAAAAAAAATAATCAGAATCCCTTCCTCCTCCTGCAGATCTGAATGTTTTGTTTGCTCTGCCAGAATAATTTACCCCTTGATGTGTGTAGTAGGGAACCCCTACCAAATTGCCTGCTAAATGTTATATTTCCCAGGATCAGCAGAAATGGTAAGGTAAGTATAAAAAATATTTGAGATGGAGAAGGAAAATAGAGCTGGATTGTCTAAACTGTTACTCATGCAAGACACTTCAGAGACTTTTGGCTTGACAAAAAGACTTAAACTGGGCAGGAGATTTTGGATGGAGGTCCTGATCTTGATCCCATTAAAATTAAAGATAATTTTTTGCCAATGAAATCAGCAAGCAGAAAAGCATCCTAAATATTGCATTGCTGCACATTTAGAATGATTCGTGATGCTCTTCCCTGGCCTGATTACCTCTGCTATTAGTTTAAACTATCCCATTGGCTCATATCAATGGCTGAAAATAATTGATCTTTTATTATATACGGGTGTAATACGAGCTCCAGCTCATCAGAGTTTTAACAGAACACATACACTCTAAGTGGCAAAAAATGACTAGCAAATATTCCTTGGTTTTCACCTTTCCTAACTATCTGCAATTTGCACTGATATGGTGACTTTAATGCAGAAACCATTAAAATACAAACATCCCAGAGGTTTGATTTCATCAGTTCATTTTTACTCTAAATACAGACTTCTTACATATGAAGGAAACTGTGCCGTAGCATCTAGGAAAGAAAAGACCATAAAATTAGAATTTTAAAATGATCAAGAGACTGGATTAAATTTCCTCCATTCCCTTTTCTTGCTGAAGCTTTTGTCACTGAAATACAAATGTCACGAATGTAAGAATAAAACATCTCAGGCATTAGGATTCTGTGATAGCTCATTCACATGACAATGACTACACTGAGAACAGAACATTTTGCAGAATGTAGCCATTCTTGTGGCAAAGATTATAATGACAGGGAGAAACGGTGCAAAATTAACCAATTCTTGCATCTTCCAACAGTAATCTAACAAGCCTCCTTGTGTTCTGTATAATGTGTTATATTAGACCCAAAGAGAAGGTGAGAGGGTGAGAGAGAGAGAAATGAAATGCTGCACACCTTGGGTCATAATTAAACTTATCTGCTTAGCCCAACAGTAAGAAATCTGCTTTTGCCCGTGCCGTTGCCAGCAGGTGCCAGTGTAACAAATAGGGAAGCACGCCCAAGATTTTGGAAGATTTAGGATGCTGCTGCGGCTGTCTGATAAGAAAGATGAGCCAACCTTAGGGAACACTGTCAGGAGCGGCAAGGCCAGCCTGCTGGGCGGACACGGGGGGGGCTTACCTTGGCTCCCTGTGCCCCCTGTCCCCCTGTGCAGGGCGCGGGGTGACGGCCAGGGGCTGGCGTTGGCAGGGTGTCAGCACCCTGCTGAGTGGCTCTGGTAGCTGCTGAGATACTCCCCCAGACCATCCTGAGAGATTTTGTGATTTCTACAGTACCAACCACGACATTCAACCCCAGGTGAGGTTCAGACCTTCTGTTAATTAGGTCTCAACTGTGGTACCCCAGGCTACCAGCTGTGGGTTTTCTTCTCAAAGGCGGTCAGTCCTGCATACTTGACCAGAGAGTTGACAGGGTTGCAAACTGAATATTGCTTCGCTTTTGGCTGGGTTGTTGCATTCTAGCTGTTGGCAGTGTGTTTTTAACCCTTGCCTTGCCAGGTTCCTTTTCGCGGCGCTCCCGTAGGTGTGGGTCAGCTGTGGGGCGTGCTTGCAGCTGGCTCTGCTATCCTGTCTCCACCGCGTCTCTTTCAGAGGGCCCGGGGGACGGCTGTTTTTCGTGCATGTGTGTTTCTTTACAGGCATTTCCTGGTTTGGCGAAACATCAGTTGGGGCCTTCTCTGTACAGGAGTTTGGCTTCATTTAGGTATTTTTTTTTTTTTTTTGTGAACCATCGATATTAAATCCTGTCTCGTGAGACTATTTCATCCTGGCTGTATCTGAAAATGATTCGCCACAAAAATGTAAGGCTTTAGTAGTCTGACAACCTCAAGCAGGTTTACTGGTGTGACTGTACGCCCACCTCCGGTCTCGGGGCCCCAGAGTGCCATTTTTTATAGATTTCAAAAGGGAATCTGCCCTTCTGTAGTAGAGTTTGGGGAGACAAAAGCTCTGTGTTTACATTCTGTTCTGCAGTCCTGAAGCTATGAGAATAGCAGGGGAGTGAAACCTTTGTGGGTTTTGAGATAGTGCCACATCAGTTCGTGCAAGAAATTATATGGTGATAGGCTCTATGAGCAAAAAGGATTGTTCCTGTGCTACGTTCCTGTGAATAAACTGGAATGCGACCACCACTTGCATTCATTTGTTTCTTCGTTCATGTCACTTCTGCAAACAAAAGCCCATCCATATGTGGCGACTACAGACTACTATAGAGGCCATAGATGATCCTGGTTTTCTGTCATCACCAGTCAGATAAAGATTTATTCCTCTTTGTCTTCAGAACTTACTTTAAAAGGATGAGTTTCACTATACAGAAGTTGCTGTACAATTTCCAATTTCCTAACACATTAACTTTTAATAGACTTATTGCTCCTTTTGAATAATAGGAAAAAATATTCCTGATGCATAGCCTCTAACCTGAATCCTTTTTGGCTCCCTCTGAAAGTGCTGATGAAGACTATTCTTCCCTGAGTCTTTATCTGAAATATTGCTTAATGTAAGCCTCATCAGAGATGTGGTATGTACAAACTATGTGCTTTCTCCCCTAATTTTCCTGTACCTGCTCTGATATCTGAGCCGTTTGTGCTGTTAATTGCCACCTAGAAATAGTCTGGTAGTAGAATTTCTATGTTGTGTTAGTTCCAGGTTTCTAACATTGTTGTGTTAGTGCACATCAATTCCTGCTTTACAGGGATGCTTGTGAGTCAGATAGGTGATATGTTTAGCTTACCTGAAGCTTATCCTAAGAATATACAATTTTTTCATTGTCCCTTGAAGTGCTGGGAAAGGTGACAAGATGACAGTTCCCCTTTGTTCCAGTCTAGAAGTCGGTCATTTCCATTAGGTCTTATTGTTCTTTTCTGGGGAACTGACTCATTTTTCACTCACAAAAACTGTCAAAGAGTTTAGTTCCAAAAATGAACTAAAGTAAAAAGATCATATAGTTTGATGGGAATATCTGCTGTATTGTTTAATCCTCTCTTAAATCTCCTCTTTCAGCTGCTGTGCCTACAAATCACAACTATCAAAACTGCTTGGCAATGGCAGGCTTAGATGAGAGTCAGCTTTTCTGCCCAACCCATTTTATTTTTATTTCTCTCCTTTTCCCAGCCAACATCGACTTCATTGTCTGTCTTGTGCACCTGCAGCATCCTATTTGACAACTAGGCTGCGAATCCTCAGGGGCAGAGAGATTTTGCTACTTGTCTGTGTTGTACCTACCACAAAACAGCACAATTCCTTGTTTGCTACACCATAAATAACGGTAACATTACTGAAGTAATGTGCAGAAAATGAACAAAACTGGAAAGTCATATTTTGGCAAGTCCTACTTTTTTGGCTCCACTCTTCCAGAATCTGTAAAAACAGAGTTCCCAAGAGAACAATTGAAAGCTGACAGCTATCTATGGGCAGTGTTTTTATTTCACTTAGGCTTAAGTTAACCTCTTTTGGTTCCCTAGTAGGGGCCTATCAGAAAGTCATCAACCTTAGAACATTTCTTTCAGAGTAGGTTCTGCAGTTACTGGAGGATCCATGAAAAAGTGAATGTGGTTCCAGGCAATGTTCAGTTTTTCTAGAAATATTGCTAGTTATAGGGAAGATTTAAAACAAAACAACACTAACCAACCAACCACCAATCAACCATATCCCCCAAAAACCTTGGTGGATTTCTGAATCGATACCTTTGGCATTCTTCAACAGGAGGGAAGATTTTAAACAAGTGACTCCTTCCCCTCTTTTATGTATACACTCACCAGATAGAGGTTAGTGTGCAGTGGGAAAAGGAAACATAGCTGACATATGGTAAGTATTCCTGAGTAAGAAGAGGAGGAAAAAATAATGTTGAATAAGTAAAAAAAAGACTGCTTGAAATACAATTTATTCATTGAGATAGAAGAGCTGGATATGAGCAGTGGAAAATATACAGCTGTGCCTTTCAGCTTTAATTCTTAAGCAACTTTACTCATTTAGATGCTTCAGAGTTCCAGGAGCTTGAGTATGGAATGTCTTCAATTAGGTTTGAATCTGTCACTATAAAGTTCTAGAAAACCGTTCATTTTGTGAGATTTCACTGTTCATTGTGACATTTTAGATTTTGTCAGTCTGAGGTTCTTAGCATCTTTGAATTTATTCATGTGTCCTTCAGTCCAGGTGCGCATGTATGTATATGTATACATATATGTATGTATATATGTGTATGTATGTGCATGTATATACATTTATATACGTGTATGTACATATATTTGTATATCTGGTAGTCAATAGTCTTCTAATTTGTATTTGCTCTCTGTTGTGAATGAAATTATATGTATCTCAGAGCCTCAGTTGTCTGTTTTTCTAGTTACTAATCCTTGGCTTTCCTCGCTTGAGAGAGGCTACGCTCTACTTGTTAGTTCAGTTTAGTTAAGCTTTTGATTAGTGATAGATTACCATAATTAAAACTTGCAATTGCAACTCCTTCTACAATGAAGAGACAGTGTTACTAATTTATACTTTTATTTTTAATTAAGTGTTATTCAGGTTCATAAATATATTTGCAGAATTAGATTAAGAATGAAAGACACAGGAATTTTTGATTTTTGGATCAGTACTGAACAAACTGGTGCTCCCCATGTTCACTGCCTTTATATTGTGGGCACTTCAGGAAATAAGCAGTGAGTAAATACTACACCTGAATGGTTCTCCAGAAACTTAGAAATCGATTTAAGTGTGTCAAATGGTACTCTAACTGTCTTTATGTTGTTTTTGAACTAATCAGTTGTTGCTGATCCTTTCCTTCTCCAAATTCTTTCGATGAAAATATACTCCAACAAAGGTCATTCTGACATCACTTCAGGCTGGTTTCATTCCATGTTTAATTTCAGCATTCATAAATCAATTATGTCTAGCTGTGTAATCAGGTACCTTAGGGGCTAGGCCAAATAACTGTTTAGATTTATATATTTTACCAAGCTTATATCACACACACATTTAGAGCTGGATTCCACTCTCCATTACAAATGTGTATTTGAAGTAACTCTAGCGAGATTAGCAGAGTTATAGTGATGTAAACGAAGGGAGGGGAGAATGAAGCCCATGATCTGTCGAACCATATATATTTAGATGGCACGCAGACCTTTTTCTGCACTTAAAAAACAATTTTATGGTATCTTTCCAATGTGTCTGTTTGGCTGATTTACAGTATTGGAAAGCCAGGGAATTTCTAAAACTGAATCCATATAAGACAAAATTCCTTTGATTGGACCTTATCCCCAGTCTGTCAGCACTCTTCCATCACTTTCAAAGTTGGCAGTTCTCAGATAGCGTCAGTCCCAGGGGTGGAAACCTTGGTTTTGTGTTCGTCTTGATTCTGTCTCTTCTGTACCATATAAATATAAATATTGAACTGTCATGTTTAACTCAGAGATACAAAAAACCTTAAACCAGCAGTAGCTGTTGAGGGTAGTCAAATATTAGTGCAGATCTGAAAAGTGCAAGAGAGGATATTTGTACACATGTGTGTGTTTATATATGCTTGAACAAATAATAATTGTCTTCTAATAAGACTAATTCTTTAGCTGCTTCAGAATACACTGAATTATGTCACGCATCTTCTCGACATAGCAAAACTCAATCTGTTCATTTCCCTGAACTCAGATTATCTATCCATAAAATATCATATTGATTTTTAAATACCACTTGTAAACTTCATGCTGTCCACATCCTGAACTCGAGTGACTTTGGGAACTACTGATAGCTTTTGTTCTGCTTTGCTTGTTTATGTGCAGGTAGTAATCCTTTTTCAACACTATCAGGATTAATTTTAGATCTCAGTGGATTTCAATGAATTTACTTCTTCTATACTCTCGTTTATTTTTCTGAAAATTCAAGCACTTGTGTTTTACTGACAAATATCTTAGTGGAAAATGGCTTCTGTATCAGAAGAATGTTTTCATGGAAATAACATTTTGAGATCACATGGGGTTTCAGGCTAGCATTCTCCTTGAAGGCTGAAACAAAACAGCTTATGACTTTGCTGATCAGTCACACCTAAGCATGAAAAGCCAGATTTTAAATATTTGTGATCAACTCATAGATTCTTAAGAAAGATATTTGTCCAGTAAATTTGATAAATCCGTAAGCTCAAGGGAACTATGGGTGCCCACTGATAGTCTGCGAACAGAAAAGAAGATTAAATGTAGTGGCTATTTTATTAACGTATTTTTCCATTCAGATCTAGAAGAGACTATTTTTTTATTGGATGTGCATTGTTTTGAAAGAATTTAGTGGCATAGAGCTCTCTAATCTCCAATGTAAATTTTGCTGAGAAAGAACTCAGTTCACTTTCAGTGTTTTAGTTCTCCCATTTACATTAATGGGTGTTTTACTCACTAAATTCTTCACGACTCAGGCCTTATAGAATTTAGGTCATCCATTTTGGATTAAACTCGGGAAACCATGATTCTTGGCATATTACCCTTCCACTGTCACTCCCTTTCAGTAAATAAAAACACTGTAGAGGCTTGATGACAGCAGTACCAAGTTGAAAATGTAACCTCGGCATCATTTGAAATGAAAAGAGACGCAGCAAGCAAATGTTCTGGCATTGAAACATTAAAATTAAATCCCACTTCAAATACAGTTCTTTAATTGGGAAGCATCCCAAGCACAAAGACTTGATTCCCAACAAACACAACTATTATGCTAATTGGTATGGCCCCCATACAAGCTTTGGGTGGATCTGAAGTTAGCTGTTGTTATTCTGGCCTGACTTTCCAACCACATTCATTTTGCTAAATTGCATTTCTATGAGAGAGTGGGTTGATATGCTGCAAGTGTTACTAATTCTATTGAATCACTTTTTTTCCTTTTCAACAGAAGATCAAAACCCCAAACCACTTTCTATTTTTAAATGCTGCATTTCCATAAACAAAAGTAGACATTTGAACAACCACCTTATTAAGATTAGGTGTTCCTGAAAGGGAGCCCTGTTTCTCCATGTTTATTACTGACCACAATACTAAATTATGCAAATCTTAAAAGTATGTTTGAACAAAAGACCTATATAATTTAGCTGGTTGAGATTTTTATTTTTAATCTGTGGGTGTGATTTTAGTGCTGACAGAGGTAAAGATTAGAAATCCATTAGAGCTTCCACAGGGCAGTCAAACGGGTTTGCAGAAGGGCCCAAAGCAGACTTGCCAGATCTCTTTGGACCCATAACCAGATGCTGAGTTGTGCTCCCTCCAGGATATCCTGGAGCAGATTTAAAACCCTGCAGGCAGGAAGGGGCCAATACTTCTTGAGCAGTACTTCTTGCTTTCACAGAGCTGTAACCCTGACAGTGCTGCTTGGAACTCTTTCAATGGGCTGCATCTTTCAAGAGGGAGTGGGGAACACAGTATGATGTAGAAAAATGGATGCATGGAGCATGTGTTATCTTAGGTAAAAAAGGATAATGCTCCTTCTCTTGAGAATAAATATCCAGTTCACTCATACTAGGACTTTAGGGAGACCAGAATACACTTTTAGGGAGGCACTTGACAAAAACCCAGCCCACCCAGGTCCAAACTAGCCTTCTAGAGAGCCAAGCTGAAAGGAAGTGAGGGAGCCTGTGGCCTCAACTTCTGTGTTTTGGAGAGAGAAGCGATGCTGCTGGTGTCACTAAATATGCCAGAAGAAAATATTGTTCCTTGGTTTGATGCTCTAAACCCAAGTGATTTAGCAGCTCTGCTATGTATTGAATCAGAATCTTGGCCACTGTTGCTGTAAATACAGAGTATATCATTCATGCATTCCTGAATTCACACAGTTTTACCCTTTTTATGGAGAATAAATGATGCAACAAAACCTCACAACGTTTTCAGTGCTTTCCTTGCATGTTTATTTACTTTCCATCTACATATTGTAACTTCCTATTTTTATTCCACTTTTTTTTTTCTTTGCCTTTGCCAATTATTTTGCCCTTTTTAATTTTAATCTGTTCCACATTAAATTCTGTTTTCACTTCTTTCTTGTTTTGGAAAGGCTTTTCAGATTAATTTTTGCACTTCATCTTATCACCTTTTTCATTCTATATCTCCTTCTAATGTCTTTTTCTCACACTTTCTTTGCTTTTACTTCCATTTCTCTCAATTTTCTCACTCCTTTCCCATTTCTGAATTTTATTTCTATTCTCCAGTATTACGCTAAAGCACTGTGCAAATGAATGTCTTTGTGGGGACTTTTATCTTTGGAAGTGTTTTATAGCCATGAGATGCTGCTCCCCAGCACCCTTGCAGAGATTTATATACAGGCTGTATGCTTAGGTCCCTAAATGCACGTTCAGCTGCTTAGCATTCATGTCTGAACTTTACTAGCTTGAACTTCATTCTTCAGTTAAATGCAAGAAATGACCAAATGCTCTCCTGTACTCAGATCTGCAAACTTGTCATAGAGGAGAAAGTCACTGGTAATGAACTTCCCTTAGGAAAACAGCTAGAGACTGATAGAGTTCCCTTGCCTGTGCTGTAGTGATCGTGACCCCACTGTTCTGAGTGTTTTCTGTCTGATCTTGAATGCTAAGGCATCCTGGAAGTGGAGGCGGCACTCCTGCACAGTTACACTGCACACCCTCAAGCCCTGTAGAGCTCCTGTGAGCTGGCTTCGGTACCCAGGAACCGTGGTCACCTGTGAGGTGGTGGGCTTTTACTAGAATGCAGCTAAACATAAAGAGACCACTTACATCAGGGAGTTTGCAGTGTCTTTGTTCCTTTAACCTGGCACCAGAAGAAGGATAATCCAGAAACATCAGAATGGTAGCTTTTTTCACTTAGTGAAAGAACAAATCCCTCTTCGAGATCTATCTCAGAAAGGCTCTCATCACACTAATGAGGTCTATCCCAGGCAATCTCTTGCTTCAGAAAATAAATCCTATGTTATAGTAAGGATTTTTCATCATAATCTGTCTGCATTTGGTGTATTTCCTTTCAGGCACCTTTCTGTGGTACTACTTTTCTTATGGTGTCCTCTGTGTCTCTTCCCTCATCGATAACCAAAATGAATGCTGCCGCTTCTTTGTTTCTTCTTTTTAACTCTACTTCTCAAGGGCACTTCTGCTCACCAATTCCATTATGGAGAAAAAAAAAAATAAATCCTCTCTGACAGCTGGAATGTGTGGTTTTCCTTCATTATCTTCAACCTATGTCTGTGTCCAGAAAAAGAGAATTTCAGTACCTCTTAGAAAGCACAGATCTTTCACCAATTTAACACTAGCAAATGTCTTCATGTGTTTTCTTAGTAAGTGGGAAATTTCATAAGAAACTTTGTGGACAGGCAGTGGCTCCTTCATTTGTGGCTAAAACATTTGTTGCTTTTGCAATTTGCAGTGATTGCTTAAGAAAGGGATGGTTTGTTTTTGGAAAGCTGCTTTGAGTTCAGTGGGTTCTGTGCATAGTTAACGACAGTGCTTTAATTTTGTGGTGGGGGTGGTGATGCAGCTTGTGCTTCTTGGAGTCTTTGCTGCATTCTTACAAATTACATGTCGCAGGAAGCCTGTTTTTGGTTTACTTCAAATTTGAAGTAATCCCCTCCCCCTGCTTTTATTAGACCAGGGGTCAATTCCAGGAGCTCTGGTGGCAAAAAGCATCAGAGCAACAAACACGTCTGATCCCTGAAGATTATCTGATAAATCTCCAATGACTAAGGGCAGATGTTCTGGCTTGTATGCCATCTCCTTCCAGTGCCTGGGAACTGGGAGTGCAACCAGAATCTGACTGTGCTCAGAAGATTTACACTTACCAGAAAAATTTCTTTTTCTTACTCGTTAGCACTGGACCTCTCCCTGGAGTAAGGTTGGCACAATGGTAGGAGGGTGACAAGGTGGCTAAAAGTCTTTGTCCTCTGCTTCTTAGTCAAATGTGAAGAATAAGAAAGAATATGATCCTCTCACTTTTTTTTTTGGTCTTTTTTTTTTTTTTCACCAACGTTTACCTAAAAAATCTGAAGAGCAATAAATGGAGTAACAGATAAATAAAACATTGCATGGAGACAGAAAGCTCTGAGATATAATGACAGGTTAAAAGTTAATAAGTGATGTGCAGATGACACAAACACACCACTTTTGAAGCCCATGCTGACTTTGCATAGCACTGCCTCCATCCAGAGTAACTTTAACTCCGAGATGCCCGCACCAGACGCTGCTGCTGTTCTGGCTTGCCTAGAGCTCACACAAGGCTGCACATGGACGTATAATGTAGGCTGAGGGCTTTGAATTCAGACATGGCAAATGTGCTCCGTATGGTAGTATGTGTGTTTGTGTGTGTGAGAGAGAAAATAACAGTATCCATAGCTATGTCTTAAATGAAAAACATTCAGTAATTCAAACTGAATCAGGGTCACAGTTTGTAATAATGTAGTGTCAAAAATTAATGGCTAAATTAGGGATTTATTTTGTTTGTCTGTGTAATCACTGAAAAGTACCTAGGGAAAACAAAGCTGCTGTTTGAAACTAAAATATCTAAACTGGTTAGATGATTAAAATACATAGCTTAAAAAAGCAAAGCTTGTCATATAAGATGTTATAAGTCGGTAAAGTTGTCTTATACCATTATGGAAATTAAAATAATGCAAATGTATATATATATTTTTAAATTATAAGGTGTTCCTATATGCTTCTGTGTAAGATGGTGGAGAAAATGGTATAATATCCTTATATGGGCTACATTAACTGTTCACATGATTGCATACTCCATTTTAACACAGATCACAGGTGTCAGGTCAAAAATTTGTTCTCTGAATCAGGAGAAACAATTTTAAAGAAGAAAGGTGAGAAAAAGCTTCTGAATATTCTCCACTACCTCATAAAGTGATCCTCAAGTACTATGCTGAGTTTCCCAGAAATTAAGATGTCTCAATAGGTTATTTTTACATTCCTATGCTTCTTTGTACTTTGAAATAAATAACTCTGTATTAAAAGCCTCCTCTCAGCTGTACTGTCCTTCCTTTCTCATCTGGGGCAGTCGTGCGGAGTAGTACAGCTTCGGCGCCCATTGTGTGATGTCAGGATACTTGGGGCTGAGCAAGCTTCTCCATATTGCCAGGTTCTCCCCAAAGCCAAGGTATCACTTGAAAACAGACAGTGGATCTGGTCTATAATAGAACCTTACAGCTGAAAAACCTCTTGGGAAGTCATCCAATCTATTCCCCTACACACGACAGGATTATCTACAGCCATGTCATTTCTGACAGATGTTTTTTTTCCAGCCTACTCTTAAAAGCCTTTAATGATGGAGACGTCACACTTTGCCTTCTTTTCTGAGCAAAATAACTCCAGCTTATGTATTCTTTCTTCTTCCAGCGTGTTTCGTAGACTTATGACCTTTCTTTCAGATTTATTCCAATCTTCTTAGCAATGCAGTGCCCCAAAATCAGCACAGTACTCCAAATCACTCCATCCTAGAAGAGGCAAGCAAGTGAGATTCAATATCCTGGCAGAATCTGACTTTTTGTTAGAGCTACTTAGAATTAGTTTCAATTCATGCCATCTGTCTTGATGGTGTGTCTCAGAAGGAAACAGCTCACCAGTGAAAACAGCAAATTGTTTCTTTGTTGAATGTTAAGAGCAATAACGCCATACCTGCTTTGACTGACTCCCAACAGTTGGTAAGAACTGTTGCCCTGTCATTGAAACCTCGAGGTACCCAATCTCTTACACAGTTTGCTAAGATTCTACTGTTCTACACTATTTAACACCATTAAATCTTGGAAATTTTCAGTTTCCTTAATGAATAGTAATGAGACATTCAGGGTGTTCTCTGTATTCAGCATACACAGCCATAACAGGCACACAGTTTCAAACTCTGCGTCCATCTACTGGGCAATGGATAAAGATATAGAGCAATTATTAAGTATTGGATAACAGGTCGTGGTGGAGAGGACCAATCTGAAAACAAAGGCCAGGGATACATCTATGAAAAGATCAGGGTTGGCAGAGGGTGGAGGCGTGTTTACCTTTTCTGGAGCAAACACAAACCAAAATGTTGATGAAGTGCTGTAGTTATCTGAGGATACGGCTACATCAGCACAAGGGGCTGGAGCCCCTCCCTGGCCTTGCTGGCAAGAGCCATGGCTACCTTTCCCTCCACCCCACTGAACAAAACAGGGTGGCCTCAGTTATCGTCCCATGCTTTTGCTCTGAAGAGCTTTTTCTAGGAAAGTACTAGTCAGCAAGGTGCAAATTCATGCCAAGGGTTTTACCAACACCTAAGCAGCAGGGGGGTCTGTAAAACAGTGACCAAATGTTTTTCCTGCTCACTCTAGTAGGGGTAGACAGGGTGAGGTATCCCAAGCAAGGCTTCTCACGCTGGTGTGCTATCCTACTTTCTACCCCAGCCCAGGAGGAGGAACTGGTAAGCATAAGGCTACCTGCATCCAGTTTACTATGTCTTGGAGTTTCTTTTTTCTTTGGGAAGTCTCAGCTGCAGGCTCGAGCAAAGTCTTTGCCCTTTCTACCACCGCAGGAGTAGAAAGGTAGTGCAGAGCCAAAGTTCTTTTCATATTTTTCAGCTTAACAAATGGTATAAAATTAAATTGTGGTCTTTTTAGTCCCGGTTTCTAGTAAAATAGTCTTTCTGAATTTCCTGGGGCAGACTTGCTTACATCATGCCCAGTGACATGCTGTTGGCATATGGCAGTAGACTGTAAAATGGGGAGAAGTGAATCAAAGGCATGTTAAAATTAATAAATCTATGTTGCTTGCTGCTTGAGGAATGCAGTAGAAAGGGAGTCATATGTAGTTTATAGAAGAAATGAATACATTCCAGATGTTAACCATGCAACCAAGCCTTGTATATACAGAAAAGGGTTTTCCCAGTGCCTATATTTAATCTCCACAAAAAAAAGACAGGTTTTTTAAAAGCCTCCCCACTATATGTCGGCATAAATAGGGGACATTTTTCATTTTGAATCATAAATTTATTAAATAATACCCATCTACTTTAGTATTTGTTTATTCATAAACATTTATTTATTAATGAGAAACTAAGACGAAACGTTAGTGGAAATCTAATGCATGTGAAAGTTTTGAACAGAGGTTCCTGCTCCACTCATAGCTTGTGCTACTGTGGTCAGGTAATGCCAGAATAACAGAATATCACAAGGTTTACTTGATGATGGATCCTGACCCAACAATCGTAGCAATTCAGGGACTTTGCAAGATCTGATATTTGCACTGGAAAAAAGAGAAACACCAGCAATGTACTTAGGCAGTTGTTACTGTCTCTTCAGTATGGGAAACTTAGAGTATTTACATTCTACTAAAATTAATTTGAGTCAGAGGCAAGAAAATATACTCCATTTGTTCATCACTGGACAAACGTTCTTCTGGTGAAGCTGTTTTTATCTTTGGTGGTGTTTTACTTGTTCTTTTTGAGGCTTGACTGGAGGCAGGGGAAGACAAATAAAATGTCGTATTAGATCACCTTTGTATGTTGACTGAAATTAATGCCTTTCAATATTAAATATTTATGTAGATCATGTGGTCTCTGCATACAATCTAGAATACCTATGGCAGCTCAAAATTAACATTTTCTCTATACTTGTAATAATTAGTTCATGCACAGTCTGTGGACTCGAAATTAAGTCCTAAAATGACTGATAGAACAACCCTGAATGATCAACAGGTTCAAGAACATTGTTAGCTGCTTCCAGACAAATTGTGAATGAGAGAAGACATGAAATTCTTCAAGTTATTCACTGCAAATTATTTGCTCAGCTCTTATTATTGTTGAGGTGTTAAAATATACAATATGCATAGCACCCAAAATGTAGAAGGCATCTTAAAAAAAACCAAAGGCACTGACTTGGAATGCAATTTGGTTAAATTACAAGGCTGCAGTGCTCCAGTTCTTCTGCTTGAAAGTCTGTGGGAAGAGGGACTGGAAAGTCAAAGGAGGAAGAAACATCTGATATTTTCCTTGCTGTGCCAAACTCTCTCTTGTGGTTTGGGGATGCATTGCCCATGGGATAGGTCACAGACCAGCCCCCAGATTAGTCTCTCCATTCCAGAGAATCAGTCTGAAGCCAGGGTTCCGTAACATGAGGATATCATAGCCAGGGTGACTTAAACAGCCCCTGTCCTTTCTACCTCAGCCTGGCCTTTCCAAGCACTGCTATGCAATATGACATATCTCTGTTCTGCTGACACAGGAGTTTGTAGCTCTTTGCTAATAACAATCTCAGAGGAAAAGAAAAAAAAATCAAAAAGACAAACCCAACTGACCAACCAACCAAAAAAAAAAGTTCAAAATACATCTGAAAATTACAGCTCAAATCCACACATGTGGTGAATGTGTGCTATCCCCCTCCTCTTAGCTCCTAGGAAAAGTGATGCTCAAAGTAACTGTGTTGTCAACATTTTAATTTTTAGGCAGAAATCACTTTGTGCTAAATTTCTTAGAGGTCATGATGTATGTCCTGCATGATGGACTTTTCCCCATTAGCTTTGCCTGCTCCTCTGGTGGGTGTCCAGGCTCTGGAGGAGTCACAAAATGCTGCCATGGAGAATGTGGCAGGCTTTGGCATTATTTCTATGATCACGAACTCCACGCGCCTCTTTCTACCTGTGAGCTGCCTTTCTGCACTCAAAGCGTTAAATCTGAGCTGCAGCTTGCCCATATGCAAGAGATGCAGACGGTGATCTCAGATAAACCCACTTACCATATTCAGGACGTATATGGGAGTTCTTTGAAGTCAGTCCTTCAATCACAGTCTTGTATGAAACACTGGGGATGAGGAGGACCCCTGGGGAGAGATGCAAACTACTCTTACCCAGAGTGAGGGAAGACAAAGAGACCTAGAGAGGGAAGGGAGCAGTTTCAAGGAAACTTTTCAACTGCTTAAAAGCTGATTCTCAGTCACACGAGGAAAATCTCTAGGAAATACCAACCTGGGACATTTGCTTGTCAAATGACCGTAAGAGATTAAAGAATTACCACCTCACGGGTGGCTTGTTTTGTTTTCTTTTTTCTGTTTCCTGCTCAGATATAGTGACTGGATAGCAGAGGGCTGATATGTGGTTTGGTGCAAAGGAAAACAGGACTACTTAAACCCCTTTGGATAGAGAATCCATCTGTTATTTTAAAGTATTTCTCTGACTGTTGTGGACTGAGAAATATCAGCTTTTTAAATGTGTCTCCTCTAGACCAGCATCATCACGTGCCTTCCTGATAATAAAGCTCTCCAGCCTGCCTAATTGGCTCCGTGAGAGGAGAGCTACAGCACAATGCCTGCCAGAGTCCCACCCGGCGCTCGGTGAGAGCTCGGGCTCATCTCGCAGCCCAGAAGGCTGGTGAGAGACCGCAGGGGCTGCTGGCTGGTGTGGGACGGCTGCGGAGGTGAGACAAGGGGGTCTCAGGGAGCCTCGGTGTGTTCTTGCTGGCTTGCCCATTCCTGTGGCTCCAACAAGTAGTCCAGAAGTGGCTGCTTTTGGTTTTAGCTGGAAATGACACACATTATTCATCAGGGGCTCTGACTGCTTAGCACCTCCAAACTCCTCCCGGCTGTTTACATTTAAAAATAAATCCTAACTACTGCTGTTCAAAGTAAGGACTGACAGCCTGCAGCATTTTTATTAAAGCATGCTGAGCAGAAACTGAAGAGAACAGATAAGAGTTAACGGGTGTTTGCAAAACAGGCAGGAAAAAGCCTTCTGATTCATGAACCTTCACCAGCAACAACTTCCATGTCAGAGGAGCAGAGATGCTGAAAGGGTGAGAGCCAAAGGCTCATGCTTTAAATGTAGGATTTGACAGGAGACCAGCGGGGTAGGACCTCAGGGAATGACTAAGCAAGTACTTAGATAGGAGCTCCGTGAGGTAAGCAGGACTAAATTGGTGCACCGCTTTGAAGGTCAGCAATGCAATTTTATAGGTAATAGTAAGATTTAATAGGCATCCATGGCAGAGCCCAAAGTACGGGAGTGACGTGCTGAGAAAAATCCATATTGATGCTGAGGCTGCAGCACCCTCTGGGAGGAGCTGAGTCTCCCAAAGACTGTCCAGAGGGGTCTCAGCAAAACCGCCCTCCTGCAGGTCTGTGCACCTTGGGTGGATGCAGAAACGTCACATGGCACCAGGCCTCATCATCCACTGCCGTTCAAAAATGAGAGGAATTTATCTCCTGCTTTTTAATGTACTGAACACTGAATTCTTTTTAGTAGCATTTACTACAATGGATATCTTTGTTCTCTCTGGTTTTAATCCCTCAGCACAGAAGATGTGTTTATGTTCCTTTAAAGTATGCTGGGAACTTGCAACTTGCAAACATTTGAACCACAGTTATAATTAAATTACTTCATGAGATTTTACCTGGGATACTGAAATGTTTTTAAAAACTATGGATCTAGTTTTTGAGGCGTTCCTCCCACCCCCAAGATTTTATGTAAAAGAATGTTAAAGCTCATGGCAGAAAACTCTGTTTTTGTCAAATCTGAATAACTGCACTGCACTAGTCATAACAAAATTAGTATCTCTGCCTGTATCCCAATGGGTTTCTCTCCCATGTCAATTCTTTCTCTAATGAGATGATTTTTTGTCTATATATAAATAAATACATCTGCTCAAGGTCCCAATCTTTCCTTTCACTGACATAACTGATAATACTGTATTTGTCTTTCAAAGTCATGCAAATGGAATCCTCAGGCTCTAGGTATTAAATGCTGGCTAACCTGATTATTTTCTTTAAAACATAAATGAAATTATTACTATCCCCCTCCATTTTCACACCCTTTATAAACTCCTGGCAGAAAAAGAAGAGATAGATAATAAGATACTTGAATCACTTTCTTACCCTGTAATTAACACATGAAAAAAGAACATATTGAAAACAATAATTCCTCAGTCATTTGTCTTTATTTTAATTTTGCTTTGAAGCTAACATATTTTCTCAGAGATTTCATTAGAAGCCATTTTGTAAATGAGATTCTCACTAGCAAGAACCAAGTTTGAGTGCTCTATCGCATTAAAATTTAACATTTTTCTATGGCTTAATATAACTTCTTCTTAATGCAGAGAGACTTTGCTGCGATGTTCATAGTTTAAAGGGCTGGATCTAATTAAGAACATAAGTGCCTAAAAGTAAAGTGCTTCAGTACCTAACTCTGAGGCATCTGGCTCCTCGAATGCAGTCCAAAATCTTAAGTTACCAAGTACAGCAAGCATCCGTGCTTACAGGAAGATTTAAGCATCTCACAAAAAGATCCAAAACAGCCAACAAGCCGAAAGAGAAATTCCTAAGGCAGTTTTAAAGCCTCCCACATGGCCTTCTTAGGCCAAAGGGAAGTACCTTAAGTGAATTTTTAAATCTCTCCTGAAGATAGATCAATTTCTTTAAAATAATCAAATAGAGTGCTACTCTTTCCTCTTTAAAATAATCAGTCAATGGGAAAAAAATATTAGAAACTTTCTTTGGAATAAAGACTGGTAATTAGGGTGGTATTTACCCCTGTCTGTCACAGCCAAGCTGAAGCACCATGAGCCTTCTGCATGTCTGCTGGTGACCCTAAGCTTTTCAGCCCATCTGTGAAACCATACTGGTAAGAATGGCGAGTATTTCCACCATCTTGTGGTAAGTTAGGCCAGTTCCCTGGATGGTAAGTAAGAGACATGTTTTAATTCACTGGAAAGTGTTTTGTTTCCTATAGAAAACATAGGCAGGACCTGACCTTGGTGCATTTGAAACAGACAATTGTGACTTCTACAGTCTGATATAAACTTACCTTATCTGCCTGGAAAGTGAAGCTAGGAGCCATGATTTACAAGCCTGGAGCAAAACATTGACTTACTGTTGACCAAAGATATGCAAGGATACAGCTTCTTGTGAGTCTTGAAAAAAATGTGTCCACACGAGGCTGTTTTCGCTATCTGGGACCATCCCCGGCCAGGTGGCTCCAAGTGCGTCTGGGGCTGTATTGTCCTCAGCTTTGCTCAGGAGAGCTAGTGTCGCCTTCTTGCCCCAGGACAGGTTGCAAGATAAATAAATACAATTTCTTCAGAATCTTTCCCAAGACAGCTCACAAGGGAGAAAAGCCTAACCAAAATCCCCTGTGGGATGGAGTAAGGTTCTGGAGATTTAATCAGAGCAACAGTGCTACCAAGCAAACTTAGTCTTGCCTTGACTCTGTTACACGTTTTTCTCATTCCTCTTTTCCTTCTGTTATGTCCATTGATACAAAGGCTTAATGATACACAAAGGCATAAGTAGTGCAAATCCACGTGCACTGTGAGGAGTACCACAGGATTTATATCTTTCCAGTGTTGGACTCTCTCCATAAATTGTAACTACAGATATTTCTGCTTGTTGCTTTGCTAAGTCTAAAAATGTAGTCACATGAGCAATAAGCGTTCAAATCATATTGTTATGTGCTCATGGCTGATTAGCTGACTTGGGGTGTAAACGTGATCATCAATAAAAAGCATAATGAAAGCTTGTTATTTTTAAACATAATTAAGTCAAAGGAAAAACAGTTCAGCATGACTGTAGAAATAGTAATTGGTTCATTACCTGTAATCATGTTAGCCTGCTCACATTATGAGAGGCTAATTGGAGAAAGGAGAGAAAAAGAGAATATATCACTGCACGCACAGGTGTGATCTCTATATCTACATGTGTTTTACTGTGTTATATGTATTTCGTTAATAATTTTTGAAATAAAACAGTAGAGGAGGAGCATGGCAATGCAACATCAGAGGTACTGAGAAAATTTTAAAGGTACATTGGGAGAGCAAGAGAATGATTCATTCATCAGGTAAATTTGAATAGAAGTAGCTTATAATGTTATCTGTAACACTGGGAGTGAAACCCTGTTCTACTGGAAAGGAATCCTTGCACCATTTCTGTTCTAGTACAAATCGGTTTTGAGAGAGGCAAGGTATGTTATTAGCACCTGTCTTTTCCTTGTAAAGAAAAGAAGCAGAGATGTAATGGGAAGATCTTTACCGTATGTTGCCTGCTCTCATCCTACATTTTTCAAAGTCTCATTCTTAAAGCTTCCATTCTGTTTCTTTGGAAAACTGATGAAAGGGATTATTTGCCTGAAAATATCCTGTTGGTTTTGATAACAAATTTGGCCTCTGTTGAAGGTTACAACATTTTATATAAATACTTCATAAACTGTTTAATGGGAGCAGCTCCTGTCATTTGTCCATTGTATTTACTATTTGTTTTTGGTTTATAGGAAAATATTGTACTACAGTGCCTTTTCAACATCATTAAAAAGATATCATACGAACTCAACAACCAAGTAATAGTATCGGGGCTAAAAGTCTTTGGGTTATCAGGGATCACAGCCTTGTGCACTCTTTCCTCTGACATGCTAACATGTCACACAGAGGGTAGCCTTGTGGACAGTACGATGTCACAGATTCATGTGCCACCTTCTTCATTGCTACAAACATACTGCTCAGGGGAAGCTGAGGTATTTGCATTCCTCTAGAAGGTATATGCCTCAGCATGGTAATGGCCGAGTTTGGAAAGGGCAGGAGTACGAATTGATTGCTGCTTCTTAGTTTCTTTCACTTTTATTTGTTGTTTCTAATGTTATTGTTATGGGAACTAATTGAGATAGTTTTACCTAATGATGAGGAAGTAACGTGGCCAGCAGGGAAGAAGTGGGGATCGTGAGAATAAGTCCTTTTTTATACTTTGTTTTTGTCTATGATCTGGCAGCAAGAAACTGAACAGGTTTCTTCCTTAGACATTACTTCTTAAGTATTTGTTAGGGGAACAGTATGGCCAAATAATCACTATCTGGTAAAAGACTGAGCCGTGGAAGACAGTCAGTTAGATTAGACGGACTTTGGTCTGACCTAGTAGAACATTTCTTATGTTCTATTCTTACAGAAAGGGATGGATCCTAGCTAGAGTAAATTAGCACAACAATGACTGAAAGGGGAAGACCCACTGAAAAATCGTGTATTTGATCAAATTCCTCTTCCCTTTGCCTTCTTTGGTAGAACTGGGGGACCTGGAAACTAAGTGTGGTCCCTCTGAACCTTATAGCATGTGAGGTACATGTAAATTTTCATGACTATTAATAGACTGCAATATTTGAAAGGCCACAAGGACCAAATAATGTTTGAATAAGGTAAGACTCCTTTTGGACTTGGAGTATTCATGTTTATTTTCACCTAGGGTTTATAGGAATTATTGCTTCTGTGACCTGCTTGGGAGCTTAGATCAAAGGACCAAAGTCTCCTAGCTCTAACATTGACCCTTAGGGAAAGAACAGAAAAAATAAGGCAGCTATAGAGTGATCCTTCCCATGGTATAATTTCCCAGCTCCCAGCAATCAGTATTTTAGCGTGGTTTTTTTTTCTGAGCCAGAGGTTGCATCTGGGCTTTCATGTTTAATAACCAATGATGTACATCTCCTCTATGAATTTGCCTAACGCTTTTTTAAATCCAGATAAAGTTTTGTCCTCTGTCTGATCCTGTAGGCAGTAGGTTTCACAATTTAATTATGTATTATAGAAAAAGTACTTCCATTTGTTTGTTTTAAACTTGCTTTGTTTTTCAGTAGAGCAAATACTGACAGTAATAACACCGTTTTGTTAGTGTAAGTGCACACGTACTAGGAGTTTCTGCTGGCAGAGCTATGTTGATCAGGGGTCACTTCACGGATATGCCAAAAGCAAAAAAAAAAAAAAAAAAAAAAAAAAAAAAAAAGAGATGTCCTAACTTCAGTAGGCTTCCAGGAAAAATAAAGGGGCAGGTTGCATTCTCCCCATAAAGTGGGGGATTTTGACACTTGGTCTGCACTTGACTTTCTTTCTAAGGTTGTTGAGAAACCACTTTCCTTGTGGTAGAATTCAGCTACTCGATCACTTTTGTTTCAGACCTATAAGTGTAACTTTGCCTTTTTCTGAGCCTCTTGCACGTGTTTAACTGGGGAAAAAAAACATGATTATACAGCGGATGTTCAACTGTTTGACCATTATATTGTACTACGGCTAAATGAGTTTAACCATATGCCTTGTCTCCCTTTGCCTATGTACTGAAATGTGATTTCTTTCTCTCTGACGGCCCTCCTCAGAAATCTTCTTCATAAATAAATTTCATGTGATAGGCTGATCTCGGTTCACAAGCACCAAGAGAAAACAGCAATCATTAAATCATTTACAATACCTCTGTTTATAACGGGGTGCAGTTTTGATCCACAGCTGAAAGTACAGAAAGTTTTTGTGTGGATGAACTGCTTGCCATCCTTTTTCATAACTGTGAAAACGGTCCCTTGAGAACTTTTTTCTTTCTCATGGGCTTTGACATCCCAGTTTTGCCTCTCACAGGAAACTCAGGTCCACCTAATGCACAGGCCAGTTGGTTTTCATAAGTTTTTCTGTTAAAATTTAGCCTGATTAGATGACCTTGTTCTCTGTAGATGTTTTTAACCTTCACTGCTTTACCTCCAAGTCTCATTTTGTTTCCTTACTCTGCACGTAACTCTTTAAAGTTGCCTTGTTTTAGCTCATTTTCATTATGTAAAAAATGAAGAATTTGCCTTTATGTACACCTGCACACAGAATACTCCAGGTGTGGTGATGGCTTGTTCCCCATTGAGTGCCTTGTTCAGTTCTTGCTGGCCTATTTGGGAAAAAAAAAAAAAAGAGAACTTGAAGCAATCTAAAAACAAGTGGCAAGAATGATCAGATTCTTGGAAAAATTTGAATGAGTGTAGTTACATTTATGGAGAGGAAAAAATATGAGGGAACAGGACAGTTACATATCAAATAATGGATAGTACACAGAAAAAAATCAAGTCCCCATATTTACTTTTTCAATTACAGAAAAAAAAAAAAAAGACAACACGTTCCATAAAAGCATCTAGTTTAATCAGTTTTAAATATATTACCTTTCATCTGAACACGGAGTAATATGCAGAGGTTATTATACAGGGTACTGTATGATATCAAGAATGCTCAGATATATTGTATTAATAACAAGTAAAGAGGTATGTGAGACCACTCCACTGTCTAGTGTTAAAGACAGTCAGAGTTTAAACCTTTGTGACTCCTTCACAGGTAACTTTATGTGACTCCAGGACTCCAGGAGGCACATTACCTTTCTGGTTCACCTGCAGGGCTGTAGAAAGAAGCTTTCTCCTTTTGGGAGGTTTGTTACTGCCTGCAGTGGAGTTTGTTTGCATTTCTTTTGAATGGTAGAGGCATTGGGTAGTCTCGTCAATGAAAGGGTGCTGAACTATGTCTGCTCTGCTGTGGTCTGACAATGTCTTGGCTAAAAAAGAAATATATGAAGGATTTTGACCACTGTGAATGATAAGTAACAAGTTAAGGAAAAAGAAAGCTTCTTGAATGATGAAGGTGTACGTCTGTAAGACAGACTGTGGCACGTGCCTTAGCATACCCTAGTGTGTATTTGTTATGCTGTCAACTAGAGAGCGCGTGAAAGAGTTACTCTTCAGCAGAACCTGTGTGTGCGAGTGAACGCACTCAGTCAGCTTTCCAGAAACAAACCTCTGTGACTGTCCAAAGGTAGTGCTTTCTGGTTCATCAAATCAACTTTGTGGGGCTCCTGCAAGACTGTCCTGGAGATAGTAATGGTCTATCAACCAATGCTCCTGTGATTCCTAGCAGGATTGCATCTACAGGCAGAATTAACAGTGTTCCTCTACAGAAAAAGAAAACTGGAGAGGCTGACAGCAGATGCTCTGCACAGAGGCATCTTTAAACTTTTTTTTCCTTTTTTTTGCACTGAGGTTGAACATAACATTACCTCTTTCTGCCAGATGAGTTGGGGTACAATTTGTAAATTCTTAGTGAAAACAGGAATCGGAGACATCTTCATCCTTACCTTTTTTTTTTCTTTTTACTTTTTATTTATTGAATAGACCTCTTGGACCTTTATTTATATGTTCAGACTGGTTGACACAGGCATACTTCATAAGCACATTTAGAGGCCATACTGTGACTTCATCAGAGATCTTCTGCACTTCAGGTCTCAGAACAGGATGTTAAAAAAAGCATGAAGCCTGCATGAAATGTCTGTCATTAGCAAAGCTCTCTGCTTCCATTATTTGTATTTATATCATTCTTTGAAGTCTTTTCTGAAGAAACACGTGCTGTCTAGCTGACAAAACCACTGCTGAAACTTACCACAATGTTAAACACTTGTACTCTCCTCTTATTTTGCTCAGCAAACATATGCTTTTGAAAGCTGAAGAAAAATAAGGGTATAGCGGAGAAGCAGAAATGTGGTGAGCTGACATTAGTTTTGAAAGGAAAGGGAGAAAACAGAAACCCATCCTTAGAGTGGGGTTCTTCTTCCAGTTTTCACAGGAAAACTTCTCTATTAGTTTTGAGGAAAAGCAAAGTATAAATATTCAAAGTAAAATTATTCGACCTGTAGACACGTAGCTAAGCAGGTCAATGACTCACTGGAATTTCAAATAGTGTAAGCTTTAAATTACTAAACATCCTTTCTTTCTCCCACTGTGCTCAATGGCTGCTTCTGAACAATACTTTCAGCTGTGTAAGTGGGCAGATCCCATTCTGGTGGACTTGATCAGAGTGAACAACTGAAATGAAAGATCGCGTTTTGTAGTCAGTCTCCCAAGGTGTCATCAGGTGCTTAAAGTGGTTTTAACTGTGGATACTCCAGATGCCATGGTCTACACTTGATGGTCACTATCAAGTAATCCATATGATTAAGACAATGGGCAAAGCAGCATTCTTTTATTTATAATATAGAGCTATTATTAGTGGCTGCCTCTAAGAAACCACATGTGAGGCCCTGTGATGTGATTAATCAGGCATTCCAGCTGCTTTTGAGTGATCCCAGCACTGACAACTGAAAGCAGGAGGAATTCTTCTCCAGTATAGCACAGTTTATGACATCCTGTTATGCATTCTGAAATGAGCTCCGATGTTCCAGTGAAAGCAAGCTAAACACTCTGTGAGGGAACGTACATAATAACTGAGAATTTGGCAAGGACAAAAGCCAAATCCAGGGCCATTGATTTGACAGTCTCGTGTCTCATCCAATGTCTGCTGTTCTGATGTTGCTTCTTTCTTAAATTATGAATGTGTTCTTGGCCTGGTAAAAGGTAAAAAGTACAGATCTTCTGAAGCACCGCTGAATTTGGCGAAAAGCAGAAATGTGCTGCAGTTTCAGACCTTTACTTTCTTCTCTGCCTACACTGCAGTTTAGATAATCATAATTTTTTTAAAGCTTTTTTATGAAAAACCCCACACCTCAGGTGTATGCATTCCCAGAGAAAAAAATATAGACAAGCTCATGAAATACTTAAAGAATTTCACCTAAAATTACATTCAAATAAGTCTACTTACAAAGGAAGGAATAGATAACACAGATTACATGTTAAGCCGGACCCAATGAAAGAAATACACATCACTGGCATTGTGTTTTCCACGCTTATGTGTACATTTGTGCTATGTTGATTTATGGTATATATGCACATGTGGTTGTAAAGCTGGCCAAAGCATTCATTGCAGGTAGACGTGGAGTTTGAGAATTGATCAAGAAATTGATAATTGAGTGACATACAATAAACATGGTATTTATAAGACTGAAAGAGACTTTTGAGCCAGTCATTCTGCTTCCCTGCTGCTTAAACCAAAAGGGTCATATATTCAGTATTATTCAGTGGAAGCTGAAGCTATTTGTGATTAACTGTCAATGTTATCGGATTGCTTTTCCCTATATTCAGTTTTTTAGGTCTGAAATGCTCCAGGGTAATTTTGCTGCAGGCAAATTAGGTTAATGTTAATGGCAGTCCTGTTCCTGCCATTCCAAACTCAAACAGAACAGTCCTCCTTACTCCAGAGTATCCTCAGCTTGTCCAACCTTTCTTTGAGATGAGGCAGTGCCAGTTTATGCTCTCTAGCAATGCAGTTTTACACTCAGGCTGATTAAATAAACATAACAGTTTCTGTAGGTGGTTGTATTCAAGAAAGCACATTAAAGCTGAAAGATGCAGGAGATAACATGAAAGTGAGAACGCCTGTCTCCTGGAGTAAAGATGTGAAATCTTGTTCAACAGCCAGCTACCTGAAGAGCCCAGAATTACCTCCAAAGGCAGAAATGAGATCATCACAAATTCTTTTGTGCCCAGCACATATCTTCTTGGTAGTTACAGGAGAGTAAAAACAAGTGGGAGAGCTCTCACCATACCTACTAATAAAGAAAAGTATTCAGAAAGTATGTAGTGATGCCAATTAACATTTTTGATATTAACAACAGCGCATTTCACCTGATGGCTACCTCTTTGCAGGCTTTTGTTACAAAAGTGGCTGAACGAAGTTCTATTTTTTATAATAGAACCACATCTTCGTTAATGAAATTTGTGTTGGTTTTGGTGACACACAGGTCTTAAAGGGAAACATCCACTTTTCACAGTTTTGTCAGGATCCACATGAAGATGCATTCATTTCATTATTATTCACAGAATTACTTTATTCAGTGTGTAGCATTTAATGATATTTTTACTTATTTTTATTGCATGCATAATACATGTAGCATGTGTGTTTATGTTTTACAGGATGAGTACCTGAGGACATTTTGGGTGCTGGACAAGTAGCTAGTGGAAGGAAATGGATGGAAGAAGTCAGCGAGTAATAAAACTGCTGGAAGTCATTTCACAGCCTTTTGCACATTTTGGTCCACAGCATGGTCACCTGTAATGCAGCCAGAACTGCAAAACAGAGAGCCCTGATGTCTGCCCCTTAAAAAAAAAAAATCAGTTTCACATATCTTCATGGTGTTTATGTATTTATTTTTTTAAAAGAAAAGCAGTTTGTCAAACATTTAAGGTTGACAGGCAAGTCATGTTGTTGCAATGCAGGTAAATGCTGTCATGAGTGACACTGGCTGTGTCACTATGTGCAGCATTAGCCAGGGAATTTAAGAAGACAGGCTCATGAAAAAAAAATGAATGTTGTCAGACAACCCTGCATTTTTTATTATTAAAATCTTGAGTGAATTTAGTGCTCATGAAAGTGAGGGACTAAACCTCTCCACACATCCCTTTCAATACATCTCAGTTCTGACCTGCAGCACCCTTGCTATTCTGGTTATGGGCCTTGAGCAGAGATTGCTCACCACGTCAGATTGTGGTAGTTTTGTGAAAGGGATACCTGACGACTTAGATGAGGCCATTGAACATAATGCTTTTTTGTGACCCAACCATGACTTAAGCCCAGACCCTCAAAGATGATGAGTACTCACAAATTAAGTATATATCCCACTATATTCCCTCGCAGTTAAAATGAAAATTGCTCAGTTGTATGTTGCGGGTGCTTTACTTCTACTCATGGAAATTGATAACTTCCATTCTGGTAGGAGGTTACTTCTGTGGGATGGTATTTTGAGGATTTATTCATTGGAGCAATTGTCCTGAAAGACCCTTCCAGAAAGCCGTATCTCTGCATGGTGTGGAAACATTTTTTTGCAAAATGTCATATTCAAAATGTGAGTTCTAAGAGCACTTTATTATCCAAGTGGACTCAGTTTCTACTACTTAAGCAAACAAGTGCTATTCAAGAGGAATCAGGAGAAAGAGGGGCCGGTGGCTGCAACAGGGGTGTGGGAGGTTCCAGTCCCTCAGACACCCCTGGGAAATGGTTTTAGGTGTTCCCGGCAAGTCTTGGTTTTACAAGTTCAATCTGTGATGTAACTGTGAGGAAAATGGACTGCAGTTAAGCAAAGATTAGCAGCATTGCCTCTCTTATTCAAGCAAACATCAAATCCAGGCCTCTTATGAGGCATTGAGCAGATGTGTGGGTGGCATTGCAGGGAGCAGCCATGTGATTGTCCCTGAAGAAGTCACGGCTAGGGGATCGCTGCTGCTGCTTTCACCCTGGAAGAGCAATCTCTAAGACTCTGCGATGCAGAGGCTTTGGCTCATATGTTATGTGTCTCAATGCAGAGCCTAATCCACTTAGGCAAGCACGGAGTGAAAATATCATTGCCTTTACAGTGAGAGCCGAAGGCTACAACAAATCTAAATGCCATAGCTCCATCAAAATAAACACTTAAAGCCATCTTGACATCGAGGGTATGGAGTTGAGAATGACATTGAGAATGAGATTTTAGGAAGAGTTTATCTTACTCTTCATGCAGATATAACTGCGCTTTAAAAGGATTCTAGTGCCTTTATAATATATTTGTAATCTTCGGGAGGTTGGGAAACTTTTCTTCTGCCCCCTGTTTTCTGAGAAGCTGTGAATTCTTAGGGCATGATTACTTTTTCTGCAGTGGCGAGCACATAGCCTAATTACGATGTCCACCAAATTGGCAAAAGACAAAGTCATCTACCTGGCATACCTCTGACAACCTTCCTGTTAAGGAAATTAATATGTGTTCCTCTGCATTACTGAGGGAAGTAGTCTCAGGGAAACACTTCAGTGTCCTCTTCAGTTATGTCAATAATAAGAGCAAAAGCACAGAAGGACTAAATGAACAGTACGACATTTTACGTAGTGTATACACATGCAAATTATCTCACCGTAATCCTGCTCTGTACTGCAACTGAAGCTATAGTACTCATTTCAAATTACATTTCTCTCCTGGTTTTTAATACACTTATGATTTCAAATGTGCCCTGATTAAAATCCTGCCATATACTGTAAAGGGATGTTGTAACCTGGTAATTTTTGAGCACTTTGATAAGACAGTGCTGAGTTTTTAAGTGAAAGAAACCAATTGTCCTTGTAAGTCTCCCATTACTTGGCTGGACTCCACTACTTGCAGGAGGTGCTGCTCTTAGCACCTGATTTATTATTAGTTTCAGTGGAGTTACACTGTTTTGCAATTCTGATAGCTCCATTAGAAAATTGTGATGTGGCATTAAAATTTTAACAGGCAATGCTCTGTTTGCATTTTGTCCCACTTAGCATCACATTGCCAGAGATGAGTAAGGAAAGAATATTAAGCATTCATAAAACACTTTCACTAAAATACCAAGGACTAAAGAACAGACAAGAGGAATGATAAAAAAGATTAAATTTTCAAAAATCAAACCGTGTTCATCTTTTATATTTATTATTTTTATTATACTGAAATATTCAACATTTACCAAATTAAGGCTGCATGTTTCTGCTCTGTGGTTGTTAAGTCTGACCTCTGTCAGCACAGAACACTAAAACTGTCCTAGATCTGTGGAGATTTTGTGAGTGTAAATATCATCAAATTCTCAGAAACCATAAATTATGTTTATACATCACTTTTGAACACTTGTGTACTTTCACTACATTGTTTTCCAGTCTATCAAAATGTCTGGGGATGGTTTGTTTTCTTTATTTGATTATTTTGACTTTCAAAACAATTTTTATTTTACGTAGCATAACAATTTTTTTTTTATTAGTGGTTCTAGGTGGGTATATTTAATACCTACATAATTTTTAGAATGCTTCCTTACAAAGTGACCATAAATGGATCTTTTAGTCTGCAGAATCCCTGATAAAAACATCTCTCACTATCACCAATAGCGATAGAGGGGGTGGAGTGAGTAGACTTTTAAATTTGCTTTTACAAGTGCAAATCCTCAGGCAAAATAAATAATATTATTTCAGATTAAAAAAAAATACACAGAGAGATGATAAGAAAAAATATAATGCCTGTAGAAGGTTGTGCTTCAGCAAACTACGTATATGTTGATATGTTTGCTTATTTTTTAAGTTTTCCAATACCAAAATGCATGTTTAAATGATTGCATTTGACAAAGGAAAGACAAGGAAAAATGGTGCAGCATCTTTAATTTATCAGTTTACATGAGATGCAGGCAATAGCCTGTGGGTACCAGATTGTGATTTTTCTACTCAAGTACATTCTCATGTTTTACTGATGAGCTATATGCCAGACCCTTGTGTTCTGTATAGTAAGGGTTTCATGGAACATCTGCTTCAATTGCTCTATCTCTTGTTTTGTTTTGTCACTAAACTCACTTACGCTACAGAAGCACTGACTATAAAAGAAGCTACTTTAATTCAATAGCGTATCAAGAAGGTAGATTCTCTAATGCTTGTAATACAGATATTTATGTCTAATGCTTTCCATTGCACCAAAAGTAGTATGACAATTGACACAATATTCTGCCATACTTCGTAGGATACATAGTTTTCTGACCTACTGATATGGTTTTTAACTAGAAAAGCTGCATATGCATATATGTATGTGTATCTCTGTGCAGCTGTAGAGAGAATGCCATATAGGGAGGTATATCTGCATACCTGTATCTTCAACTGTATGTACAGGACACTGATGAAAAAACACAGAACTACCAGAAGAGTAACATTTTCCCCATTCCCAAAGTCATGTATCACAAAAGCAGCCAACAAAAAGAGTAAGTCAATAAAGCAAGAATAGCTCTGACTTGTTACTGACTGTGTGCTTTAGCATTTACATAGTAAATGGCACTGGATGTCTTGTATGTATTTAAACTGTGGCTTTATAAAAAAGGACAAATAAGATAAGCATCCTTCCCACAAACCTTTCATATATCCTTTCTCATATTTTTGGTCTGAACAAAGGCTGAAGAATATGGTGGTGTAACTGATCCTTTTTAAGGCTCTAATTNATTTTTTTTTTTTAAATACGCTTTATCATTGTATGTGAATTGCCATTGACAAGGCTGGTAATTAGCCTCGTATTATTTTCAGCATAGTTCACATCCACACATCACAGGATAGAAAATGGGAGCCTTAGACAAACAGAATCCTTGTAGAAGATCATTAGGAATCCCACTGTGACATGCCACGTGCAACCTCGTTGATTCAAATTAGTCATCTGCATTGTTCTATATTTTAGACTGCAGGAGGTTTCAACTTATTTTACAAAACCGCAATTGTTATACGTTTATGGTCAGAGTAACAAGTAATGTTCTGCACTCTCAGAAGACACCAAAGACATTTTAATATGTACTCATTATACAGCTCTGCCTGCAACGCTATTTAGAGTTTCATCAGTGTCTAGGTAACAAAACTCTATTTTCTCACCTTTTAACAACTGAGCTGTAAACATGAACTCTCAGTTAAACACAGCACTGTATAGAAAGTATTATCTAGGACTCAGGGTTTTGATTATCCCTTTTTTTTTTTTAACTAAAAAGAGATCTTTGATGATACACACCTTTGAAATGAATGTATCCTATTCCTGATTTTTGTGTGTGTAGATGTAATACAGACTCAAACACTACTAAACCCACTGTGATTTAGATGATAAATTATAAGAGCAGAAAAGCTGTTTCTCACAGTCACAATTTACTGTGAGGTCAAATATGTACCTTTAAAACAGAGTTTAGAGCCAAGTGTTTTTTATGGCTATTTGACCCCATTCATGTCTTTATGCAAAATCTTTGCTGGTATTGCTCATAGCAATATGTATATTTTTAACTAATATACCTCCCTCAACTGATATGTCTCAATAATTTATGTTCTTTACTCCTTGCCGATATTTACTGGTGCAAATCCATCAATTTCAGAAGACAATTTACTCCAAGAGAGTATTTAGTCCCACTCAGTGACCTGTCATGAAACTCAGTTACCTTGCAAATACTTGGGTTTGCACTATCTATGCTGCAGATGCAAATAATCCAAACATAAACTTGTCCTTGGTAGGGCCAGGGGCTTTCCAAAAGATCCCAGCCTAAGAAGGGTATATTTGATTTTTATTTTCTAGGAAGCTGTTAGAATTTTAATGCTCTTAAAATAGATGGGTTTTATGTTACATATTTTTTGGATACAAATCCACATACACTGAAAAATTATTCATATGAATTCTCATTCCTTTGTGCACAGAATCAGGAATCTGATATATCACTTCAAGAGTACATAACACAGCATCAGAAAAAAAAAATTCAAGGGTAACGAACAGCTCAGGGGACCAGTAATAGAATATGAAGCCTAGGTTGTTGGTTGAAATCTAATCCAGGTTGGAAGTAACAGCAATTATTGCCATCTAATGTCTTTTCGGTGATCTGTATGAAATGAGTTTGTGGTCTCAGTGTAGTTTCTAATAGACAGGTGTCTAGATCACAGCTGACACAGTTGTCAGACTCAGTGTAGGGACCAAAGTCTGAATGGGTCTGTAGATTGAGCTGTTCCTTGGTGTCAGGGCAAAAATCAAGGATTTGAGCAGGAGAATGAGTCAGCCACCGAGTTTTTAGAACCGGTTCTATTGATGAAAAGTATTTAAGTCTTCAGGCTCTTCCCCAGGATTCCTCTCAAGATCCAACAACTTTTTACAGTTAAACAATAAAGATGAAATCACTCTCATAACACCCATATTAAAAATTAGCACCCAGAAGCACAAGGAGACAGACATAAAAGGAGCAGTCACAATAGTTTCAATTCACTTGCTGGAAAGTCATATGCTTAAGTTTATTCAAGTGTTTCACAGCAGAATAATTCCTTTAATGGCTTGCAAACCTCTCCTGCATACGGCGCCATGACATGCATACACAATATGGCATACTTCACAAATCACTGATGGTAGTAGCATTGTGGATATCATTTGTTCCCTTCTTCTTGCAAAAGCACTAGGAGAAATCTCTACCTGCTAGAGGTACCGCTCAGATGTGAACATTCACACCACTTGTATTACAAGCCCTCTCCTCTCCCATCCTGTTCGGGTGTGTTAGATCAGAAAGTGTGTGTGCAGAGCAGCTCAGTGGTGACCGTTCGCTAGACATGGCTTTGCTGGTGTTAAGTAACCCAAAGGATCTGCAGAATCCCCTGTACCACTCTGTCTACTACAATGAGCTGCTAAATAATGTGTAGGTTGCAGAGCTGCGCCCTGGGTCAAATCTTCTCCAGTTTAAATTCACGTGCAAAATCCTACTGATAAACACTATGGTCTGAGCAGAAAAAGTGCCACAAAGACCAGTAGAAAACAATTGCTTTTATGTATCGTGCAGTCAGAAAAATGAGAGTTCTGAAAAATCATGTTATTTATGGACCTTCCCAAGGGTAACCGTGCTATAAAGGGACTGGGACTTAAATATAATAAACACAAATCAGTGTGCTTAAGGCAACTAACTGGCAATTATGTACAGTTTTGATTATGGGAATTTACATTTCCACAAAGGAATATAATTACAAGGAAAGTAACTTTATTTTTAATGCTAGCCTTGTACTTTTTGACCTGGGTTTCAATTTAGCAGAGATCCAGGAAATTTTGATCAACGTAGATACATATATAAATGTTTGTATAGTAAGTATCTGGCAGGCAACAACACTTCTGCTGGGGATTATCTGAATCTGGATTCCACATGATACTAATTACTAGGTAGTAAAGCCAGTACAGAAGAAAGAAGTCCAAACAGAAAAGCTACCATATTTTTCCTACTACAGGTGATAGATATTATTTCCTCTATTATTATCTTATATTATTTATGTATTGCTCTGAGTGGCATATGTGAGTTTAATATATTCATGTAAGATATTATATACATGGGGAGAAAGTCAGAAAACATTTGGGTCTAATTCTTACATATTTTTATCATGAAAATTGAATCTCAAGAGACTTGAAAAGTAAAAGGAAAATAAAGGAAAGAAGGAAAGGAAAGAACCCAAAAGCAATAATAGAAAAGAGAAAGAGTGATATTGTTAATAAATGAAGGATTAGGAGACTCAAACAAAAGGAGACTTTAATATATGATAGAGAAGAAAGAAATGGAAGGACTTTTAAATTTAATAGACAGTTCATAAATTAGAAAATCTGTCATATAGTATTAAAAATCACACTTAGCATTTCACTGAGTGATATATTATTAATTTATGTTATGATATATGATTCACTGTAGTGCTAATAATTTATATTTTGTGTAGAATTCTAAGCCTAGATTTCCAGCTTTAGTAAGCCTCAGAGTTTTGTCTGGTTTTCCTGCCTCTAGGTTTCACGTAGTGATCAGACATTTCTAAAAGAAGCATGAACCCTGTGTGAGAGAATTATAGCAAGCGGGCAGGAGAGTTCCTTGTTTAACACAGCGTTTGAGGTCACAACTATATTGCTGGGTTCACCAAATTATTACCGAGTAGTTATTTGTAGGGACAGGAGAGCCCTGTAAGTTCTCAGCGCTTACACACTCTGAAGCATTTTATCTTTAAATTTCTGAAACTCTGAGCAGGGTTTTAGCCACAAGACTGTGGCTGGCATAATAAGACTCTTAGCTAAATTCCCCCACAACACTTTGAAAAGGTAGAGACTAAGGTGTGGGGGCTTTTTGTGTTTTGCTTAAAAAACCCCCAAAGAGTCTGAAAGTGTCCTGTATTGCAAGGCCAGCTTAATATTTTTCACTTCCTAAGTCACTCTCCCCATTTTTCCTCAGGTCTGCACCAAAAACCCGGCCTTGACTTCTTTTCCAAACTCCTATTTCCATTTCTGCCTTACCTCCTTCCCTCAACACCGCTCTCCATTTCAGGCATGTCTGTCACAGATACTGGGCTGAGGGTGAGAAGCTAGTCTTATCTTCAATCTGAATTGCTGCTGCATTATATACCGTTCCCCTTTCCCTGTCTAGTGGTGCAAGCTGTTACAATCCCTTCTTATTCCATGTCCTCTCCTGTAAGTCATTTGTATCCAATAACCCAGGGATTGGTAACCATCACCTTTAAGACAAAATTCTACCCAACTCCCAACTCTTGTATGGTTACTCAGTTGTAATGGTCACCTGTATAAGAGAGAGCACAGACCTTGAGTTTAGTATAGTACATGCTCGTGTTTCTAAAGAGAAATTGCTTTTACAGCTAGAAACTAGCAAAAAAACCCCACACTGAAACAGTCTGTTAGGGAAGTTGAAATTCCTCTTGTAAGTAGGAGCAACATGGTGCGTGAGCAGGCAGTGTGTTTGAAGGGCAGAGAACAGACCATTCTAGAAAAATGGGCAATTAAATGGAAATGGGGTTTTTTTTGACTCAGTATAATGTGATTGAGGAGAGAGACTGATTAGAGGTACACAGCAAGGAATCCCATAAATCACAGCGGGACGAGGGAACCCTGTTATCCCCACCACAGCCCAACCTCAGGATAGCAACAGAGACAGTTCCACAGCTGCTAAGGGGGAACCCAGCCAAGAGAGAAACCCTTGAGCTGTCAATAAATCCAGACGTCGCTGCTGCCGCTATTGGAAAGAGATACACCAGAGGTTGTCATCTGGGTACTGCAACTGCCAAACTTGGCTGCTTTTGGCCACAGCTGGTGACTTTGTTGCTGCACGACTAGTGAGTAGGAAGAAGAGCAAAAACAGTGCCAGCACAGTGGGGAGGCAGCTACCAAGTTAATGCTCAAGTGGTATCCTGGCAGTTCTCAATTTGCTTTGTAATTGTTTTGCTCGGTGGGAAAATAGATGCAGCAATAAAAATTTATTTTATAACTGTAACTTTAAGTGCACGCATGCAGTATGGTAGTTGTGCATTTGTAGATTTATGATGAGTGACAACTGGATGTCTGTGTTATAGAGTACTCAACACATGGAAAAGCAAATATTGTCCCAATAAACTTCTTTTATCTGCTTTAAGTGGTTAATCAAACTCCATAACCACAGTTCATACTTTTGATGGATATCATTAAAAGGAGAAATAAGAGAACAACAAAGAGGAGAAATGATAACTTGGCGGGGCAAAGCACTATCAAATGTTTTGTTTATGCTTTTTTTTTAATTTTAATTTTTTTTTTTTTAATATTTACCAGGATAAGGCATTATTTGGAAGCCAAAATTAGAACTTTTTGAAATGTTGCCACATCTCTTGGGTATGACGTAAAACACAGGATTTCAGATTGCAAGGGTTCCCATTGCTCAGTGAGACCAGTGCTTTGTTATACTAGTCATTTTGATGGTTTACTTTCATTTGGAGGCAATTTATGTGTGTACCTTCTAAAACCAACATTTTCCTTTGTCTTAAATAGTTTATTTCACTCCTTGACATTTATCCTGTTGGTCTATTTATAGAAGGCAGTCATACCCCTTCCCTTTTGTTCCTTGTAGCTGTTTCCCATTTCTCCCTTCCACTAGTCACACTCCTCAAATCCCAATCTGCTGTACAGAAGTTTTGTCAGTATAGATGTTTCTTTTAATACTGTGGAAAAAAGATTGTATCCCCAAGTGAGCGTAGTTTATAAAATAGGATCCCTATTCCCCTAATCAGTCCATATGCTGCTATGTGTAGCTGTTACAATTTAAATTAATCATTTCTTAACATGGGTTATTAGAAACACATATTCCACATGAGAAGACACAATTACTTAATAATAAAAATGCTTCCTAGTTTTGATTAGAAATACATCCTAGCATCTTAAACATCTACTTCTGCTCACTTTCACAAACAGAATCTAGTCTTTACATGGCTTTTCCTGCATTTCTAGGTGTCTTTCTTCATGGCTGCATCATTCCGTGGCTTATGCAGTAATGGACCCTCGAATAAAATAATATTGTAAGACTTAGTCTGGACAGAGCACAGTGGTACAAATCTCAAGAAAAAAAGCTAGAAGAAAAATATCCTTCTAGGACCTTTGAATGTCTTTTCTATCCTGAATTCCGCTGCTGGAACATAGCAGAATCATCTCCCAAAGCTTCTTATTAAAAGGACCTGAGATACTGCCAGCAAGAAATTCATTGTTTATATGCCACACTTCCTGGCCAGTCTACCATTATAGGTTCCCTGCTTTGTGTCAGCTCAGCCAGCTATTTTGGATTTTAGACTTTCAGTATCTCCCAGATGTCCTCAGAAGGTACAAAGCAGCTCAGTAAGGGAATATTGACCTTCAGTGATAGAGGTAGTAATACTAATTGTCCAGAACAGGCTTTTATTTTTTTTCAGTATGAGGTACAGAGCAATTACTGTAGTGTTCACTATCCAAATAGGGAAAAATAAATAAGCATGAAAACTCACTATAGAGCATGACAGTGGTTTTGCAAAATGTGCTTCATTTCTACATTCATTAGAGCACATCACTTAGGATTCTAGTTGCTAAATGATATCAAAAAGAACAACAACATCTTAAAGAACAGACCAATCAGATCTGTTCTAAGTGACCATGAGCATTCAATTTAATTTTTATGTGGATGTAGGGTTTGCATTGTTATGCAGCCATAGAGTTGTCTAGAGAGATAGAGATCTTTTATGTGGATATAAAGATCTTCTTTTACATAGCCTAAGTGAAAATTACTGTGAGGAGAGCTTTTCAGTGGGAATAAACACTAACTTCAGGAAGCATACCAATTTGAAAGCTCCTGGTGAAAGAGAAGGTTGTTGGAAGTTGAAGACTGTTAGCAGATGATGGAAGGCAGGAAGAAAGAAAAGAAATTCCAAGGGAATGTAAGAAAATTTGAAATGTGCTTTTTTCTGTGGTATTCCCTTGATGCTGAAATGACTTAACTCAGGCTAGACATCTTCATTCATTTTGGGGATACAAACAACTTTCTTGAGAGAAAACAGGTGGACCAACTTGTCCTCCACTGCTTATTACACACAAGTAAGGAAGGGGGATAGAACATAGAGAACAGTAAGTTAATAGATCTGTAGTGAGAAATCCAGAAGAAACATGAGAGAAGCAATCTTCAAGACCCTAAAATTAAAGGTATCAATGTATGACAGGAGACAGTATGATGAGCACGAATATTGATTCCAGAATCTGGAGGAGAAAGGCAAGAATGGACATGGTCAAAGCACCTGCACTTATTAAAGTTATATAAGGAGAAAAGTGATATTGCCAAAACAGACAAAGAGGCTTTGATGAGAACTAGAGGTTAAATTTGTCCATGCTTAACTTTAACAGTTATTTTAACTCGTGACTCGGCATCCACAGGAAGAGTAAGAAAAGGAGAAAAAAGCCAAAGGAACAGCTTATTTGAGCTAACATAATGGTAGGCTTTATATTGAACTATAATGCAAACATATCTAAATGTGTGCTTTAGAAAAGGTGTACTGGCCTCTAGTAAAATGATATAGTATACAGTCATGCAGGAAAGTGACTACAATAAAAACTCATCTTCATTTAAAATAGACTGGTGGTCTTTTAAAAATTGTTTTGAAGTACCAATTCATACCTACAATATATAGAGAAGTGTGCATAATATGTACAGAACAATTTTAAATTTTTGCAGAATTTTTCCCTTTTACTTTGGGTGGGAAAGAGGAAAGATATGTGACTGAGATTTCTTACTTTCATAAATCTTGACGACTGCGTGTTGGAATTTTGAATGTCCTCAGTGCTGTATCAGTTGTGGGCTTGAATGCTTTGAAATATTAGAGTGGAGTGTATCTTTTTGTGCTTACATTGGAAATCTGAAACCCTCATTATTTCTGCATTTGTTAAAATACAACTCTCTGTTCAACATACAGACAAAGCAAAAGGCTTTGATAAAACCTGATCTACATTCAGAGATCTGCTATGATCTCAGCTTTTCTAAAGTGGCACATTGCAAAAGGCACAGTACTAGTAGAAAGTACTAAAAGAGGCTACTTTTAACAGCTTCTCTACTTCTTCTTGCCAGCAGTGTTTTCATTTACATACCTGAATCATGTCATTATTGTTGCCTTTGCTCTGTCTCTTTCTGGCACTTCAGTGGCTTATCACCTTTTCTTTTTTTTTTTTTTTTTTCAATAAACAGTGTGCTCTGTACATCTCTTGTGTTGATTTCCTGAATTAATATTCATGATTCTCCTTTTTCAAGCCACAAGATCCTCTGTTGATGTTTGCTTTACAATACTTCTATCAAACATACTTTTACAAAATAAAAGGTCTCTTTCCTCTCAGAGGCTTAGGTTGGAAAGCAGACAGTTATCTTCCACATGGCATGTAATATGATCCTGGTTTTATTATCTAGATGGATACAGCTTTCTTGCTTTCCTAAGTTTTGCTATCTATATTTTTAAAGAAACACGGCATCATCCTTATCTAAAGTGATCCACAAAGCAAGCTCACAGGTCAAAAATACATGTATGTGTAGTTTTTTTAGTATGGTTTTCTACACTGCAGTTTATTATTTTTGCTGAATTTTTCTGTTTTGAATAAATAATGCCACAAATGGAGTGCTAAATTTTAAGTATGGTGAAGAGTGGACATTTCCTTTTTAAAGGTTTCTTATCTATACATTTCTAACAGACATGAAACACAAAAGCGAAGCTCCTTTTTAAGATATAACCAGAAGAGATGGCTATTTCTTTCTTCTCCATTTCCATCTCAAAAAGATAAAGAAATGTACAGTATATATTTCATTCTCGGAATGCTCCATTTCACCTCTGTTTTTCTGTATTATGTCTATCCTTGTTTTGTGTTACTTCCTAAACAGGACTTTGTTGCACTTCTCTAAAATCATAATAGTGATAATTAAACAACAATCACTGTACATCTGCATCTCACACATACTCTTTCACCTCAATCACGAGAGTCTTTTGACTCACTGATAATTAGCCACCACATCCCTCACAGTTCCTTTTTTCTTCCTTTTCTTTTTCTTTCAGTCAGCTGGTCCATCTGTCAACTGGAGCACTAATATGACTGTTTACAGCAGCAGCCGTCTTCCCTTTTTATGCATAAGACTACCACCTTCATCTCCTTTGAAAGGCATCTACTTGTTTCAAGTTAAGTTGAGCATAAAACTCAATTTCTATCTACAGTTATTCAATGTATATTAAAAAAACCCCAAACAACAGCAAATCAGAAAAGCAATTTTAATTTTTTTCATTTCCCTTAATCTGCATTTACTTGCCTACTTACACGTAGACCGTGAACTTTTCGTGCCACGAGTTTTCCCTCGACTGTATGGACATGGTAAACAGCAACACTTACACACAAGACAGAGCATCCTGCTGTATGAATGTGAAAGAAAGGAGGCCTTTATGCACTGGTTATGTTACAGAGATAAAAACAAAATGGGCTTTCTCTTTTCATATTCCCTGCCCTGATCCCCGGCTCCATCACCTCCCCTACATATACCTCCCCATGCCATTAGGCCCTGTCTCCTAGCAACATATGGCCCCTTACCAGAGCTTTATCTGACTGCTGCCTGTATGCAATCAGGCTGTCAGTCATTTAAGAAAGAAAGTGATTGAGCTCTGTCCTGGTTGCATATATTTGTGGCATTTAGACTTTCTGCATAGGTATGATGAGAGGATATGTAGCAATGTGGCTTTGCAATATACTCAGTAAAGCCTCACTAAATGAACACTGTTCTAAGTAAAACAGATGAAGTGCTTTTGAGTTTATGTCCATCAGGAATGATCCTTTCTACCTCTTCTTTATCTGTGACACTGACTTTACAACTGTCTTACTTACAAAAAGGGTGAATTGTGACTTCCTTTTAAAGGTTCCTTTGAAGCTGCTTAAGCCGAGTTCATTAATTGGTTCCCTGGCATGTTAGCATCCCCATTCACTCGGAATCAAAACAGGAGGGCACACTGGCAAAATTTGCATCTCACCCTATTTATATATGGTGATAAAGCACAAACATGCACCCTGCACTGAAGTAATGCTTGTTGGATACTTGCATTTGCAATACAAGGCAGTCATTGTCACAAGAAAGAGCAATATGACTTTGACTCCTAGTCCACAATTTCCAAATGGGCTGTGACTGATAGTGTTCCTGGAGTGATGCAATTGATGAAAAATACTTGGTAAGGGATATTTCTAATGCCTAATATTACGCATTTGTGTCATTCGTACCTTAGCTGCCCCTTACAGTCAATGGAGAGAGGTAGGATTTAAGACGTACAGCCTTCTGCAGTAACTATACAGGCAATTGTATAGCTGCTGTGTACTGTGCACATAGACTCCTACCTATATTGAGGTATATGACATTAGTCTCAGTCTCACATTGTTTCCTTCCACAGGAGAGGAACAAGTCTCAGTACAGCAGCTGTCTTATGGCACACTGCAAAGATAAATCTTGATGCTGAGATCCTGTTGTGAGCCCTGTCCAATTAATGCACCTTAAACTAGGCAAGGGATAGGTGCGTAATCCAAACAGGCAAAGGGATGAAGCATGAAAAAGGCCACTGTAGGAAGTTCTAGCTTTGGGCTACCTGCACCTGATCGGGTTTTGCCCTAATGTCCCCAGTGAAAGATTCAAATTTCAAGGCTGCTGCTGCTTGAAATGCTGGCCACAACCCGTCCTTAGTGCTCTCAGCCCTGGGCCTTCATCAGGATTCCTTCAGTTACTTCTGAGGGACATTTAGGCATGTGTTCAAGAGGGCAGTGAGAATTTCAGACTGTATAATCTATACCTCATGTAACCTGCACCTTAATTGTTTGAAATTAAATTCCGAGATAACCTTCACCTTTCTTCAACCTGTACAAAATGAGGGGCAGTGGCACCAGGGAAGCAGGGATTTTGGAATAAACTTTTCCTTCTGTGATCCACACTTGTGTGTTAACCTGCACTGCTGCTTAATCACAGGATTATCTTTCAGTAGATCGTTTGTTGAATAACGCATATGAAAAAGTGACCTGACTCTCTCCATTGATTCTGCAGAGACAGTTGGGCAGTGCTGGGTAACAAGCACTTGGAATTACTCATCCCTTTGGTATCGTAATGCAGCAATTAGTGCCTAAACCAGTGCCCATTGAAGTCAACGGAAAGACTCGTACTGACTTCAGCGGGTACTGGATCAGGCCATTTATGGAACAGTTCCATTTTGATATCCAGCCAAGTGGATAAAGCCACTCATTCTTTCTGTTAATACAGTGTTTAGTCCTTAGTAATCTGGGCACGGTGATTCCAAAAAAATACAGTTCTCCAGAGACTGTACTTCTGGAAATTATACATTTATATGTAGCTCCAAGCAATGAAGTGAATACATCGGCATTGGGCAAATGAATGTGCCAGTCGGTCAAGATTCTTCTCTTTTCTTCCATGTCTAAAACTGAAATCTCTAGTTGTTCATGGGAATGCTCAAGTTAGCTAATAAACTAACTGAACACATTTCACTTAACAGCAAGCGAAACAACCATTTCTGATCCGCTGCATTCCAGCATTTGGTTCCTCGGTCTTTTCATATAGACTTCTGGTAACAATTAATACTACCATAAAAAGAAAATAACAGGGAGAAACATGCACACAAATTGAAAGCAGATATCTGAATGTTGTTGTCCCACAAATTTAGATCAACCGCATGTCTGCCTGGAAACTTGTAACTAGCATTCATGAGTGATGTTATAATATAAAGTGTGGTAGAGAAATGACAGTGGAGCCTGTTTGTACTTTCTGGAATTAATATATATGTGCAGATAATTAAAAGAACAATAAAAATACACAAGATGAACATACACAAGGGGAAGGTTTAAACATCATCCAAACATGTCATATGGTAGAGGCCTTAGGGAAATAAAGGCTTACAGGATACTGGCAGACAGGCCTGCTGCTGGTACCAGAATTTAGCAGTTTCACTGCTTGAAAATAAATCCTTTTAGTTAATCCGGCTTGTGGGTGGAATTACACACACCACTCCCGTTATTGTTAGACAGGAGTGCAGGCTGAATTCCCATGAACTTTGCTGAAAATGTAACTTGCAGTCTTCCCTACGCAAAGCTTTATTTATTAGAAATGCTTTTTAATATGTCATGGTGAAATCTTATCATGGTAACATCAGATGTGGCTTATATTAGGGGTGGACATTTCAACCTTGATGTGTACCTGCAACTCTTATTAGCATGACAAGGCATTTACTATGCATATCAAGAAGGGAATATGTGAGATTGTGAATTCTTTCACCCAGTGTGTTCCAGAGAGTAAAATTTTAGCGGCCAAATGTTGACACCTGGCACAGTGAAGAGTTTGCTGCAGACAGCCAAGGTTATTGAATGGGAATGTGGCTGCACTGTAAGCCTTCCCTTCACCATCTGGTTCATTCTGGAATATGGAATATATATCACAATTACATGAATAAATGAAAAGATATGCAAGTTAACTGAAATGTATGTGTTTCTCTGCTTTTCTGCACAATGAAACAGCCATCTGGGAATCAGTATGTCTCACATTTCAAGCACAAATCAAAGCAAGCAGCAATTCACTCTGTGATGTGTGCTTCATAGAAAACTGGACTTCATTATCACAGAGTTAATCACTTTGCAGTCTTTTTTTCAGGTTCTCCCCCCTCCCCCCCTTTTCTCTATGGATACAAAACAAACCTATTTGGAAATATACAGAGAGTACTCTTACTCAAATTGCATTTGGAACACACTGTGGTTAAAAAATAAGAAAAAAAGAAAATGGAAGCACATTTGTTTGCACTCTTGCCTCTCAGATCCAAGCTCAGAGGTGGGTCTGTAGAGCAGGGAGAGAGAATTTTCCTCCCCTTCTTCACCCCAGTTTGTTTTATATGCATATTTTCCTTTTCCATGTCTATGCAGCACTATTGACTAATGGAATGGGTGACATGGATCCAAAGCATATGCTGTTGCCCAGCAAAACTTAATGGAAAGTGGATGGAGTGGGGGGACATGCTGAGAGCCAGAGTGTCTGCCAAGAAAACAACCTTCGACCTTCCACCATCTTGTGACATATGTGACATTTGAAGGCAGAACCTCACCCCCCACCACCACCCCCAGCCCCTCCAGCTTTTCTTTCTCTTCTGTGGAAGGTGGGTGCAGATCCTTGCAATAGAAAGCAGTGGAGATTTGCTGTGGGAAAACTCTTCTGGGGCTAATCCGGAGGGAGGGGATGCTAGGATTCACTGGAATTAAAAGGTACAGTTTCTGCAGCTACGTTGGGTGTGAATGTGGGTATATATGTTCACTGCCATTGTATCCAAAGGCAGAGAATGCATTTGATAGACAGGTCTTGATAGTGCTTTGGGAAAAGCAGTTTTAGAACAATGGATTACTGTAGTTTCGTTTTATATATGTCATTCTGTAATAATTGCTGGAAGATGTTCAGACACATTTGCCCCTTGTCCAAACTTCATTAATCTCCTTGAACACAAGAGTTGACTAATTCCATGGGCTTTTAGCCAAGCTCTTAAAAAATAAAAGTTAAGAGTAAATATTGATGATTGTTGCAAGGATCCTTCCTAACCTTGTTTCCCTAGTAATCCTGTTAGTCAAAAAAAAAAAAAAAAAAAAGAAAAAGAAGTTTTTAATACCATAAGATCTGAAAAAATGCACCTTTTTTATGCCTGGCAAAAGTGATTAAACTTGTAAATTCTTCCTTTACAAGGAAAAGACTGATTTTTTAATGGCTACATACTGGGAAGTGCTTATGTACATTCGCAGCATAATGCACGAATGAAGGAACAAGCTTCTTTCTGGAAAAGAACAAACCTGAAAATCTGTATGTGCTACATTGTTTAACCTGCAAATGGTCCTGTGGAGTCATAGCAGGTTACTATCGTTATGGGACCAAAAAAGCTTCATCTTTCAGTCCTCCAATTTTTGATGTGTTGAGTACCCTCAAGACCCACAGAAAACAATGACAATGTGGCTTTTGATGGTGTTGCACCAGACCCTTGAGGGAAGCCGAGAATCCCAGGCCTCTTGTGATTCTAAACTTGTAGCAAGCAGCAGAGATGGAAAAATAGCTGAAACTAGAGCTCACTTGAACCCTTGTCGTCTGAAGTCTCTTCTTGAATGTTGGAAGAAAATCTGCTTTGAATATGTTCTCCCTACTTCAGTTGTCTTAAAAAAAAAGTCAGGGTCAAAGAAAGGGCACAGTAAATTCTGAATATCTGAAGATGTGGAGCTGATGTATATCCACTAAATGCTAACATAATTAAGACATGACATCATCCTTCAAGCATTATGGGTGCTGTATTTTGTGTTGTAAATCCTTATCTAGCTTATAATGGTCTGCTGAGGGCTTAGTTATTTTTTCTCTCTGCACCTCAGATATGTGTATTAAAAATTATAAAAATCAAATTGACTTCATAATTGATTTTTTATGGACGTTATTTGTTTTGCCATGAATATTTCATAAACAATTTTTTCCTGAAGTATGGCATTATAAGATGTGCAACTGAGAGAGACAGATAGCAGTGGGTGCATGTGAGTCTATATGAAATCAATGTTATCTTTAAGTTTAAATTCTTTGTTAATATATTGCATTTTTCCATTAAATGTTTTATCTTTCTTGTTTTAAAATCAAAGAGGAATTTGCCATTGTCTTCAGTTAGAACAGGAAGAGATACATTATCCTCTTAGCATTTTTCTGTTACCTTTTGGATTCTGTAACACTTTCTCCTAAGTAAAACCCTTTATTCTCATGAATCATTCTACTGGGGCCATTGCATAAAGAGGAGTTTCAAGACAGAGCCTACTTTTCTCAGCTACATGAATTCTGACTGTATCAAGCTCACATGTGGTGCAGCCGAGATGATGAAAAAGTGGCTGAGAAGACGAGGAGGGTGGAGACCTTTCAGTTTCCCACAGCACAGGATTTCTAGGGACGGAGAGGAGAGAAAATGAGTATGAAAAGCCATACGTTACTCCACGCAGGGCTCTCTCTCCCTGGGGCCTGATTGCTCCGAGCCTACTGGCCAGACCCTCCTTACTTGCAAGCACAGGGTGCATCAGAAACTCTTTCTGAAGGTGTTGCGAGTAGGTCCTGTGCAATGGGGACATTTGCCCACTGCTGAGGTCTCCTCTTTGAAACAAAGCCTGGATCTTTGTGCACTTATGTGGAGGAGCCAATAAGTATCAACTTATGGGCTGGTGGTCCCTATGTACGCAGCTTTTGCCATCTTACTTTGGCCACCTAGACATTAATCTTTTGCTCTCAATTAGCTCTTTGCCCCCCTTACATAGTCAATAAAGCATCTCCAGAGTCAGTTCATTGCATCCTATAGTAAGTGGAGTTTGGAAAGGCCTCGGTCTTCATTGACAGCAGGGTGTCGTGTAGACAGCTGTCTTAGAACTAACACTTTCAAGACGGAATTTAGATGAGTGGCACCCAGAGCCAAATCCTCAGCATTAGCATCACCGTTAACTGAACACAATCTGTGAGCAGCTTGTAACACTGCAGACTCCCTTCGGTGAGATTTTTCTCCTGCCTGGTGCCCTGAGTTACGCCGTCACAAGCTCAGATAAAGCAGGGCAAGTCCACTGGGTGAGAACGGCATTACCACTCGAGGATTAGCTGTGTAACAGCAGACGGCAGAGAGCTGTTAACCTTTCACTTTGGTAGGTATTAAGAAAGAGGGTAACAAGAATTTTCCATCACTAAGGACGTATCAGGCTGCATTAGCAATGGATAATTTGAGGGGTTAAGAAGCCTGCCCTGCGGGAATTTTTAAAAAAAGTTAATCTTTTATAAAGATTGAAAGTTTCACAGGCACAAAGTTTGCCTCAGAGAGATTTAGTTCTTTTAGCCTATGATCTTGATACTTGCCAAAGGACAAACTAAATGTGAATTTGCATCATGCCTCCACATGTGTTTCACATATTTCACATGTGGCGTCTAAATGGCTCCTGTGACCTTAGTGTGTGGATCACACGTTTTTCACATATGCTTTGTGCGGTTCACATCTGTTTGAAACATTGTTTCTGACAGTAGAAATCATTATTGTTTTACAGCAGGCTCTAATAATTTAATTCAAGCAGCAGAACTTGAGAAGACGCAGAGTGTTTTCAGTTTTGGTTTAGATTCTGTGTTGAGTGCTACCCATTATAATTGCATACCAGAGGAGAGATTCACAGCCTAGGCCAAAGTTTCCAATTAGGGCGATCAAGAATTTTTTGTCAACATGCTTTTTTTTTACAGAGAATATGCTGACTTGTCAAAGTTGTTGCTTTTGCAGAAAGGTGCCTGATCCAACTGTCATTGTGTTCTGAAATGTTTTCTGGGTCTCTGGTTGAATTTCTGCTCAAAGCTAGAAAGCCAGTGGTCCACAGGCAGGTATTCACACAGGGTTTGGAGAATCTGGGCTTAATTTTTTATTCTGTAAGATTTAGAGCACAGCTTGAACACAGCTCTTCCATTAACCCTTTTGAGTGCCCTAATGTCTCGGGCTGTACAGCTAGTTTTTGTTTGCCTCAGGAAATTATCTCTACCAACTGGAAAATGTCTTGCAGAAAGAACATGAAAATGGCAGAGGCTCTGACCAAGTCTGTAGCTTGATTGTTAGGCCAAAGATGTAGAGGACGTTTGCCAAAGTCCTTGATGCAGTGCATGATTAATTATTCAGAGAAGCTGAATTTCTCCAGTGGAAGAGATTGAAAGCAATCCATCCTGCTACTGGACAGACAGGGCTCTTACTAGACCTATCAGATATGTGTGTGCAAGTGCTTAATCTAAATGAGACCGAACAAAAATTTGAAATTTGATTCCTCATACACCATTTCTGAATAGCTGCAATGTAAACAGATATGTCCTGTAGTGACAATCCCAAAATCATCTGCAAAACGGGACCCATCTTGCCGAGTGACTACTTACTGCAAGCCTGCTAACATCATTAGAGGCATGGCCAGAGTGCTGGCTCAGAGCACGAAGGACTACCTATTCACCTGACGTGGAAATGCACTGCTCAGCTTGCTTGCACCAGGCAGTCACAGGCACCAACTAGTACATCAGGCAGCCACATTTGGGCTAGCCTGTGGCCAGTTCTTTCATAGCTACTGCACACAACACCACTCTCAATTTTACCAAAACTGGACTATGATTAAAACTACACTCAGAACAGAAAACATTTCTAGGACCTAAACTACATACGGGATGGAATATAGTAATTTTTTTCAGCCAAAAAACCTGTCCTGAAGCATTCATAGATCCAACCTTCCTTCGTTTCATTGCTAGAGCTTCCAGGTACCTAGAGGACAAAACTCTACTAGAAATAGGCATGTTGAGGGCACTCAGACACTGTGGAGATGTTTGAATTTGTCCATGATTCTGTCCTCCATCAGCTGAGGAATGCTTGTCAGCTACAGAATTTCTTCCCCCTGCTGTGTCCCATCTATTTCTACATGTGGTTCTTCGAAAAGTTCAGTCAAACGCCTGTCTCTTTTCTTATTTTAAGTAGCTTGCTTTAAGTTGCAAGATATTTTCAGCTTCTTGTAGTTCTCATTATGGCTGATAATTATTTTGTTTGGTTGTTTTTTTGTTACATGCTTAATCCGTAAATGATAACTCTTCAACTACAGGTCCACAGGAAAAAAGGCACTCCAGCCTGTATTGCTGTGCTACAGTTGTAAGACCTACAGGAGGAGGAAGTTCTCCCACCATGTTTGCAAAGAAATAGAAGCAGTTGAGACTACTGCACTTGCAAAAAGGGGGCTTGATATGGATACAGAAGTGGTCATACTGTACTTGCACATTGTGTGGAAGAATAAATGTAATGAGCCTGAGCAGAGTTTGGATGACCCTTTAGACAGAGAACTAGTCAGTATTTGGATGTCAGAAGTTGAGCTTTCTCTTTATTAACACTTCCAGTGCTCTGACATCCTCTGCTAATGATACTATAAAGCATTTTTATTATGAATTTCAGTGAGGACAAAAGGAGCATATAAAGGCAAAGTGGTGGGGCCAAGATGGTAGAAGGTGAGTTTATTCTCAGCAGGACAGAATTCAGTATGTGGGCTTTATTTCTAACTATGTGTTTTTCGCAAGTCATGCTATGAAAAAAATACCACTACTGTAGGTACCGCACCCTGGTGTTATATATTTTCACCTAACTGTTTATTAGATAGCCTCTGAGTGAATCCCTCTTATTTATGCATTGGTTTTTGCTTTTTGCTTCTGAAACAATCATACCCTTCCCTGTGAGGGCAGAGGGTCCTAAATACAATGGTTCAGCTAGTTGGGGAGGGAGGTGTCATATAAAGGAAAGGTCATAAAGGGGGATCCCTGCAGCTCATTCACCCTCGATGGCATATGTCTTCACAGCAGATTTATAGGGGTTGCAAGAAAGGGCTGAGTTTGACAAAGGGACAGGGTCAAGGAAAAAATTATTAGATACTCCCTCCCCAGGAGGGAACTGCTGCTGTATCACATAAGTCGCAGTGACACATTTGAGTCAGGGGCAGGGGGGGGAGTGTTTTCCATCTCTGAGTCTATCACATATCCCCTGCACATGGCCTGTTTACTCAAGCTTTTCGCAGGCATGCAGGATTTGGCTCAAAAAAAATGAACATAAGCCATAGAGGACCCTGAAAACATAACATTAAGCATAAGAAGCAATGATTTTCTTTTCCTCTCCTTGATGTATACATGCAAAGCTCATTAATGCTAATGATAGTCTGGGAACAAATGAGCCATGTTGTACTGCGGCTACTTTATCCCATAGGCAGAGCAGGAATGTGGCACCACTCACCCAACAAGTTACCTAACACAGAGTTGGCCTCATGTTGAAAGAGATTTGAAGCTGTAGGCAGTTAAATACATAGCCTGCCCCTTAGGACTGCCACCGTAAATAAGCATTTTAAAAGAATCTCACTCTTTAATGAAGAACAGAAGGAATTTTCAATCAGTAATCAGAAACAGCTCTCAAAATCAGGGATAGTGGAGTGGTATGCATATTTATATATCGTGCACAGAAAATGCATTGTTTCTGAGCTATTCCTATAAGTAGACTCACTGTACTGTTAAAACCTTAGTGTATCCTGCAGTGTTTGTGATTCTCTGAGTATTAAAGGAATTAGAGAAAGCCTTCTAAAGTAGTTAGAGGCACCACAGTGAGAAATGATTACCCACTTTAAAACCAGTCATGTACAATTAAAAAGGAAAAAAAAAAATTAAATGAAAGGGAGAATAGATGTACATAAAAAAGACTGAGTCCAAAGAAAGGAAAAATGATTTAAAATATCTCTCTACCATAATCATTCCAGGCATACTGTGAGACTACAAGAGCTGTAAAGGAAGATGGAGAAGTAAAAAGACACTTATCTAATCGTCTGCAAATTATAGTAAGAACTACATTAATGACACCTAAGGATATATCCTTGTTAATGAGTCATCAGGATTCTCCGGAGTAAATGAAATTCCATGATTGTGTAGTAAAATATACTTAGGTCAGACCAGAAAGACATTATTACTCAGAGAAGATATAAATAAAAAAAATTGTTAATCATCAAAACTATAACCAGTGAGACTCATGTGCTGAAATGCTAAAACAACTGTAAAAAAATTAAATAAAATATCTATGGTCCTATACAATATGATATAAATACAAATACACATAAACCAAAAGAAGCTGAGGCCCAAAGCTACAAAAGCTAGGAAGTGAGAAATGCTTTTTGTATTTAAAATAAATACGAGGTAACATAGATAACCATGACACATAAATTCATTTTCTTTGAGATCATATATAATGTTTTCTTAGTGTTTCCTCATCTTGTACAATTCAGTCCTATACAGTGGTTATTTCTTATTCTAGAACTCAAGGTTTTGGGGAATTCAGTTACTGTTTACTGGTACAATGCTCAACCTGTTGCAAAGAAATCTGTAGCAGAGGTGTTGCCTCTGTCTTGTCACCATTTCATAACTTTGATGAAACTTTTGGTAACACTTGAGATTTTGTTTTGGTGGCCAGACTAGAACGAGAATATCTGAAATATGTTTTCCTAACAAATATATACAACTGGAAATTAACTTCCTGTTTCTGAGCACTACTGAAAAAAGGCAACTACAAAAGTATTGCCCAGTATTCTTGCCCAAGATACGTAAGTATGGAATTTAAATTCTAGATGTGACTTTGAACACGTTTCCTGGCTTATATGCATTTACTGCAGGAGTCAGTCGCTGTTCTGTAGATCATTCTAGATGGAATTGTATCAACAAATTATAGGGAGAATAACCTTCCTTAAAAACATGTATGCCCTATTGGAGGAGGCTTCTTTGTGAGAATGCAGTAGACATTGTATTTTCAGATTCCCAGAGGCAGATGAGACATTTGAATGTAGTTATGGTTTAAGTCACTAGAGTACTGGAGTCATAGAGGAAGAGGAGACAAAGCAGAGAAGAAAATCAGTGACTGCAAAGCCAAATCTTTCCTTTAGCCATTAAACCTGTTCAGAAAATTCACATTATTTTATTTCGAATGTGTTGTAAGCAAATGTTTCAAAATTTCTGAAATGTTTTGTCAGTATTGTCTCATATAAAACTAGTCCTTCAATCTAGGAGGAGTCATAAACTCTAGAACTCATAAACAGTTTTGACTGTTCTGAAGAATAATTTTTAGGCAAACAAATAATTTGCCAAAAAATATGTCTCACCCCCAATTTTAGTTCACTTATCCTAAGCAATGCCAATGTCATTGGGTATGGTTTGACACACATGGAAACCTGTGAGGTCTTTCATTAGATTTTTTATTAGTTATAGGGACAGATTTTATTGTATTACTAAAGATTTTTCCATCAGGCTTTAATTTCTTCGTCTTTCATGAAATCTGGCAAAACTGAAGACATGGAAGGCAATGTAAATGTGCTTGCTCCTCAGAAATCTTAACATGGCCAGGAATGTGTAGTGATGAAGTGTCTTAGAAGTGTCTTCAGTTTCTTCAGCCAAGGGTAATCTCACTAAAAATTACACATACATGAAACAAAAATACGTCATCAAATCACTTCCTTATAGTGATCAACAACATTGTGAAGTGGGGCCTGTTCCAAAGCACCCACACATCTTTCTTCGCTCCAGGTCAAATGACTTTCTTCTCACTAGCCTTCTGTATCTTATTTCCAATTGTTTCTGTAGTAGCTTGTTCTGTTTCCCATCATCTCATATATTCATCAGTGTCCTTTGGCCCTGATCCCAAAGTCAAGCCTTTTAACCTTCTTCATCTTTTTCAGAGCAATTAATTCAAAGGAAAACAGAGCATAACTGTTACAAAATAAATTTAAAAAAAACCCTGAGAAAACTAGTCAGTTTCTATACCAAGTGTTTTTGGGCATATTGCTAATTTGAGTTACATTTTAGAAGGATCTATGACAATATAAATCCCATGGGATGTGGCAGCTGTTATGTTAACTAGTGTGTTTCCATAAAAGTATACAGTGTGATTGTGTAATCCCAAATGTAAATTCATTTATTCAAGTTAAGTCTGCCAAGACACCTCATTTCTTCAGCTTTTTAATTGCTCAATAAGCCTGTGCTTTTTGTGCTTGAAAGGATAACACAGCTTTTTTTCTAATCCATTGATTTTGCCCTTACGTTGAAGTAGATATCTACCAGCTATAGCTGCACTCTGGTATGCTTCCTGTGGGATATTGCAGAAGCAGAGGTATACATCTGAGATCTGCCTTTACTAGACTTTCACACCTCAAGTGATTTGATTTGGGCATTATTAGTAGTTTTGTCTGGTGCCTAACCAACAAGCAGCATAAACAAAAGACAATGATCTGTAAATGAGAAAAACTCTAACCCTCAGTTTTTTCAAATCTTAGCTTCATGAAAATAGAGACTAAAAGGCTCAATAGGTCTGTGATTTTTCATATCTTTTTCCTAACTATACTAATAAAATTTTCAGTGCCATGAATAATGTTAAGTTTTTTGGTTGATTGTTTGTTTGCCTGCCTCCAGACTTCCCTTGACGTGAAAGCAGCAAACCCTTTTAGAAGTGCAGTGCACTAAGTACTGACTTACCTTGACACAGAACCAGAAAACCCTTTTAGAAGAGGAGTGCATTGAGTTTTAGAGATGCAGCTGAAGGGGCTGTGTCAGTGTTAATGTTACCTGCTAAAGTGTATGCAAGACAATTTATTCTGTGAAAGATTTGAATGGAAAACATTTGACAAAGGGAATTATTTTCCTAGATTTTATTTGCCTACGTAAAAAAAATTATTATGATGTTTAGAAAAAAAAAAAAAAGAAAAAAAAAGGTTATGCCAAATCCTGGGCTTTGTAGATTTAAAAAAAAAAAGCCACAACAGAACAAGTAGGTCACAAAGTTTATAAACTCATGAATCTGTAGGTCATGAGACCCAGTCCTGTGTTCTGTGACCAGAAGAGTCAGCGCCACACTGCTTAGAGAATGTATCACTCAAAGTGAGTCTTTTGCTTCAGTGGACCACCAAAGAGGTCTGAGCTGCTTTCTGTCCCCAGCCTAGAAGAATTAGCCTAGGAGACTCTTACACAGCCTACCAATGTTCTAGGCTTAATTTGGTCAGAACATTGTTTATCCTGGTATCCTTCAACAGCCTGGAGTACATGGACTTCTCTTTCCACTTGACCTCTTAGAATGAATGATGGAAATTTGTGCTTTAAGGTGAGAATTGTGAAGTCTTCGTTGTCAGTGAGCAAGAGTGAGATCTGGGATGTTTTTCCATAAAATATGTAAGAATGATTCTTATTCAGCACTTAAGAGCAATAATGGAATAAAATCTTTTTGTGTGTTCATCTACATTCACAAAAAGATGCCATATGATGTCTTACATGGAGTTTCCAATCTGTAGGTACAACTAAGATAATTGCTGTTGAACAGTGCATTAGGGAAATTGATTTCTTGTTATGTAGAAACATTTGCAAGAATGTTTTGAGTAAGACTTGTAGTTCATCTAGTGTAAATTTTTGGCTGACAGCAGTCCTAGATACCTCTGAGGAAAGTGAAAGGAATTTGTCTTAGGTACAATGTCTACAATACAGAGCTTTTTTGAAATTAGTGTGTTCAATTTTGTATCTTTTACAGATTTTTTTTTTTTAAAAACCACATTAACTGTTGTAACTATGGATAGTTTGATCACCCACATAAAACCCAGTCTTACTTTAAATTTTGCTATAGTCTTGGGCTCAGCAACATCTTGCATGCAGAGTTTACAAAAATATTTCCCTGTCTCAATTTTGATTTTGCTGTCTTTCAGTATCCCTGACTGTCCCCTTCTTCTTGTGCTATGAGACAGAGACAATAAAAACACTCAGTATATCCTCTATATCATTCATTCATTACTTTATTGACCTTTGTTTTGTGCATTCCCATTTGTTTTCTTCATGAAGTTACAGTCTTTTCAAATTTTCTTCATATTAGAGTTTTTAAGAAGCACCAAAATTTGAAAAGCAAAAAGGAAAGAGGAAATCAGTGTAGAAGATAAAAACATAGAATACTTCCTGTTTGTATGACATCTGTTTGATTAGGAAAGAGGTGAATCAAAAAAATGCCTTACATATTATTTATAAATCAGTGATTGAAAATATGCAAATTTTTTAAAAAGAAAAAAGCTTTCCAAAAAAAGCTTTCAAATGAAAAAAGAAAAAAAAAAGAAAAAAGCTTTCAAATGGCTCGATGCCATAAAAGCAAAGTTCAGAGCTGTGTTTCACAAAACTCTACAACTGATTTTGTTTCTTCCTAATTGCTTCATATTTGTGTGGCTATAGATAGTAGATGGTTCTGCAGTGAATAGAAAGCTTTCACAGCTGATAAGTTTTGCAGATGTCACAGGAAACTAGAACACATTTTTTCCTACATTGGATTACTCTTATCCTCTATCATATTAGTTGCTGTTAACAAAGACAATAAATAACATAAAAAGGAAAGTATTTATGATTTCCTAATTTAACTCTTATCTGTTTTAGCTGTTCTTGGAAAACAGAATTTTATGTTCACTGTTGTCAATGTAATTTTATCACAAGGAAATTTCATGCCTTAGCCAGCGCTGATGTGAACTACATTCACTGATGTCAATGAAAGGGGAATTCTGGTTTATTCTCTGTGGCTCTCTACAAAGAAATAAACCGCCATTTATGTATTATAAACAGCTTAACAGCATCTTTCATTTAATCTAAAGCTTTACAGTCACAGTGCCAGCTTTTAGCTTTGGTTTGAATTTTCTGTAGTACCCAATGGTACAATGGGCAAAATGCCAGGAAAATGAAGACTGAGATGAAATTCCTTTGAGAAAACTTTCTAAGCGTTTCAATCAGAACACCATGGGCAAGTCATCTAGATACAGCTATTCCATTTCACTCAGTTCACATTGCTGTTAGATATTGATACACTGTGAAAGAATAGGAAATATGAACGAAACATTCAGTATAATATCTTTTGCCACTGGTTAACAGAGATGTTAGACACTGGAGTGTCCCAGAGAAAAAGACTTTTAAAACATCTATCACATTTCTTTAGTGGGTGATTTCAGGTAATTTTCATGAAAAGAGTTAGCTGAAATTTACCAAAATAATTCACATGCGTAAATATTGGCTATCACTTACAGCTGAGCAGATGGGAATGCTTGAGATGTTCTCCAGCTTGTTGTTTTGACTCTGTATGTAAATGCCAAACACAGGACAGAATACCTCTGTACAGCATATTGGACAGCATATTTTCTATTGAATGGTCTTGCAGGGAAGTAAATATGGGCAGAGCAGGAGATAGAACAGTTTTCTATTTTATATGAGCTTTGTTAAATTTCTGTTTATGAGAAAGGTGGGCAATGCATGGCCACACTGGAAATCCCACGTCAGGTGGTTAGTGGGACTGGGGACATGGTGGGGTCCAAAACCAGCAGACATTACAGCTGTGTACATAGTGTCATCACCAGCTAAACTCTGAATAGTAGCCATACACTCTACATAAAATCAAGAGTTGCCCTATGCCATATTTACAAAGCTGTTTTGTAATAACTGAGGCTTTACAATAACATATATGCATTTAAGGATAAAATCTATAAACTAGGTAACCAAAAACTACTGCACCACTGGTCACCTTGGCCTGTGTGCCAGATTCGCCTAAAACATAATTTGTGAAAAGGGGGAAGAAAAATATACAATAGGCTGCATTAAGCAAATTGGTAGAAAACGTACTCAATATTAGTAGTCATTTTTTCATTATGTAGCACAGGTGAGGCAGGTCGCTGATTAACACCCACCTAGATATTTCTTGATTTGTAGAGTAACTGCTTATAAACAATTAATAATGTGCAACTGCATCTGTCTTGATTTTTGAAAGGCCACTCTTGTCAATATGAGAATGTTTTATTCTTGAAAAAAGGAACAGAGAGCAAAACTTTAAAAAAGACACACTGAATTGGAGAACTCTACATGAGTAGCACTTGATAAATACTGCCAAAAAAATGAGCATAGAATTTTTTTTCTAATTAAATGAAAAAAAGCCCCACCAAATCCTTAGGTTTTGGAACTTGAAAGTGAAAACTTTGAAGGAACTCCCATGTAAGAGGAAGGCTTTTAACAGCAATAACCATAGCGTAAATATTCATACAGCTACCTGGAAAAAAGTGCAGCTACAAGAGACCTTTACTCCAGATTTAATTGTAATGTTTCATCAATGCAGGGCAGAAGAAAACTTTTGTGACCTGCACAAAAAGTGGCTGAAGGTTTGACACAACTACATGTATGTACACAGAGCTACAGTAATGTAAACATTTATTGCATAATATTTATCCCATCTCTATGAGGTCTCATTTGTACTGTGTATCCTCTGTAATTTAGTGGTGTTAATTAGCCACTAACCATAAGTTAATCCATTTTCTTGTTTGTGGATTTGTTTTTCTGTTATTCGACTGCAAAATCCAATAGTTTAACCCTAATACATTTATTGTCATTTATTTAAATTTAGTGTTCTCTTTGTCCACCATGCAATTTAGGGTGAGTCCAGTTACATATGCTCGTCTGGAAATCATCTGCACAAGACTTATAGCTAAGGAGGGATTTGGGGAAATTATGTTAGGTGTTGTTCTTGCTGTCCTGCCGACATCTGATTATTCCAAGACGATCTTTAGGAATGTTGCCAGTATATCTACCAACATCATTGTAAGGTTGTCTAGGAAACCTTTTCTGTCTGGAGACCTGTTGATTAAAGGATTTCTGCATTATTTTTGCTGTTGATTCATAGAGTGGATAATTGGGTTTGGTTTCTTTAGTGGAAGCATTTTGCAATTGTTATTGGACAGTACAATGCTAAGGGCCTTCCATTAAAGGCAGTCAAAGTAAGAGGCCACCTCTCCAAATGAGAAATATGTAGTGAGGAAAAAGCACGCTTGCAAATCTGAAGTTATTGCCTTGTAATCACCATGTTTTGTTTTAAGTCATGGAAAAAAATAAAGAAGAAAAAATATATCCGATTCTCTTACCATTTCATTAGGGAACTAGGAAGTCAAAGACGACCAGCAAAAAACCACTATTTTAGAATATGTTCCAACTGGCATGGAAGATAGTGGAGGTTGTTAGTTGAGGTTTCTTGGTGGTGCAAAGGAGCAGCCTGGAGTGATTAGCTAAAGTATAATCAATTCTGATTTATCAAAAGCAAATCATGCAGAACAACCTATTCAACTTCTAGAACAAAATAACGTCTGTTGACATAGGGAAACAGTGAATGTTATTTATCTCAGCTTCAGCAAAGTGTTCAACACCATTTCCTGAAGCATTCTCCTGGACAAACTGGCATGATACACACTGGAGGGTGGTCTGCAAGATGGGTAGAAAATTAGGTAACAGGTTGCACTCAGAGGGTGGTAATGAATGTTTTTCAATCAGGCTGGCAGCCTGTCACAAGTGGAATGCCCCAGGGGTTGATACTGGTCCCCAGGATGTTCATCATCTTCATAAATTATGTGGATGATGAGATTGAAAGCACCCTCAGCAAGTCTGCTGATGACCCCAGACTTGTTGATGAGGTGAACACATCAGAAGGGAGAGCCATCTTATACAGAGACATGGGCAGGCTGGAAGAGTGGGCAAGCAAGATCAGTATGAAGTTGAACAAAGACAAGTGCAAAGTCCTGCACGTGGGACAGAATAACCTAAGAGCCCAATACAGGATAGGGAGCAGCCTTACTGAAAGGGACTTGGGGGTCCTAGTGCAAAACAACAGCTGAATATGAATCACAGTGCACTGCTAGAGCAACAAAGGCAAATGGGATCCTGGGCTACATCTGCAGGGGCATTACTAGCAGAGATAGAGACATGATCATTCCACTCAACATTTTTCAGGCCGCACCTAGAGTACTGTGTCCGGTTCTGGTGCCCACAATTCAAGAAAGATGCAGACAAGGAAAGGGTCAAAAAGAGGGCCACAAAGATGATCAAAGGTCTAGAAAACCTGTCCTATGAAGAAAGACTGAAGGAGTTATGTCTTTGCATCCTGGAGGAGAGAAGACACGGGGAGACCGCATCACAGTATACCAGTACTTAAAGGGCAGCTACAAAGAGGACAGATGCTCTCTCTTCACAAGGAGCCACATGGAAAAAACAAGGGGCAATGAATACAAGTTGCACCAGGAGATGTTTTATCTTGACATAAGAAAGAAATTTTTCAGTGAGAAAAATTCTTTATTGGAATAACCTTCCAAGGGATGCAGTAAAGTCCCCGTCACTGGAGGTTTTCAAGGCATGACTAGTCAGAGTGTTAGATAATCTCATCTAGGCTTTCTTTCCCAAGAAAGCTTGGACCAGATGATCTTTCAAGTTCCCTTCCAGCCCGGGCTGGTCTATGATTCTGTGGTTCTATGAGTCACCTCTTCTGCTCCAGTAATGCAAACTCAGATGGAGTCTCACTGTTGGGAGCAAGAAGTTGCTTGTTTGTCCATGGCTCAAGTTCTGAACAGCACTAATCTGAAGTCACAGGAGAGGATTTTCTTGTCTATATGGAGGACATGGCTTTGGATGCTGTTCTTTCAGCATTCGTATTGCAGAGGTGGGTACATGGTACTGACCATCATTTCTTTTTAACTGAGACAGAACAACATGCCTGATTTCCAGGAAGCAGCAAGTTTATTCAACCAGCTGTGCTGTCTGTCTGATGAGGGAAGAAGTGGTAACAGAAGAAGGCGTCTGTTTTTATTTAGAATGAATGCCATGATAATGGATTTATGTCTTCTCTTCTGAACAACTGCACCTCCCTTTTTCTGATAGCACTCATTATAGAAGAAAATGGCACTATTGGGGAATGCTGGCCTTTTACAGTCCATCTTCCCATGTCACCAGCCTGGCATTTAGCTTGATAAAGGCACGCAATGACACAACTTTATGTAATCAGATTTCACCGATGTTTAGGCGAGAAAAATTAACCAAGCTGACCAAATAATTTTGTGCTTTAACTGACACAAACCACATGGAAAGAAAGCACAACTGCCTTTCTCGTCTTGAATTACAAAATTCCAGTGTTGTTGTAAGACTCATCAGTCAAAGAGCATTCAGCCTCCAGGATTTTTGTATTTTTCCAGCATGAATGAATTTCCCAGCTGGTGTCTTTGTTAAGTTTTTATGAAAAAAAAAAAAAAAAAGCTATTAATTTCTTGTCCCGTGGCCCAGTAAGAGCTATATTATCTTTTACAGTAATGGACCACAGACCTTGGACCTTGTACTAACTCTACCTTGTACTAACTGTGGAAGATCCTACTCTTGGCCTATGAGACTTGTTATCAATTTATTATGAGAACATGCTGTGTGAATGGGAGCTTAGTACGAGGTGTCTCCTGATGTTAACGTGTAGAATAACAGTGGCCTCAAAAATGTGGGCACAGGTTGAACAGGGGCCTAGAGCTGTAAACATCTCAGTGGTGGTCAGCCACTCTTCATTGGACAAGCATAGCCTTGAGAGCTAGGAAAAGACTACTTTGAGCATGGTAGAGAAAACAATAAACCACTGAGCAAGAAAATAGCAGCTAGGCAACCAGAAAGGGCATGTGGCACAGGAAAGTAACACCCTTCATCATGGTGTGGTACCTAGCTCAGGGCTGGCAGCCAAGGGGCAAGGACAGTCTACAAATTCTAATACCAAAAAAAAAGAAGGATCTCAGGTCTGGGAGGGATCATCATGTTGGGGATTGCTGTCCCAGAGCCATCATGAGGTGATTGTTTATGCAAGCACTGCCTGCTCCCCCTGCATGCCCCAGGGACTCCAGCTCCTGCTTCCTACCTTGGCGAGCTCTCGCCCGCACTTCCAAAACCCACTGGCTCCCAGCCTGTCCCCCTCCTCCCTACCATCCTCCTCATCATCCCCAGCTCTTGGAAGGCCTTTCCTGCTGACTGCTCACCCACCGCCATAGGCAGTATGACTAGATGGTGCATGTGCATTTGTGTGCTCAAGCATAGGTTTTTTCCCCTCCAGGTTTTGCACTTTTCTCCTCTTCAATGCCCCAACTCCTCAGTGAAGACCTCCTGTGCATAAACTCAATTTGGCTAGTCATTATTTTTGGCAAAAGAATATATGAGAAGAAAATAAAAATGAGGTGGCTTATTTGCAATTCTTATAGTGGGAAATTCTTTGGTGAAACTTTAGGAACTGATCCTGTCAGCTATTCAAAGCTTTTACTGATTTTCTGAGATGCCTCTCACCTGTATTATGTTCACGGGATATTGAATCAGGCCCTTTGTTATCTAAGAGTCATATGGAATAGAAATCATCAGATTCAAAACTTTCCTTAGCAGCTGCTGTGGAGATCATTACTTGAACAGAAGAAAAGTAGGTCCTGGTCAGCTAAAACCCAAATCCTTGCTTTCCATGCAGACCACTCTGCAGTTAGGGACGTGTTTATTATTGAGGCTCCAGGAACCATATCCAGACTCGGACTTTCATGTCTTCAGGAGATAACTTCTGAAGCAATTAATGTAATGATGGAGTGTTCTTTGCTTATAACACAAAGATAATTTGCAAGAACACTGTTGATGGGTAGGCCATGCAGAAAAAACACCTTGGTTTACACAGGAACTTGTAGCAGACAGTAAAAATTGTAGGGTTTTTTTATGGTCATCAACACAGACAACTAACTTAGAACAAAGAAATGCAGACCTCCACTTTTACTCATAACTATTCCACTTTAGTACATTAACTTATAAAGATTTTATTTCAGCTGTGCTCTGAACAGTGTTATTGTCACCGGTATGATATAGTCTCTACTATAATTAATGTATACTCACGGTGTAGAATTGTCAATAAAATATGCTGTAATTGCTCAAATATCTGTCAGTGATTGTCCATCATGCCTGTATGATAATATGCAGTGATAATATCAAAACACCAGAATATATTGTCAGATCTAGAGTCAGTCTTATAAACAACCATTACAGTCATGTCAATTACATCAGATAAGATACAGATATTAGGGCGCATATTTTGAGGGGGGCTGAAAATGAAATTATTCCACCTAATGTCATCTGTGAAAAGACAGCAATATCTCTCATAACAGCTGAAGAATCAGAAGTCCCTGATTGCTAGATGCTGAAATATTCCCCAGTGACAATTCTTTTTGGAATAATAAGAGACAGAAGTGCCACTTCCAATTCTGTGCTGTCAGCCTGTAAGGCCGAAAATCCTGTGGGTACCATAACACTTCCATTTTGCTGAGAATTTCCCTAACTTGTGAGATAAGGCACCCTTCACAAGGTGATAGGGTTCTGTCTTTAGCTCCAGAGGGACTGGGATTTCCTCCTTGGTGCACTGCTTTTCAGATTTGCATTTTAAGGAAAAAAAATTAAAAAAACACCAGCAAGCATTAAAACAAATGGCAAAGTTACTCTTACGCCATGTTTGTGATTTCAGTTCTTTTTGTTTTCTGCAGTATGGAAAGACAATGTGAAATAGAAATGACTTTTAAACTGCAATATATTGCTGAAGATAATGTAATTCATTGGTGAAAAAAACATGCACACACACACGCACAAAATATTTGTATTACATACTATAATGTATAAATATAAATATATATGTAAATAATAGACTGTATTGCCTCTATACTCTTAGAAATTACAGAATTAATTTGATTCCAGCTTCTTGCCTCCTGTCACTCAGATACCTCTAATTCCAGGGATCATTTTCTCTTCGAGGGACTTTGTGGGAAGTTGCTTTCCCAAGGATCCCAGCAAATAGGTAACTACACAGTACAGAAAATATATCTCAGTGTTTCTGTGGAAGCTGTATAAATGGAATTGATTTAGATAAAAATATGCCAGAAAATTGATAAGGGGATCCAGGAAAGCAGAAAAAACCCAAAGCTTTCAAAAGCTCTTTTGACACTGCCTTTCTACATGACCAAATAGAAAATGGTAAAATTTTTGCACCTATTTTTACAAAGCCAAACGAAAAAAGGGCTGTAGTTATTAAAGACCCCATAAAAATGATACTGAATTATAAAATGCCTAATAATATAGAATTTATAGTGATAGTATGACTTACATTTGCAATAAAGCATGGAATCCATCTTCAAAGGACTGAATGCTTGGTTTTACTATAAGAAATTATACAAGTAATAAAAAAAATCATTGTTGAGGGATTTGTTAAAACCAGATCATGGGTCTCAGCTCTAAGGGAATTTATTTTGAACCTTCTGAAGCAGACATTGCAAATTTTTACATTCTAATGAGTGAACTAAAAACATATATTTCAAAGAAAACAGCACTCATAAATTACATTTATGACACATGAGGTTGCTGACTGCTGTGCAGGGAGCACAGAGTAATGGTGCTAATATGCACTCTAGCTTGATTTTCTCAGTTCCCAACATGCTCTAATTCTACACTACAAATCTTTAAATGGCAGTTATATTTTAATTAATATGATTATGTGCTGCCATTAGCAAACCCTCCCCCAGCACATTTCTCCTGCCAAACCCATGAATGCCAGTAAACCATTAACATAAAAGGGCTGTTTGCTTATTAAATTCATCTACACAAATAGGCAAGGGTTGCAATTGTTGATTTGCCATTGAAAGAACAGAACATGAGCGAGTTGCACAGTAGCTGGCAGTTGCAATTATCTAGTGTAATTAAGTCTAATTTATAAGCCCCCCTCAAATGAGAAAGTAACAATTTTTGTTAATTAACAAGAGCATTTGTAAAGCTCGTTAACTCCATCATTCACCATCTGCCTGGGTAGATGGGAGCATGCAGTTATTATTGTGGGACATGTTGCATATGTGTATTTGTGTAGTAATCTGTTTGGAAAGTCTAATGATTGAAATGGGAGATAGGAATGGATGTTATATTACAGTGAAAAGAAGATCTACTGTTTTCATTTATCTTTACAGCAATGCAAGTGCTTTGTCATTATCTTGTGCATACGGTTTCATTATTCTGATACAGCACTCTGTTACATTGCCTCATACCATCATCCCTACAAGCCTGCAGGGTACAAGAGCACTTATCTTTCCTGATGACTGTTGAATCATTTAAAACAAGTTATTAGTGAAACAATTAAAATGATATTGGTTCACAATTGTATTGATAGCTGCCAGGCATAATGAAACATTCTGAATAGCAGTTGGGGGTTCTCAGAATGGATAGAAAATGCTGTTAATCAGAGACAAGAGAAACCTCTAAAGAAAAACTAAATTGCAAGAACACATTAATTGTATTGGAACATTTCATTTAATTGAGAACAAAGGGAAGGTAAAAATCATATTATCAATGTTTTATGAACATGAAGGAATAAGAAAATTACTATGTCATTTGTCACATATCTTCTGTCGGAAATGAAAATTGAAAAGGCTGTATTTAACGGGAGCAGGCCAAATACATCATGTTGTTACACATTTTGTTTTTCACCAGGACTGCAAAAAGCTGAAAGGAATAAGGATATTTTCCTGGTTAGAAAGTGACTGTGAGTGAGTAAGCAATAAGCAAGTTACAGTCTGCTACAGCCATGTAAGGGAATGGGATATCTATGCTGTCCTGCCTATTCATGGAAGTCTTGAGAAATTGCCACTATAAAATCAGATGTGAACAATGTGCAAATGACACAGCACACGCAATTTTTTTTACTTTTTCATATTTTCTTAGGAAGAAGATCATGATTAATGTTGTGGAATTGTAATGCTCATAAGAAGAGGACATTTAATGCTTCTGGTTAATAATAGGCATATATGCCTGATCCAATGCTCCATTGTAGCTACTGGAGAGCCTCAGATCAGATGATTCTCATTTATACAAAAGGCCTTAATGTGGCTGCAAATGTATGTAATTTAAAGCCTCTTACCCTGCACAATGTTATAAAAGGTCTCTGCGTAAATGGGAATTGGGCCCACTGAGTTGATTGAACACTAGATAAATTTATCTTAATCCCACCCTCCATCACCACTGACCTCCTAATACTGGGCAACATGGAGAAAGGTTTGCCATTTATGCCAGGTTACTGGGTGGTTCTGTGATCTTTCCCTAGGTGATAAGAGGGAAGAACAAATGGTATAGGAGCTGGATATAATTCTTTTTTTGAAACAGTAATTGGTATGAAATTATATGAAAACCCTTGACAATGAAGAAAAGTCTTCCAACTTAAATACCATTAAGTTAAAGGTTTATTCTTTCCTCTTTTTTTTTTTTTTTTCCTTTTGAAGATTCCTTGTATGCTGCAGAAAGTAGGGAAAACTGACATTTCTCCAGCTTCTAGGCTGAACTCAGAAAAATAGTAGGGTAACAAAATTCTGCATATGACATTTTTCTTACTTGGACCTGAGAGGTTTTAAATTAGATGCAGTTAAAACACAGATCAAGCTATTTTAAAGCAGGCCTGTTATTTCGATCGGTTCACAAATCATTGCATGATATGCATCTTTTACTTACCTGTTGTTGAATGGATAGTATTTACAAATGTGTCTGAGATACGAGCATTTGATGAACTATTTAGCCCAGAGAAATCTTTTAGAAATTTCCTACACAGAACATTTTTTTTGTTCTTCCTTTCTGTGTAATATGAGCATTTAACTTGCAGAATACCTTTCTTCTTTTCTCAGTGGATTATCTAACCTTTGCAAGTTAATATCTTGTCTCATCTTGAAACTTACTGCATCACTTCTGTAACTCCCTGGATTCCTATTTTTTAGCACCCTTCCTTTCCTCTGCTGTTTTCAAGCTGCTTTGCAAGACACCGAAACAATCAGAAATAGTGGTGGAAACGGTAGCAGAAAATCTGTGTTATCCATCACATGTGTCATCTATTCTGAAATTCTTACCTAGCCTTCAGCACTGACCAGGTTCAAAGATGGGACACTGGACCAGTTAGCACTGTAAACTCTTGGAATGGCTGTCATATTTTTAAACCCAAAGGAATAAGACCCACTACACATATTATACTGAGTTATAATTCAAATTTATGAGTTTGGAAATAATGCACATTGCTATAAATTAATGAAAGCAGGAGCTTATTAAAACCCGTTTGTACCAGTGAAAGCTGTAAATGCAACTTTTTACCTTAATGATGATAATCAAATTAGACTTACATAATGATTATTACTTAATAGAGAGGTGATAAATGTAAAATTAATCACAAACAGTTATTTTTCATGTATTTTTACAGAAAATGAAAAGTTTGTCCTCTCAGTCTCTCAAGAGGAGAAAGAAGAAAGACAGACTCATATTAGAGGAGATTTAAGGCTGAATCCTGGATAAGAGAACAGGAGATGCAGCATTTGAAGGGTGCATTGGTATGGTGACAATGACAGGTAAGTGAGATTAGCTTTGTGAATGCTAAGAAAAAAGCATGCAAATTTTTGTGAGCAATTCTTCAAAAGATCAGCCTCTAAAAAGGTGCTGAGCACCTGCAGTCTTTAATGGCTTTAACTGGAGTTTTGGGTTTTGAGCACTTGCAGAATTCATTCCTGTTGTAGAGAGACGGGGGAAAAAAAGGAATCTCGCTGTGTATGTGGTCTCCTGATGTTTTATTTTAAAGAAAAAAAGGAAAGCTGGAGTTTTGCCTGTCTAGAAAGGAAAGAAGTATATAGGCCAGATTTATTGGCTGCCTAGCAAATTTTTACATTCAATTTTATTTTTACATTCAATTTTCTGCCATGTGCATATATAGATCAGCTGGGCAAGCACTTTCATCATAAAAAAATTGTTTATGTATAAATATGTTGATTCACATGCAAATAAGCTCATTCATACATGAATACGTATGTTTGCCTGGATAAAATATTCCAGACATTCATGACGAAGAAGTAAAAAGCCCAGCAATAACAGTACAGATGATCACAGCAAAGTGAAGAAAAAAAACCTAATCAAAATCCTGTCATGGACTGAGCAAAAGTATTCATAAAAATATGGTTCCATTAAATTTCTAACGTCTGCTTTTGCTTATTTACTTGTTATGCAAGGAAGGTTGTTCTCATAAAAACAGATTTTAAATATGAAGATTGCATACTTGTGTGACAAAGAGGTTGTGCAGATGGAAAGAACTTCCTAAATGAACTGCAGTGATGAAGAGCTACACTTTCACTAATTTTGAAAGGAATATATATAAAAAATATTTATAGAAAAAAGGGTGTATTCTCCAGCAAAAGCCAATCCTTGCATGCAGCCCATTTTAGGATGATAACTAGGCTTTCCAGCCCATGGTCTTATGGTAAAGAAGGTTTCTACGGCACTAGTTCATCACTTAGACAGTGCTACAGCACCGGTACAGAGACAAGGCGAGAAAGAAACCACATTAATTTTGCATCTATTTTTAGCTCAGAAGGCTATCTCAGCTTTTGCTAGCCATATCTTTTACTCTAGAACATAAGTCTTTTTGTCTTTTCTTGTCTTTGAAGATATCACTAAAATAAAAATTCTGTATTGCTACTCTCTGGCATAGTTAATGTGTACAAGTTTCTAATTTAGGATGACACAGAATTAGTCCTTCTTCAGCAGAGAGACTTTCTGAATCAAAGTGTAGCTGCCACGATGGGAATATTTTCCCACGCAAGACCAGTGTGGTCTTTTATCTTCAAGAGATTTTCCCTTTCTGTGGTAGTTATTCCTCTTACTGGGTCAGGCATATCACTTCCTGGGTTTCTTGCTTTTAGGTTAAACAGCTTCTTACTGTGAGGGCTTCTCCTTTCTCTTGGCCATTCAGTCTCCTCTCCTCTCCTCTCCTCTCCTCTCCTCTCCTCTCCTCTCCTCT
>VXBO01003699.1:104333-139244 GCA_013400135.1 Rhinoptilus africanus | reverse complement strand
TGTCCTCTCCTCTCCTCTCCTCTCCTCTCCTCTCCTCTCCTCTCCTCTCCTCCTCTCCTTCATTTTTTTCCTAATAATCCTCATTTTGCTAAATGGCTGATATTTTCATAGAGCAGGAACTTCAGAATTCCAGAGTTGGGATTATTTTTTTCCATAATTATTGTGGGTTTCATCCGTTAATTTTACTTCTGCCTTAATTACAGAGAAATTTATTTCTTTGTTTTTCACATTTTCCACATGTCTTCTGCAGCTATGTCAATATCAACTCATTACTGAAAAATGAGATTAAGTATTTAGTTATTTTTTCCCTTTGATTTTACTGCAGACTTTTGGAAATACTTTCTTTTTAACGTACCCCATGGATATCACACTTTCTTTTTTTCTTCTTCAAATTCATGGTGAGGAAGAACAATTTGTTCTTTGTTTTAACATTCTTTATCTTCATGAGTTTAGCTTGGCTCTTAGAAACTTCTTCATGTCTCTAGATAAAAACATGAAGAATTTTTACCATTCCCTGTAGGCTTCCTGGTTTTATGTATATTTTTTCTTGGTGTGGTTATTCCTTTAAACGTGTCAGGAGCTCCTTCCTATAATTGTTTTTCTCTTGTTTTGGATACAGAGTCCAATATCTTAGATTTGAAGAGTTTCCAGACTTCCTAAATATCTATGTCTCACTGCTCCTAAGTGCAGCTGATCTCTCTACTTCCCTTAATTTATTAAGGCTTGCCCTGTTCCTGTAGGACCCAAGAGTCTTAGCAGCCTACTATTTTTTTTAGTTTCTTCCCCCAGTTCTCCTACTGAAATGAAACCAGATCTGTCCTTGACTATTCACCGTCATCATAAAATTGTGAACCAGCTGTCTTACCACCTGACAAAGCACAGTTGTTCCTCTGCATCTTTCTCTGCAACATAACTGAACATTAGCTGGCATCTATTTCAAATTCCACATTTTTTTTCAAAACACAATTCAGATTTGCTCCTGAGTCCTCTTCTTTTAAAAGCTGAGTGTCATCAGGTCAGGCAAACCTTGTGTACAAATATTTGCTGTTGTACTGGGACAGAGTTAACTTTCTTCATAGCAGCCTTTATGGTGCTGTGTTTTGGATTTTTGACCAAATCAATGTTGATAACTGCCCAGTGTTTTGGCTGTTGCTGACCAGTGTTCGCATAGCATCAAGGCCTTCTCTGTTTCTCATTCCATCCCCCCCGCAAGTAGGCTGGGGATGGCCAAGAGGTTGGGAGGGAGCACAGCTGAGACAGCTGAGCTGAACTGGCTAAAGACATAACCCTTACCACATATACCACATACTGTCACCCACATATACCACATACTGTCGCGCTCAGCAATATGCTCAGAGACTGCCTGGGCATCAGTCTGGTGGTGAGTGATCGATTTTACACCACTTATGGTGCTTGGGTTTTTTTTTTTTGTTTTGTTTTTCCCCTCCCCTTTTCCGTTCACTTACTAAACTGTTTTTGTCTCAACCCAAAAGTTTTCGCACTTTTGCTCCTCCTACTCCTTCCCCCATCCCACTGGGGCTGGTGAGCGAGTGGTGGCATGGATGCTCAACTGCTGGTCAGGGTCAACCCACTGCAGGTGTTTACTTAGGAGAAGCAGGAGCCTGACGTTTGCAAGAAACTTTCTATGTCTCATGATTTCAGAAATATGCTGGTACTGTGAACAACATACTGCTACAATGAGTTGCAAGAGTTTTATTTTAAACAGATATATTAAAAACACCACTGATGGGATTATACTCTGATTGTCCTTTACCACAGTATTGTATTACTATAGCACCTACTTGGAATATTTCTGGGAGAGATATATAAAATGAAACCACCTCTATATCCTTACATTGTAACAGAATAGCTCGAGGCATTTTTAAACGTGTTGGATGTTGAAGTTTGACTGGGAGGAAGAAGCCTCCTGTGTTCCAAAACCTCTGTGGATGTCTTGTATTACCCCCTCTTAGAACAGTGTACCACAATAATTCGGTGCAACTGGAAAGACATCTTGAACTTAACCACTTTTTGGCGGTGTTAATAAGGTATAGCCAAGCTGAATTACCTTCCAGGCCCAAGCAGTGTGAGGTGCTCCCTAAATTGCCCCTGGGCCAGTTTTAAAATTTCTACTGAAGTGGCTGGATTGATGGGAACCTGAATCCTTGCATGCTGCGGCTGGATTTTGTGCAGCTGGAGAAAGCTAGCACGTAACAACTGCTGGGAACAGTTTTTGCTTACATGGGACATGCTCCCAGCCACTGCTTTAACTTCAGCGACCTATTCTCCCACACTGAAAACTAGCAAAGAACTTGGCAAGTCAGGAAAAAAAAAAACCACCAGGTTTCTGAATTTTGCTTGGCAATCATGGGAGCTCAGTAGCTACTGAGAGTATAAGAACCTCAGGGCAGGAGACCTGTTGTGACGGCTAAAGCACATCGTGCTCTTCTGCAAATATCATAGTGTCTACAAGTGTTCTCTGCAGAGAAATTTGTTCTGATGATACCTGCACCTACTCACAAGCACTTCCTTTTGTTTCTCTGTCTGACATAGGACCACCAGGCAATGAGTATTTAGTGGTGCTTGTGCCTCAATTAGAAGTGCTGGTCTCAGAACTTAACAAAGCTGTTCGTAACATCCTTGCTGAATCAAACCCTTTCTCTTGCAACTCCCATCCACTGTCAGGTAAGTTCAGCAGATGAGAAAAGCGTGCCTGTTTTCAGCCAAGAGAGCATTTCTTCAAAGCACTTCTTTCTGCATGTTGATCTATTACACCTATGCCCGGCTAACCCTGTTTTAAAAGAACATTCTTAACCTTTGACAGGGATTTTGAGGACAACAGCAGCCTCTGCTGTTTTGACAGACTGTCTTTGTTCAAGTGGCTTTTTGGAACTCGCATTTGGTATATTAACCATAGACGTGCTCGCTCTCATTTGTTTAATTCATACTGTGCTTAAGTCAGCCTGGATAGCACATTATGCATCCCTTTGTACACTACAGGGCACTGTATTAGCATGATGCTTAGTAGCTCAGCCAAGATTTATCAAATAATAATTTGAAGTTGCAACATCTGTGTTTGAGAGCAATGTGCTTGCTCTCTACCCAGCTACTGATGTAAAAGAATAACGTATTTTCATTCTCTGGGACCATCAAAATGCAGTAGGTTTCCCCCTTTTCAGCCAGTATTAACCATATGAGGCTTTCACACACAACCACCCTGTTTATGTTATAATTTCTACTCACATCGGGCAGAAATAGGATTCCTAAACCACAATATAGCAATAAACACTAGTTAAAAAATGTAAAAAATGACTGACCAGGCATGCAATATGCTTCTTGCCTCTGTATAAATCCTATGTGGATGTGGATGATTTGATTTACTTTCCATATCAAAAGCAATATCTTTCCTAAGGCAATATTAGAATAGTTTTTAATGATAACAGACTGTGTAGTGATGACTTTTTTATATAAATTTAATGATTTTTACCGTAGGCCCTCGTGTTTGAGAACCTATATGAAATCAAATGGATGTTAGCTAAATAGCATCCTCTGCATCCCAACTACAGGTGAGTGTGATTTTGAAAGGATACTGTCTTAATTGGGCTGATTGCATCTGCTGAATGTAGTGGTGACAAGTTTAAGAAAGAATAATAGTTAAGGATTATTGCCTTAAATTAACAATCCACAACTTTGTAGGCTCAATTGCAGTTTATCTTGTTAAAGATAGTCAAAGTTAGTATTCAGATATCCTTCTTACATTTTCCAGGGTCTCTTGGCCTTATTAATTCAAATCTTACTTTCAATGTATGCATGTAGCCAAGATAATTATTAGAAGGAGAGATCAAAGCAAGCATATTATAGTCCTATTCCATTTTCTGCTGATGTGAGTGATCTGCCTCTTCTTTGATGTTGTATGCTTCTACAGTGAAAGTACAGAGGATAAAAATACTACACCATGTAATCTGGCATTTATCCCATGAGAGCAGAATTCCAAATTGTGACACATGTCAAGAAGTTAAAAAAAAATAACTTAAAAGAGCCCTGTGCTTTATACAGTGACATACTCTGCATTTAAACACCATCAAACATCATTTTCCATTACAAATTTAGTCCCCTATATAAAATTCAAAGAATTTCTGTAACTTTAGTCAAAGAAAATGACAGCAATACTTATAAAATAGCTACTATATTTACTAGTAGTTACACTGAGACTGCAACTTAGCTTTATTCAAACCAATTTCTTATAGTTTTTTTTTATTATTATTATTCTTAAAAAGGCAGAAGGAAGACAAAATGAACATTTTTGTGCAAGCTCAGATGTATCTGCTGTACAATTTGGTTTTATCTCCAGCAGTCTGTTTATTTAAACTGGGTTTTGTCACGCTTTGGAAAACGTGTGTGATTCCAGGTGCCGAATCCAATACTGACGCAGACTCAGGATTCTTCCTCAGAGTGAGGAAGCAGAATTTGTCCTTTATTATTTTATGTTTAAGAGGTAATTACACCACATTTCTTGCCACAATTCTGTCATATTGACACATATATTGGAAGCTGAACTCATCATATTTCTGCCTTTGTAGCATAACACTTGATTTTTTCGGATTGTAAAGAGCAGAATGTCAGTTACAACACTATAACATTTGGCCTTCTTGGATTTGCTGAAAAATGTCAGAAGTCTTTGGATAGTTTGAGAATTTTTCCTTCACTGTTGAAATCAGTGAGAATTTTGTTATTACCTCCAGTGACTCTATAGACTTATGACAGTAAAACCTATTTCATTATGTCTATAGGATGAAGTAGGCCAAATAAGACCTTCCCATCTTCCCTTTTCTTCATGCTCAGCGCTGCAATTAATTCCAGATTCTTTATGAAGTTTAAAGAATGTCCTTAATTTTATTTTCACTGTTTACCAGCATTTTCTCACATCTGAGTTCTACAAGGAGCAGAAACAACTCTCAAAACATAAGAAAAAAAGAAAAGGCTTTTCACAAAAGAAAACTGGAATCAGGGACATCTAGAAATGTCACCACATTATCTAGTTCCTATTTAACCTTTGCAGTTATGAGATGTTTGTGTACTTTAGACAAACTAGAGAAGCCAGTATATGGAAACTCAACTCCAGATTACTCCTCTTGCAGTTGTTGCTAAGAGTGTCCCAATGCCTTCATGTTATCATTCAGGAGAAGTATTTCGTTTCTGTTGCTTTCTAGCAATATTTCTGTGTTTTCGTGGACTTTTCCCCCTAGAAAGTGAGGAAATAGTCTTGCATGTTACTTTTTGTAATATAGGGCTTTTGCTATAGACTGAGGGCCAAAATTGCAGCCCTGTAAAGCCGACCTATATTGGCAGTTCAGGATTTCCCTAAACAAGACATTCAAAGGCAATATTATTAGATTTATGGTCTGGGATCCTCTTAAACTCAAAGTCACACCTAGGTAGACATGAGTGCAAGAAACATTCCCTTTCATCTATGTCTGCCTTGAAGATTACCCCAGATTCTATCAGACGGTCATCTGGCACAGGGATACATGCTCCTGCCACATCCAGGCTCGATTACTGCAAATCATAGGACTCAGGAATGAAGCTTGCTGAAATAAAAAAAAAGAAAGCTCAAGGTGGTTTAGAGTGCATCTGCTTGTCTGTTCAGCAATATGGGTTGTATTGCTCTCTCTGCACAGTTCTCCCACTGAATTCAGAATCCAGATGTGCTTCTGAAGAGTTTGTTGCGGTTTGCTGTTAGAATGATTGTCAGGTGGAAAGTAGGCTTTCTCCAAAATCAAAACTCTCCCTGCAATGACCTCAGTTCTCCAGCAAATTTCAGTTTTCTTTCAGAAATTCATTTCCAGATCCTCCATGTGTTATTAAGGTGCCAGTCTCACTATTCCAGTTGTAGCTCATAGATTCTGCGTTCCTTAAAAATCTGATGCATAGAAAGCTATTGAGACACAAGTCATTGCTCCATGGAGTACTCAGTAATTTGCTTGGAGGGAAGAGGACAGAGTGCTGTAGACATCACAAGAGTATTCAGAAGCATTTAGAAAGATTCTGGAAAATCTAACAGTGAAAAATTCCTGGAAATACATTCCAGGATTTTCCCTCCTAGAGAAGTTTAAAAACACTAAGTTATAATCTGTTTCATAAGTATTTTTTTCCTGAAAATTTAGAGGTTCCCATGCAATAGGTATTCCAATTTCTCACTGGTTCTGTCTGTGATTTTGCAAACTTGTGGGTTCAGATATGACTGTCCCAGGAATTTGCAGAGTGAAGGTTCCCAGGACACAGAGCAAGGAGCACAGGCAGCATTTGTGTTCAGCTGCTCTGAAAGGCTCAGCAGGGCTCTTTGCTCCCTCCCTGTCTTGAGTGTGGAGAAACCAGCCAAGCAAAAGTCAGAAGTTCTTGGCTGTAATTCCCAGACTGTTTTCAAAAGGGTGATGTTATACTGTATTTTCCTTTCATCTACAAAGAATGTCTTGCATTCATGCGTGCGGCTGTTCCAGCAATCCACCTTGTACAAAATCATGCACTGCTGCACGAGGAGAGGTCTTCTATAAAGACTGAACAGAGTGAAAGGGAAGAAGTGACAAAAATGCATTTATTTGTTCCTCTAAAAAATTCTCTTTGGACAGAGAGTTGAATTAGTGTTATCAGTGTGGTAAGAAGTGGCTTTTTCCTTTTACTGAAGTACTGACTTTACACTCGGAGCCAAAGCACAACAGTGGTCTCACAATATGGCATTCTGGCAGCAAGGGAAAGGTACTTGTAAACTTTGGAGGCCTCCATGTGAGGCCTCCTTGCTTTCTAATGAGAACTGGATTAATGAGAAATAAACATGTTAAAGGTGATAGATATTTTTTTGGTAAACACTTTGTCCCAAGAAACCTGAGAAGAAGGCAGCGTGATGAAAGTGATGGACTGAGTGGCATTTCAACAATTAGTTGCCTAGTTAAGTTGTTCAGTTAAGGAGAAACACCTCCAAACACCCTGTTTTATTGGAGAGTATTTGTACAGATTATAACCTCACCTCGAGTGACTCCTGATCTCTGGTAAGCACCCAAATTCCGTTGTCCTGTCAAGGCACATAGCTCGTGAGAAGTGGATGGTGTTATATATCTGCCTCTGAATGGCCAAAATGAAGCCACAGTACTCATGTGCAGGGTGTTGCACTTCCGGGATATAACTGGATACTCACTACTAATTTTTACATCTAAAATTCTGAACTGCCCAGGTATTTAGAGAACCCTTGACGTTCTTCCCTTTTCTGTTACTGAGAGCTGTGGCCAGATAGCAGGATATGGGGTGTGCACAGGAATAAACTTTGCTAAAAAAAGCTGTATTCCTTGCTTTTTCTGAGTAAACGCCACAGATACCTACATAAATGGTGCATAAAGCTTTCATGAATCAGGCCTCAGGCTAGACATTTAAGTGGTCCCTACTGTATTCACATACAAACAGTTGCACTGTATATTAAGAATTGCAATAATAGAAAAATAGCTATAAAATATTAGCATGATTTTACTTTCACTTTTATAGCTCCTTGTCTTGCTTGACTTAATTTTTTGGAAATAATGAGAATTTCAGTAAAATATTACAAGCATGGATATACTGGAGGGGTACTGGGATAAAATTGGGAGGCATTTTAGACTTTTCATATTCATTGATGATACTGGAAGAAGGCTTAAGAGAGAAAATGTCTGGGTCGAGGTTATACCGAATACATTTCACATACAGTCCTCCTAGTTATCAATTAATTCAACTTACTTCCTCATCAATTTTTTTCCCCCTTAGTCCTGATGGTTTTATGACCTAGACCCAGGCGATACCCTTAGGCAGTCCATCTGATAATTGACACATTTTCTAACACAGCATAGTGATGCCCAAGTCAGTGCTTTCAGGCCGTGACTTCAGCTTATTGGAGACTGCAGCAGGGACTCCTTTTATCCCTCATACATCAGAATACACTGACAGCTCTCCCAAGCAGGGACAAGGCAGATCTCTCCCTCAGGAAAATGTATGCAAACACCTCCGGAACATTGTACTGGTTGCTAGGCATCACACTGGTGACATCTTTATGATAAACATGGTATGCAGAAGAAGGCCTAATAAAAGAATAACAAATTATTACATCCAGAGGGCAATTTTACAAGATTAACTGGTGTAATAAATTACTGCTGTAGTCAGAATACTGTGTTACCTTTTAAGGTATTTCACAGCAGAGTCTAAATGAAGCAGCCTATAAAAACAGAGAATGTCTCACAGAAAATAATAAACCCATTCTTATATTTTTTTAATACTCGTCATGATACCTATGCGTGGTATTTGGCTTGCTGCGTGATAGCTTCAGCAAGTGCTTGCTGTAAAATAAGGCTATACATGCAATTCATACCAAGATGTCTCTGTTCATCGTTATTTTTTCCCTGCTGCTGGACATTCAGTACCACTGCAATCTACATAATATCAATTTGAACAAAAGCCTGTAGCATTTTATTTATAAAACTGTTTTCATACATAAAACATTACAAAGAAAATGCCAGTAGCCAAATGCCTTTCATACTAATTATCAAATATTTTTATTTTTTTCATTTCTGCATGCTTTTTTGATACCAAAAAATCACCTCTCATTTTCTCCCTCTCGCCTTCCTTTTCTCTCTCTGATTCTGATTTTCTTTCTCTCTTTTCTTCTTTAATTGTATGAATATTTCAAATTTGTCCATTAGTAATTTTGTCTTTTAATTTTAAGGGTTCATATTTTACAGTTAGAATATTATAGCCCTTTTGTTTTAAAAAGAGTTTTGTGGGGAAAAAGGTTCCCTCATTTGAACCCAAATTGACAGAATACCCTGTGTACTGCCATCTACTAATTTTACACTAATACAGAAGTGAATTTGCATTTGCATATCATTTGTAAATGAATGAGACATATGTTTTTCAGTGGTTATTTCAGTCAAAATCCCAAGATTTCCCACAACCCATAAAAGGCAGAGCCTACATCTGGAGTTCAAAGGCCATGGGTGTGCTACAGTTTATCATAAACTCTCCTATGTTACTCTAACATACTACATTAACAGGATAACACAGCTTCATATTTGTAAGCTGCAGTCCATTTGCAGCTGATTAGGGGGTCATATTCTTGCAGTTCCACCAATTTGATGTAAAATACTTCCTTAACTTTAATAACCGATCTCATCATGCTCTAGATGGGGTATTCACCCTGGTTTAAGTCAGAGGTACTTCTGAGTATTGGTCTGCTCTAGTCCTCTTCCAGATTTGGATGTGTGCATTGCCCTTCCCTCTCCTCTGCCAAGGGTATGGTGCATGGGACTGCAGTCTGACATAAACCAGCACCGACCAAAAGCCCTTTCACACAGCTGGTCAAAATTACTTTTTCACTCCCTGTAGGGAAGGAAAATTTCCAATAGCAACTCAGTGCCATGAGCTTCCTTGGTAGCTTAATCTAAAAGATGGCTTTACATGTATGCAGAGTAGTGTTTTACTGAGGCAGTTAAAAAGGTTGCAGCATTGTAAATGGCAAACACAGAAGATTTGTAAAACTGCCAAAAGGGTAGATCTACTCAGGCAGTTATGTGGATCCCTAGTTTGTATGCGAATTAACAGCTCACTTTCAAGATTCCATCTTATCCATCTGCATAAGTGAAACAGAAATACACATATTTGTATTAGTGGGTTACTTAAATTCACACACACAAAAAAAATCTGTGGCAGTTCTGCGTGCTGAACACAGATCTCCTGAATCTCCAGCAAAAACTGTGAAGCGATATCACAGTGAAGGGAATAATGGATGGTGCAAGATGAAAAAAAAACCCAACCCAACAGAGAGAGGGGTTGAGCATGGTACACATCTTTCACGGCACTGCTAAGAGGTGACACTCAGACATCATCATCAACGGGGATCAAGTGGAAGGTTCAAAGCAAGCTCTTTTCCTTTAGCAAACAAAATGATGCACCCAATGGGTGGAGGGCATGGAGGAAGGCCAGGAGATGGTGTGCTGGAGAGAATGAGTTGACACATAAGGGCTGAAATGAGAGACTGAGCTGTGGGAAGAGACCAGTCAGAGCAGTGCTGGGGGAGGGAGAGAGGGGGTAGCACGAGGGGCAAAAGACACGTGATCCAGAAAAGACCTTGAAGTGTAGGGATTAATTTGAACCTATGAACTTCATCAGACAATATTCTTCAGTTTACAGATGTCTGAATGTATATATCTATTCAATCTGGTCAGAAGGTTACCGGTTGAATATGTGCTATTTGTAGAAAAATGCCAAGAAAATGCATATCTCTGGTAGGTAGATGTTAGACTCAATACAGTTTAAAAGACAGAAAATAGAAGTGTTTCGGAATGGTAGCAGCTTCTGTTTTAACAAAACATAAGCAGTGATGTGGTCTTTCTGCATCAAAACAATATTTCATTAAAATAATTGAATATAATTACAAAGAAAATGAATTATACAAATCCAAATGAAATATATATTTTTTTCAGGGTTATCTAATACTGCTTCCTACTTCTTTGCAGATTTATACTATTCAAGATTTTGGTTTCATGTTTCAGTTCAGGACCAGACAATTTTTGAAAACTAAAGTGCTCTTGAAATATGAGAAGGATCATCAATACTTTTTTTTTTTAATTATTATTTGAGTGCAAGACTCAATGCCTTTCTGTATTAAAAATAAGTGGTACTTACAGCAAACAAATTTCACAAGATATTTTCACAGAGTGTTCTAATAAGACATGGGTGTCACAAAAATTTTACTCCCACTCAGTTAGATGTAATAACAACTTATACCTAGAGGAGTGTTCAATGTCCAAATGCAGAAATACTTGCACTCAGAATTCAATACTGTTACGCTCATTTCTTAAAGTACCCAAATAAGTAAAACTAACAAATTTGACTATAAGGAACATTAAATAATTTATCACTCTTTAAACATTGCCCTCACTCTCCAAATCCAAGCTATAATTTAAGAAGCAATAGTTCTTTGGCTACAATTATTTCAGGGTATTCAGCATGAATACCTAATCCTTAATTAAGCAACAAAACAGTGCTAGATGTTTTTTCATAGGTTTTATTGGATTTACTTATTTAAAAAGGGAGCACTGAATAAGCCACTGTCAGAAAGAGAAAAGCAGCTAGATGGAGCAGTGAAATGTGTTGTGCATGGGGATGTGGTAAATGCAACTTTTTTGCTAAATACACAGTACTTGGAACCTAGTTTTAAAGAGTTATTTGCACAAGACCTTTATCTGAATGACATGAGGGGGAGGATATTCTTCATAATCAACAACCATTCAAGGGAAAATTGCTCTTGGGAAGAAAAGGCAGCTCATCAGCAGCTCGCTTATCAACTCCACAGGCAAATCTTTGCATGCAGAAGCTTCTGTATCAATGAACCTAGACAAGATGTTTGGGAAGAATCCAGTCCCTAACCCAGAGTAGATGCCTGTGGTGGAAAAACATATCCCATTCAATCAAATGCACTCTGCAATTAAACACCATGCAAGTAAAAAAGATGGTCAAAAACAGCTTCCAGTGAGGTAAGTGGAAGCATTGGTTCAACATCATTTCAGGGTTTTCATTTTCTATTGTTTATACATTTATTATTATGTCTTTAAGGAAAAGAAATAGCCAGTAACTTCTGACTGCAATGTTCAGTTAGAAAGAAGTCATATCTGCTATTCAGAATTTTCTTGCTGGGTGTTATAAAAAGCAGAAGAAAAGATCCAGCCAAGAGTCACTATAGAAGAAACCTCAAAGCGAAGGAATAATTATTTGTGACCAATGGTACCAAAAGATGCACACAAGTCATATAGATACATTATAAATTGATCAAGCTAGACTGTCACAATGGCTCCCAGTGTCCTTATAATATCTAAATTTTAGACACCTTGCCTTGATTCTATGTTTGGAGAAGTCATCTGAGTGTTAGCAACCATATGTTATCAGGTTCTTATAACGAAAAAGAGTGAGATAAATAAAAGTTCTCAGAGCGTGAATAGATAACATCAAAATCTTCATACTGTACATAACCATGGAGCAGATAGAGTTACATATCACCAGTTATTAATATAAGATACTGGTTTTCTGAAAACTCACTTAATCACAAATTACTTGAGCCTGCTTTCTTGAGGGGGAGGTTAACACTCCTCAATATTGTACAAACAGATCCATTTTGCAGTTGCTACATCAAAGTATCTGAAGTTCCCAAAAATTTACACAGAAACTGGTTTAAAAAAAAAGACAAGAGTGTGCAAATCTGCCACTTGGGAAATCTTTCTACTCCCACTAAGCCTACTCAAATACGATTACTCTCACCTGAGATACAAGACAGTGTTTTGAGATTAAAAAATATATGACACCATAGATTGTTTGAGTAAATCCAAGTTAATAGCACTATTTGTAACTTTTGATTACTGCTATAATTTTAAGATTTTTAAAATGCTGAAATCAGAAAGAAGAATTTTCTGATACCCACACACCGGTTATCTCACCTATCACTTAATTTCTTGCAGAATCTCATGTATCTGCTCTGGGAGGAAAAGAGCCTGAGCAAAAAAACCATTTTTTCAGATGCAGAAAAAAAAAATCCAGTTATAATGTACTCCTGGAGCACTGTTGGGAAAAATAATTGCTGGCCCTTTTCTCCAGTGTAGTCTAGAACCCCACTACCTGTATTCAGCCCTTCGGGGAAAACCAAAATCACTTTCCCACTAATCTGACAACAGTAAGGAAAGTCAGTGAGCTGAGAGCGAATAAAGAGCATTTAAACAATTGCTATTTCTTGCCTGCAATACAAAGTGCTTGTGGGTTGTGTTTTTTTTTTTTTTTATTTCCAGAACTGAATTAGAAATGAGATTGGAATGCCTTGACTGTGAAGTTTACACAAGACCAGTTCAAAACAAATTCAAGCAATGAGGATAGCCTTTCCAAGGTCACTATCCCCGCTGTGTCAGGACACTCTAGGCAGTTTCTAGGTGCTGTTCCAGAATGGCACAAGCCTCCTGTAGAAGGTCTAAAAGTGAAATTCACCATCTGATTGTAGATATCTCAATTTACAGTCTCCAGCTATTTGCCTAAACACAGGCTTCTGGTGACATTTAATATATTCAGGAATATTTGAGACATTTGCATGGGGCCTATGCAGCACTATGTTGGATATTCAAATTTCCATTTTTAGCTGAGTTCTTAAAATAAGCCACTCTTCCTTTGTGTGTCACAACACTCATTCCCATTCCGAACCCAGGGAGACACATGTTCCCTAACCCGTGTATTATATTCCATGCTCACAGCTTAATGATAATATTACAATAACATAACTGGTATTAGTAAATGTCTGTTAGAACTGGCTTTCAGCTGTGATGGGCTATGACCATGACCAGTCATTCTGTTTCAGGGCTCTGGAGACAACCATTAGCCCTGCCTGTCCCTGCCCAGGCTCCCTGTCCCTGCCATCCCTGCCCATGGCCCAGAACCTCATTTCGGTCCAGCCTAGGGCCCTCAGTCCTGTCCCCAGCTCATCCTGAACGCCTTCCTGGACTTCTCTGACTGACCCTGGACCTGCCTCATGCCTCTGGCTGGCTGGTCAGCGGCCTCATGATTTTCTGCACTGATGATGAATCTGAAGACACTGGTTTTGCCACCTGGCTCTACCATTTGAGACAGTCACTTCCCAGCTGTCTCATACAAATGAGGACCCGCTCTGAACCCAGCATCTGACCAGCTGAATCTTTCAGCCTGGTGTAAGGGACAAGCAAGGGGTGGGATACTCAGATTAGGTGACGACTGTGCTTCACTAGCTCCTTACCACCAAAAAGTAAATAATTTAAGTGTCTAATAAGTTTCGAAGGGCCCTTCCTCTGTAATTCTTCTTTTCAAAATTATCATTTTGTCTGTTTCTTTTATTCTGTTTTAGCAATCAAGGAAGACGAGCCCCGTACAAAAAATTCAAATAATTCTGAGGTGCTATTTATTATTTTTTATCATTCTTACATGTATCTTTGTCCTGGATGTTTATGTGTTTATTTATGTTATCTGTATGTTATTTTGGGAGACATCTGAGCATGTCATTTTACCTGGTAGTTGTGTGAGGTAGCTGAGGTAGAAGATTTCTAGGGTTTGTTTTGTTTTCCTTTTGTATTAGACATTTACAAACAGTTTTTCAAAGCCTGATTAAAATGTTCCATTTTCCAATTGGCCTGAGGGTAATGCATGGATGAGTGTGTCTGTGCTTAATGCTTCTTCCTCTAGAAATTCTGCACATTCCCACAGGTGTGAAATGAAGTCTATTGTCAGAGACTAGTTTTCAGATTTCCATTGTGAGTAAAAAATTCTAACAAGGACTAGATTACAGTTGCGAAAGCAACACAGCAAATAAAGTTTGCTTCAGGATATTTGTTAATTATTTACTGTGAGAATGTAAGGGCAGTTTACGAGAGCCATTTTGAAAGGGTCAAGGATGTCTGTAGTCATCTATTAGGACAGAAGGATAAGGCACCAGAATTTAATGCAAATAAATTACACAGCTACACATAGTTATACTTATTTTGAGAAATGCTTAGAAAGTACTGTGGAATTTTATGTACTTCTCAGTTTATGGCTATGGTGGTATTAGAATTCAAAACTTTGTATGATTTTGATAGTATCACAATCAGTTTGTTCAGGTTCCCCAAAACAGGGAACTGGTAAAATGGGTTGGAGAGGATTCAGAAGAGTATTTTTCCTTTACTGGTTCACTTAAAACATTCTGCAAGAAGTAGTTTGATTTGAAAGTTAGGTGGCTTGTTTTCCCTCTGTGCAGTTGCCTGGCTGGCTGGTGGGCATGTCTTACCTCCAGGAGCTGAGATCTTCAGAAGCCCTGCTAGTGCCAGATGGTTCTAGAGGTACATGTTTTCTCAGTGTCAGCACAGGTTGTTTCCTAGGCATCTATCTCCTTTACCAACCTCTAGACTGTTTTATAGAACTAAAAGCCTGATACTGGAGGACCAGTATCTGCCATGGTCCCACCTTCATTACTCTTTATATTCCCAGGGTTTCCAGGCCCATATGTGACCACTAGGCATGCAGCAGACACTGTGCTTCAAAAGCGAATTAGTGAAAGAAAAGATTGCCCTGAACTAGAAGAAAAGATCTCTGAGAATTGAGAATATGTACATGGACCTGCATTTCAATATCCTCACCAACTTTGATACAAAGTACTGAGGATTCCTCTTCATCAGTAAAAAGATTGTGTTCATCCTCATTTAACTTATTTGATAAAGAAAACAAAACATTGGCTTTACGGATTATTTTATGGATTGAAGAACCAGACACATCTTCAGTTATGATAAACAAAGTTCATGGAAGGAACTTTCTCACATAGTTCTTACCACAGCTTTGATATTTATCATCAAATGGATATGTAAGTTTTAGCTATTGAGAATTAGTTATCTGGCAACGAGAACAGATATTATTAGTTTGAGACTAATAGTTCACAAGTAAAAACGTCATACAGCACTTTCAGCATAGTTGCTGGAAGTTTGGAATAAACTTAAGAGGAAAAGATTTAATTGTAAAAGATCACAGGCGGGACCACAGAAGCCACAGCTACTTGTTTGGGTGCTAGCATGTGGCCTAGGAATGGAGAGAAAACCTTCTGTTTGAGATCAGGCATCTTAAAATCATTTCATCCTGTTAAATCGCCATATGGAAAAGAAAGAAGTCAGTTTCCAACCAACTTCATGTGTACAATACAATGCAGAAGTTCTCTTCAGAGTCTGCTCCTGTATTCTTAAGCACAATAAAAAAATGCAGTAACAACAGACCCAAAAATAGCTTTGCAAAATCAGCAGCATCCTTCTCTAGGCAGCATTAAATAAAAGCATAAATCCAGAGCGTAGGTGTGAAAGTGCTTCTATCTTCCTGTTAGTGAATTTTATAAAGTATGTAATTGAAACAATGTGCCCAGGATGTTCTGCAAAATTTGTCCCATTCAAATGACATTATTAAAGGTCTTAACAAGTAACTTGACATAGAATAAACTAACCTCTGACAAAAAGGGAAGCTGAAAAAATGTTTTCTGTGTAAGCCATTCTCCCCAGCCTTTTAAAGCTGTGCTTCTAGAATCCCCCTTGGAGGCATATACTACTGGCCATGTTGGAAGAATTTGGAACGAATTAAAAGTACCACTGGTCTAATTCAGGATGATAACACCTGTGCTACATGGAAACTCTTTGATAAAAAAAAGATTTTACATATCACTGGCATTTAATATCATCCTGTCTGTGGGAGTGTGTGATTGTCCCTCAAAATCATTTTATTCAGCTTGCATAAGCGCAGATGCATAAAACTATGTCTTTTTTCCTTCTTGGCAAGAATTTGTAACTCCTGCTCTGGGATCCAGTGTATTCTATGAAGCCATTCTTTTCCTGCTTTTGTAGCTCCTAGGACAGCTTTTTTCCCCAGACAAAGTCAAACATCTAAGTTTCTGTTGTATGGGAATCACTTCTTTTCTGATGCACCAGCGCCAGAGCACAGCCCAGTGTCAGACTCAGCACAGCCTGTCGTAACGGAGACAGAGGTTAAACAAGGAGGTTTATTCAGTTCTGTTGGGGAAGAAACACATCCATTAACAACTTAGAGGTTTAAAGCAGTCAAAAGGCCCATTTCAAGAATAAGAGTGTCAGTTTTCACAATATTGAACTCGGCAGGTACACAAAGAGTGTCATGTGTCACCAGTGCAATACGATAGCCAAGTGCAGGGGTTGCTTCCTTCAAGTCTCCTAAAGTAGTTCAGGCTTCAGACCCTTTGAAAATATTGCAGATGCAGGCAGAATTGACACAACTGAACCAGTGTCTGGCGAACTGAGAGTAGTTCAGTAAAGTGAGGCTGTCCTCCAGGGAACAAGTGTCCCAGGGTGCAAGTGCCATTGTAGAAACTTATTTCAGGAACAAAACAAGCTGAACTGCATTTATCTACACTCAAATCTAAGGCTGGGAGTGGAGGACTAGGAGTCAATCACAACCTTCCCAGTGAATCAAAAGCTGTATTTCAATCTGCCAGGCTTTTAAAAACATTTCTGCCAAATGAATCCTAGGCCAATGGCTAGCATTTGCTTCAAGTTTAAATGAAATTCCTTTTAGAGCAGATGCAAAAGCAAAATAGTAACCACCTTAGCGAACTTCATCTGCGAAGCTTGAATGATGGGAGAAACAGAGCAGATGAAAGGAAAATTAGGAGGAGATTGGAGAAAAGGGAAAGGAGAAACAGAGCTTTAGAACAAAGGTTACAGCGGGGGAAGAGGGTGGAAGAGAAGGAGGGAGGATGGAAAAGAGTGGTTTAGGACTAGGAAGATCCTCAGCAATGCTTTGTATGTTTCTCATTAAATTTGTAGTTACCCATTTTGACAGGCTATGGTGATAATCATATTAACCGCTGAATATTCTCTTTACTGATCAAGAAATAATATCAGGCAGAATGTTAGTTTATTTGTAGTCAGTAGATTTTTTTCTGTATTGTAAAAAAATAAATCTGCATTTTGAAGCACATTTCACATTAGCACTGGTCAGTCTGGAATTTGCTGCAAAGAATCTCCGTTTCAGCAGTAATCAGCACCTCTTCAAAAATCCTGAATGTCAAGAAATTTTTCAGTGAGTTATATAACTATTCAAATTTGCTTGTGCAGCACCATCATTTTTTATTGTGGGGTTTTTTTTCAGCCAGAGTTTCCCTAGCCAGTTCTCACTTCCCCTCCCTATCTGTGCTCCCTGCAGCATCTTTGATCTGTATTTTAAAATATTATCAAAGTGTGTAAAGCCTACCTCAAAGTGTTCGCTTGTCCTTCTCTTTCTCAGGCTTACTCACCTCCATATGTATTACTGTTTCCCCCCCTAATCCCCTCACACCATATAAGAAAAATTTCCTATTTTCTTGATAAATCCACCAACTGTATGGGTTCACACTCCACATGATCTTGTTAGGGGTATGCACTGACAGAGACACCCCAACAGACTGAACTGATATGATTGCTGTGTGGTCCAAGCTCATTTCCTTGATGAATCAGGGACAAGATAACCATGCTCCCATGAACTAGAGGGCTGTCATTTGTTAATAACAGAACAAATAACTGAGGCTGTTTTATTTGTATATCTATTTTATGAAAGCTCTGTAAATGTAGTATGTAAATTAACTCAGGTTAGACTTTGAAAGGTGATTCCCACAACTAGGGTCAAAGTTTCAGAAGAACTCTCTTCCTTTTAAAATATTTGAACTAAAGGGTTAGTGATGCTGATACCTTCTAAAAATGCAGCCAATTGTAACTAGGCAGTTAAACTGTAACTCTTTGGTGCTGAGCTCTTTTGGAAATCTATTCCAAAAACAAGTCTGAATTTTCACTGTTGCCCTTCCTTGTTTTACTTTTTATCATGTTGCCAGTGAATAGCACTGTTATCACTCTACTCGTACCAGAGCATTTTCATATTTTCTACATTTTGATTAGAATACATTTGGCCTAATTAGAAATGTGAAATCAGGATGGATAATAGCAGCCCTAGAACCACACTTCAAACACCGTTAGAGGCATTTCAGGAAAGGGTCAGAGAAATAAACTACAGCTCATTAGCCTGAGGCTATGAGTGATCTACCAACCATACAGAAAATTGGCAGCCCTTCTGTCTTTTGTCCTCAAGGACCCTGTGTATTAAACTAATTGTTAAATATAGCAAACAGACTGGCAGTCCAGTCAGACTATTTTTTGCACATGTAAAATAATGGGGTTATTTGGATTTCATTGAAATGCTATCCATATATGTTTTACAAATGTGCAAGCACTTACATGCTTCATAGAAAATCTTCAATATTGGCCTGAGATTTTAAAGGAGCCACTCTAGCATAAACTGCCTAGTTAGAGAAAAAATATATATATCTTATTTACAAGGGAGAAATAAGTTAAAATGCACATTGAAAAACTGTTCTGATGGCTAATTCTTAGGAAGTTTGGAGTTGTTTTGTTATATGACAACATTCTTAAGGAGCATACTTAAACGTTTGGCATAGGAGTGAAAAATGTATTGTGTTCATTATTCTATGCTACACTTTTCTAATTCATGTACATATATGTATAAAGACTGTGACATGCTTCTCATTTCCAAAATTATATTTTTTGAAGTTAAAAGCTTTTGTGATGGTCAAAAATTGCTGAGTGAGAGTTGTTCAATATTAACTGATATTATTCCTTACTATTCTCATTAATAACTGGTGATGCAGCACAATGACTTTGTTGGCTACAATGAAAATGATTTCATTCTGTTTCCTGATTGGAATTTTTAGATTATACCAGTCCACTCTCCACATCCTTTTTGAGATATAATATAAAATTACCATAACAAAAGAGAACCCTATATGCACAGAGAACATTACTATAAGAAGAAATTGAAAACAGCATATAAAACAATCTGTGACTGGAGAAGAATGGGATGTGGGGGGATGAGGGAAATAGGGGAATTAATTTTATCTAACTTTACTTATAGAAAAGATAGGCCTATAGTCTAATTTAGTTGTCTATTATCCTCCATCTCCTAACCACAAAAGTTGCTTCAGTTTAAAATTTTTCCCTGCCACATTTTAGTGGATTTTGTTTTAATTATTGAATTTAGTTGTTTGTACCATGTTAGCACCAAAAAAATCCATGTGAAATAGAAAATGCTGATAGCTTCTGTGCATACATTTAAGAAGAGCTATTCTCTGCAGAAGACTTTTAGAAACTCCCGGTCAGAGGTAGTCCCAAAAGTCTAGAATCAGTAGCTCCTTAAGGATATTTCTTATGTCAAGGAGTATTTTCAATATTGTATAACTTAGGATAGGTAACTTGAATTATTTACACTTCTTTCAGACACTTATAACCTTTCTAAAAATCAGATCATAAATTTGAGCACAAATTCTTACTTTTTTCCCCATAACCTGTTAGACTTTTACCAGATTTTATGCAAAAAAATAAAAAGAAATATACTTGGCTTTGAGTTATGATAAATGGAAGAATTGCTAATGTTTAAAAAAAAAAGTTTTAGAAACACAAATTGAAAACAACACCCACAGCTTATATGTTTGCATCACAGATAAAGAAGATTGAAGGATTTAATAAGTGTGCATTTGTTTGCATCATATTGCCAAGGGAAAGAGTTGATATTAGTAGGATTACTCATGTGCTTAAAGCTAAGCGCATGCTTTTGTGGGTCAAGTGTGTAATGTTCAGAGCTAGTAGAACTGAACTTCTGTTACCTACTTTGTCATCCCTCCCCTCCCACCAAGCAAATAAAACTCTAGGACGTCTGTGGTTGTTTCCAGTGTTTTTCAAAGACTTACATCCATTCCAAAGGAATACTTGCTGCTTCAATATATGCCATATCCAATGACCACACACAAAGGGGTGGTGCCATACATCTGATTGTATTCCAAACAGCTAAATCATGGCTGCAACCAAATCAAAGGCAAACATTCACTGCCCCCAATAACTGAAGAATTTGGATTTAAATAAAATCAGTTGGCAAATAGCAGCAAGGGAGGTTGCTGTCACATTCTCTTCCATCCTTACTTGTGTTAGAAGTTTATCTTTAATGTATTTTCCTTTTTATTTTTAATGGGAAAAACACATCCATATGATGGAGATGATGAGATACAGTTGTGGTATGAGTTGTGAATAATCTAATTCAAGTTATGAATTATCTTAATTTAAATCTTTCCAAGTTTATGATACAAAGAAAACTGGATTATTGCTTTAAGGTCAGAATCCTTTTTAATTGCTCTTAGAAAAAAATCCATTGTAGTTACAACAAAGAGTTCATTATGTTTTTGGTTTTTTTTCTCAATATCATGTATTCTCAAACTGAAGCTGGCATTAACAAATAGACAAACTAAGTAATCATACAACTATGAACTGGTTTCCCAAATATTTATCTAGACTTCTTGATTTCTTCTAATTTAGACTATAACAAGGTGTTCTGAGAAAACACAAAAAGCAGATGGTGAAACGAAAGCTATCAAATGTAGTGTTTATTATTTTCAAATTCACGATCCTTCTACACAATATTGATAGAGCTAGAGCACGGCTTAATATCAGATGGGTTTGAAAAAGTCTATTACACATTATCTAACTATTATTTGCACTTAGACAGACTGTGCACAAAACCATAAATGAAATAGAAAACGGCATTTTTAAAGAGTAGAAACAGTCTTCCAAGATCAATGTAATTTTTCCCATGAGCTACGATCATAGAGGCAAATTCTGCTTTCCTTTCCTTAATGCAGACAAGGCTGCTTAGGTCCAGAGTCACCAAAGTATTTAAATTCCCTTGATCAGCTAGGACCATCAAAAGGAAAAGATAACATAGCCAGATTTCTCTGACATGATGTTTTAATCCAAGTCAAGACTTATGGGTGCTTGTAAAGTAGTATTAAGCAACCTAAGCTACATCTAGTAAACCCAAAAGCCAAGAAAATGGCCCAGAAATCCTATGTTCATGAGTACAAAGATCTAAATCTTCCATAGACTATTGAAGTTGTAGACTGCATTGTCTTCAATTGATTTGATACCAGCACTAAGACAGAAACACAGTAAAAAGTCATTGAATATCTTCACTATACATACAGATATTTTTCCTTTAAATGAGAGTCCTCCAAAATTTTTTAAAACTTGTATTTTACATGTCTTCCTCCCTTCATTCCTTTCCATTATCATGAAGCAGAACACCTAAAGACTCTACCTTGTGCCCTGTAAAAGCTTTTTGTCTTCTGTGAAGCAGTGTTGGATTTTCTGTGAACAGTATGATGCATCAAACAAGATATGTTAATACCAGCTCTCTCTGTAAGGTTAACTCTGCAAATTCAAGGCAAAACAATATTTTTTTTTTTCTAACTGAAAGGAATATACAAGGACTCTGTATATGCAGAAACAAATCAGAGTAAAAGCATGCCATTTTCACAATAATGTAAGTGGAATTAATGTTACAAAAGGTCTTAGCCTGTTACAATGGACCATTTAAATCACAAGACAGTTGAATAAAATGCACACATTAGCATTATGTTTTCATTTATACCAATTTAAAAGCATAATAACAGCACTGTAGTTTGTTGAATAAATATTGTAACTAAGAGAAGTTTCAAGTGTATCCTCCATGCAAAAACTCATAACTAAAACTGTTGAAAATTCTTAAATATTGAATTATTTCCCTTGTATCAGTTTAGACAGATGAAGAAAAGGTTTAACAAACCCTGATGCTATCATGTAGTTTGCTTCACATTTTATCTATTTCCCTCCCTGAGTGCAATAGAAACAATTAACCAGATTTCGATTAACTGCTTGAAAAATCACCAGCTGTTTTTTCTCAGTCACTTAAACCTTTCATTCTTGACCTAGATTTAACAAGCAACACAGACAATAGCAAGGTTTTTCCCCAGGAAAACTCAAACTGTAATATATCTATGACAATGCAGAAGGGTGTGTATGGAAATGGGGATTTAAAGTGATTGCCCATTTCCCCATTCCCTTTCTGTTTTTCTTTTACTACATTAAGACCAACTTAATTATCAAGAAAATAGGAAGCCGTCAGTGTGGTTTGGATCAACTGAGAAACACAGAGGCTTCAACACAGACTGTCAACTTTACTTTGAGCAAGTAAACAACTTCATCTCAAATTTACCATCAAATAACTCTGTTTTTCCCAGACTGACCATCATGTGGACAGAACCTTGCAAGATGTTTAATTTCTGTGATGCTTAGCTGATGTATGTGAGTCAATGTATATGTATATGATGTGAAATTTAGATATTTTCCACATTACAGATCATATTACTGTATACTCGTGGACAGCAGCATCATATAATGTGTGGGTAGTTGACTGGCAATGGACTTAAAAGGTGTCTGAGAAGGGATCACTAATCTAATTTTCACATTAATATTAAGATTTGCAATGAGGGCCAATACACTATCCACTTCACCCCTTCTCTCTTCTTTCCATGTCCTTGAAATAGATTGTTTAAATCACATAAATACTTAATGCAAGTGTCTCATCATTTATTGTTTATTATGCTTGAAGACAGGTCCATAGTTGAGATGCAATCAAAGTTCAGAGCCATTGACAGATGCTTTCCATGAGCCTTTTCCAAAACATCTTAGCAAATCTTGGTCTGAAATAGACTGGTCTCATAAGACCAGGCAGATTTTGCTACACTGAGTCAATGCACAAATGGCTGTCCTTGCACAAAACAAAAGGCACAAACCACTACAGAGCTCAGAAAAGAAAATCATCTGATACTTTCTTACACCTCTAACTCTAAAAGAGAGTCTCTATGCTGAAAAGGTCTTGGACAACATTCAGCGGTGGCTGAAGTTTTTTTCTTTAGAAGGGAACATTTCCCATTGGCAAAAGACAGAGAGAACAGAAAGTTTCTGTGACTGATGGAGCTGATCATTTGGAAAGTGCATACTTGAACAGATACAATAGGTAATTTGGAGGTGATGCCAAGTAAATGTACTCAGGATGTTGTCTGAAGAAATCAAGCCACTTGGAATAACACCAGGAGGAGTATGAGGTGGATGAAACTGATCTTTAAACTCATTCCACCATTTTTTTGCATCAGATAAATCCACGATTTGGAGTTCTGCCCAAAGGAGAAGATTGATGTTCTTTCAGTAGGAGGTATTTTTAAAAAAAGTGGAAAGTGTCTTTTCAGGTATATGCTCAAAACGATAGGAAAAGTTCACTTTAGGTCATAGTGATTGAGAGGAAATTTTCAGAGCTGGCAATTCACCTCTTCACAGCTCAGTTTTCTCATCTTTAACATGGGAGTAATGAGTGGTATTTAGCTAGTGACAAACATAAAAATAGAGTTTTACATGTCTTCAATGAGAACAGCCAGGNCTAGTAAACTGTGCAAACATGACATGGAAATCATAGAGGGAGCATGAGGAGTGCATGTAATACCAACATATCTTTCTCTCGCAAAGTATATTATATCACCAGAGGGACACTTTAAAATGAAACCTTTCAAAGTTTTCAGATAGTTCAGTGGCATGCACATTTATAGCTAGCAATTAAACACAGAAATTATGGATAGAATGCAATTGGAAGTGAAAATCTAAAAAAGTCTGCACTGATCGAAGAAGACAGCCCGATGCAAAGCATCATCTCCCAAAGGCCCTTCTGTCTACGTAGTTTTGAAACATGCACTAAACCAGCTGCCAAACCTGGCTTTTAAATGGAGTCTACAAAAAAGGTGTTCTGCATTTTCAGTGCATGCCACTTTACAAAGGAAAGCATCCCTGTCTGGCTGCCATATAGTCAGGCAAAGGGAGCCAGCTTGCAAGTGATTAGAATAATGAAACTGGAAAGGATTAGCCACATTATCCAAACATGAAGCAATAGGCTAGTCAAACTAATCCCTGAGGAATAGTTAAAGGAAACAAATGACATGATAGACATAGGGTTACTTCTCTGTAAGATAGCATTAGAGCATGTGGTGTTTGCACTCATGTTCTGCTCTCATATTTTCTGAAAGCATATGCAAGAAGGGAGAAGGTAAGCCGACGTGTCTGTGTGACAATATTGAGCTAGTTTTATTTCAGATTCGGCATGTCTTATCTGACTTTTAAAAATAATTAAAGTGTTATTAGACTGACTGATATCAATGGAACATCCACATCCTGTGGAGTCCTTAATTGCAGGAAAAGAAGGGTAATGATCCAGGTTTTAATATGACTGTGTCTATTGTGCCCTGTTGGATGGATTCATTATGCAGTGAGTGAACATTTTTTTCCTCATTATTTAATTATTTTGGAACTGTAAGAAGTCATTCCAGTGCTAATCGCAACATTTATATTTTAGAAGGATAAATTAACCCCAAATATTTTTTTCTTTTATAAAAACTCATCACATATGCAAATGATGCCCAGCTTTATTTTCTCATATCGGCAATTTTCTATCCATAGAGAAGTTTGAGTAATAAATCATTGTTAGACCTATTAACACTAAAAAGAGGTGAGAACAAGCCATGTGGTGGGGATTTCTAGAAGAACTAATTTGAAATCCACTGGAGTCAAAGGCAGTCCTTCCAAATTCATATATAAGCTTTAACTGGGAATGCAAAATAAAGGGCTGCATTCTCATTGAAACTACCACGAATACATGGAAGGACTTAGATGAAGGGCAAAACAGGCTACAAGCTGCTACTAATTATTCTTTTGATGACTTCAGGCTGCACCACAGGTATGGCCTTTTAACTGTGAGGGAGAAAGCCAGAGCTGTAGACCTCTACTCAATATGATCCTTGCCTGAACCAACTCACATACATTCACTCAACCTCATGCAAGCGAGCCCAAGTGTCCATCTTTCCCTCCCTTGAAGCCATGTGCAATGAATATCCCATTATATGGTTCTTGACTGCGGAGGGAAGTTTTAGGAAATGTAGAATATCAAGTACTGCGCTGTACCAGAGACAGCTCGGTCCTTTACAGTGTTTCCCACTGATAGGTTGAACATGATTCAGAGGGATATCAAAGTCCTTCAATGGATGATTATGAATTAATCTGCCTATGAAGTTTCTTAACCATGATCAATTAGTTACTGGCTTCTGTACTGAAGTTGAGGGTGCACAATCCTACCACATTTTTCTCTTAGTTTAATGAGGTGCTGAGTATTCTCATTTTTCATATCCAAATCTCACCTTGTCAAAGATCCAATAATCAATTGGCTTCAATAACATCCTTTGACAATGATTTCCCCAGGTTAATTGCATGTGCTATCTAAAAAGTATTTCCTTTCACTTTTTATCAGCTGCTTGATAAAAGTATTTTTTGTAACCTTTTTATAAGAGTTGAATTTGGGAAGAGCTTATCAGGTTCTGAAGGAGTGTAATCATCCATTCCTAACCAAGTGATATATTAGATCATTTATTTGTGGCAAGACAGACATTTCAATAGTGCTTATTGTTTCCCATAATGAAAGGTTTAAATCTTCCTTTAGGTTCCTCTGAAATTTAATTTTTGTTGATGGAGACAAGCCAGTTTGTGCAAGGGTTTTTTTGATGTTAGGGCTTCAGAAATCCCAAACTATTAATTATATTTTTCCACTCTATAACTCTATGTTGTGAAAAAAGGAGGTGGAGGAAATCAAGTACAATAGAAGCTTTCACACACCTCACCTTTAAAAACAATAAATTCCTTCCCTTTAGCAGAATTATTTATTGAGCTGCTATTTAGTCACTGAAAGGGGATTTTGTCATACACTCTACACCACTCATGAAAACTGCATCCTATTGTATTGTATTTCAGTATTTGCATTTGGCAGAAGTGCACAATGTAATGACAAATTTATCTCCTTGGCCAAGTTAACCCCAGAAATGACCTTTCTAGCAGAAAACTAAAGTTCCATGAATAGTGTGTTCAAACCCTGGGCGACTTGTGTGTGAATTCCCTTCTATCTACATTTAAGCAGGGTGGGTTTTTTAGAGTATAACTTACCTTAATTAAGAAGACCACTGTGTTAGCAAAATACTTTTATTGTCGGTAGAATATATTTGTATTTCATCCAATTCTCTAATATCATCAGTACATGTTAATAAAAGACTTCATCTTGCAGTCTTTGCTTAGCTAACATTCACACTGTCAAACAGCACAGGTTCCATGGTTGTAACACCATACTTACTGCCTTCTGTTCAGTTTTCAGTCCAGGAAGATCTGTGCTTTCTCTTGTCATCTGCAATGCATTCTGAGGTCATGGACAAAGGCCTGAACAAAATATTCTCTGAGAAAATCAATAATGATTTATGATCTCTGACTTCAAAAAGTGTTGTTTCATAAAAGTGATAGACAATGAAGCACTAATCTACTAAGACGAGTCTGGGTTCCAGTCCACCTTTTATTTTCCAGCAGCCAAAGCACTATTTGGCAAAGTGGCTCTTAGCTCTCTGGAGAAGTTGCCTCATTTTTCAAATATACTGAATTCATCAGTAAGCTGGCAAATTCACAATGTGTGTTATAGATAGGAAATTATTAAAAAAATACTATTGGAATACTCAGAAACTACTATTCATTCAGCTGCACTAATGGCTCAGATACTGGAAGGCAAAGTAGATTCACTCCAAAATTTTAAAAAGAAATATAGTGATACATAAACTAATCTCATGATTTGGAGGCACAAACCATGATTTTTACACCATTCAGTCTGGCAGTGCTGCCATTAGTGGTGTATAATGGGCAAGGGAGCAGGTGTTTAAGAAGATTGCAAACAGCAATATTTTTTTTTCTTCCACCTGAAAGGAGGGTGGTTTATTCAGAGAAGACTGCCTGGGTAGTTCCTTGTAAAATTTCATGAAAGTTTTTATTCCCTAAAGAACTGTGTTTATTCACAATTCAGATGGTGTTGACCCCACAAACTGCAGAGCACCAGGAAATTCATTCATCAGTAACCTCCTCTAAAAAGCTCATCAGGAGTACTTTGGCCCACAAATATGTACATCTGTGTCTGCTTGCCCATAGATGCTCATAGATTTGCATGCACATGACCCAGCTTGAATATTTATAGCTGGTTTTCCCAGGACTACATTCCAACCTCTCCCTGTCCTCTCCCATTTACTATTTTCATCGGTTTTACTGTGTGATATATGGAGGGATGAACAGGATAACTCTGCAGAAATAAATATAAGAGGCTTGAAATACAGGACCAACTAACCTAGGAACAGTATTATTTTGATAGGATTATGTCACTTGCTGGATTCACATCTACTTCTTCCCAGTACTATTCTGTGCTACACATGTACTCTGGGTAGTTTGGTGTGACAACATACAACACCGTTCTTGCCATCATCTCCCACGACTGTGCTAGGCATTTATTAAAACGAAAGATGCTCACAGGTTGCAGTAGTTGGTTGTGAAGTCTGGCACAGACCATGACTCCTCACTCTCCCTGTAAGAAAAGAGGGAAGTTGCATCCTGATTTCCTGTCAAAAGGAAATGGCATGATTAATTTTCCTGGGTAGCTGACTATAATGTAGGTACTTTCTACCAGCTGTGGTGGACCTGCTCAGCTGTTCAGGTGGCATAGTGGGAACAATGAGCACATTTGGGTCACTCCGCTCTCTTCGCTTTTTAGCTGCAGAGTCCAACTGGACTGAAGGGATCTGATGAACTGGCAGGTTCTCCTAGGGCAAGCAGAGTGTCCCTCTGTCCTCTCAAATGCTGTGCCTTGAAGTGTGGAAGTGGTTCAGTGCTGCCCACAGCACACTTTGTCAGTTATTAAAGCAAATACTTTCCTATTTCATGTCAGCTTTTCATGCTAACCAGCACAATGAATTTGAAACAGTGAGCTTCCTCTGATGTTGACATCAGGCACATAAAACAGGACACCTACTCATAGCAAAGCAGCATTGATCTGCCTTGGGTCCCTAATTCTTGTATTCACATACTCTGCTTAGGTGCCAAATGAAAGCAGGTATAATTCCATGAAAACTAGATAAGTTGTCAGAGCATTACAACTCCACGTTCAGAAGCCTCCACAAAATTTTCTGTGGCCACATGATCCTATCAAAATTCTTTGCAAGAAGAGTATGCAGTGTTCATCGATGTGTGTATAATAAAACAAATTAGCATAATTTCTTCCTCCTGTCTCTCACACCTTTTATTTTAATTTTATACCCTAATTCCTTCCTGAGACCTCGGAAGAAATAATTTCCTTGCCTTTCACATCAAATGTGAAGGTCATGTGAGAGTCGTGATCTACCTTTAAATAATATATTCATTCACCTCACTCGCTACAACAGGTATCTTATGTGTATTTTGTGTATCGTGCCTATCTAATATATTAAAACATCCATGAAGACTTGCTGTTTCTGTGCAGGGAGTAAGGCAGGCTTTCTAAAAGGTAAATGCTGGGTGAATTTCTGGGGATATTGATAATGTTTCCCTGATGTAATGTCATTCAGTTATTTATGTCTTAAGCTAGATTTCTACAAATACAGAAAGTCTCCTGAAAGTGGTCTAAGTTTGTATTCTGACGCTGCCATTTGCAAGCTATTTTATACTAGATTTATGTATAAAAGACTGCTTCACAGTTCTTGGAACATGTGATGCTTTAACATATGAAATCTTTTTCTTCAGCAGCCTTTTTTATATGGGCACAAGTATTACCTATTATTATAGGTAACACAGAAAATTATGCCTATTCTTAAGGATGACTAACAATCTCCACAATAAAACTCTTGCTTACTATACTGTGAGACTTACACCGTTCAGGATGAAGTTTCTCATGCCAGACATCTGCCTCAGGTTGCATAGTTTGGGAAAATTTCAAATACAAAAGGTACAGTCATTTCCAAGAAAGAAGTTAAGAAAAGAAATAATCTACTGTTTTGCACATCAAGAATTTTCACTGGAACAAGATGTTCTGTGACGACCAGTGAATACAGCAATGGGAAATCAGGAAAAAGTACAGACTGTACACCAGGTATAGTCATACTGGGTAATGTAGACACCTTTGCTTGATGCCATGGCACGTGCCTTTGAGACCTAGTCTTTCTGTTGCCTGTCTGTGGGAACTCTTTGGAGTGAAATGTGTCTCCAGTTTGCTTCACTTATTTGGTTTCATTTTCAGTGGGAGCAAAAAGTGCGAGACCAAAGTGGCAGGTACATGCCCCCTGGGAAGGAGGCAGAGGGGTCTGCTGCACGAGGGGAGTCAAGCTGAGGGCTGTGGGTGACAGCTAGGCCTGCAGTTCCGTGCCACACCAATAAAGTGGCATCCCACTGTGCCAGGAGAGCAGAGCCGGGCTGGAGGTGGGGACCGAGGTCAGCCTCAGCCCAGAGATCACAGCCACTACCCTTGTAATGGGCTAGGCACAGGGTCAAGCCAGAAAGCAGGCTCATAACATTGGGACCAGGAGGTGCAAGGCTGGGCGTAGGCATGGTGCAACTCAGGCAAGGACCCACGATGAAGGCTGGAGCTCAAAAGCAGCTCCAAGCAGAGGCGGGGGGAACCCCTGAACATATCCCTCACAGCTCATCATCTCCCAGCTCAGACCAAGACGTGAGAGCTGGCCCCAAACACAGGCAGCCACAGAACTGGGGGAAAGTGGCCACAGATCTGTCAAGTGTGCTCAGGGCTTTGCCAGCCCCAAAGTGGAGATGAATATGACCACCATGATCCTAGTTGCATCTGGGAGCTTGGAAACCTTCTAGTGTCACACACAAGAGTCCCCTTGAGCTGGCATGCTTTAGCAAGGCCACTCTCAGGCTTATCTTGCTTTCAGGTGTTGCACAGGGCTTTTCCCATACCACTTCTTTCACCCTTCCATAAGCACAAACACAAGCCCCTCCAGCACAAGCCACTTCATCTTCCAGTGTTAGAAACTGAGTTTAGCTACCTACAGCTATCTGATCTGCCTGCCCTAGTATGTCAGGAACATGAAGTATCATAGTCTCACACTCTATTCTTAGTAAATACCATGAATTCCACTCACAAAAAATGTTTCTTTTTCACATAGAGATGAGGCAAAAAAAATGAAATTGCTGAACAAGCTTGAGGGCATGTGATAATGAGGCTAGGATCTGAAGAAAGGAAAAGATTGGGTAATGCACTTAAATGTCCCATTGGAAAATTGGTTCCTACCAGGATGCCCGTATGGGGCTAGGGAAGTCACTTCAACTTTTTACAATTGACTGCTGAATGTGCTCTTCATTTTCCTTGTAATCTACTTGATAGCTTTCACATTTTCAGAAGTGTTTGTTCTCACAAACATAACTGTGTCTGATTGGAATGCTGTAAATAACATGCTGTAAAAGCATGTAAAATGGTATAAAATACTAAATGTCCTAGGAAGTTGGGATCCAAGCGTCTCATTTTGGGACACAAAATTCATGGACACTTGGTTCTTTGACCTAAAGCCTCTATTTTTTGATTTCCTTTCTGTAAAAAAGGGTCACTCTGGAACACTGATGAATGTTCATAATTCTCTACTCAGTGCTGGTTTAAGTGACAGGCTCCAGATAAGGTTGGTTATCACACACTGCTTGGAGATACAAAGACATCCTGAATGAACAAAAGACTAAGCTGATGAGGCAACTTGGTTGAAGTGAGCTACAAAACCTTCTACACAATAATCCAGACTTATCAGGTTCTCCTCTCTCAGTCTGTGAAATCCCCTGCATTTAGTCAGCAAGCAAGAAGACACTTTGTGAGAGGGAAAGGACTATGATACTAATTTGTGACTAAATAGCATACTTATGTTCAAGGCTGAGAGAGTTTGGGATGCTTTTTCTGGAGAAGAGTGAGGAGATCTTGAAGATGTTTGTTATATAAAAGTGGCTTAAAAAAAAGACAGAGACATTTTACTAGAGTCTGTAGTGACAGGACAAGGGGTAATGGCTTTAAACTGAGGGACAGCAGATGTAGAACGGACATAAGGAAGTGGTGAGAAGCCGAAACAGGTAGCCCAGAGGAGCTATGGATGCCCCATCATTGGAAGTGTTCAAGGCCAGGTTGGATGGGGCTTTGAGCAACCTGGTCTAGTGAAAGATGTCACTGCCCATGTCAGGGGGGTAGGTACTAGATAACTAGTGGATCTTTGAAGGTCTCTTCTTACCCAAACCATTCTGTGATCCTATGATTTTTATTGCGGCTTGGTTATCCCACTAGCAGGTGATATCCAAAACTGCATTACTTCCAACCCTCTCAGAGAACAGACAGACCAGAAGTCATAGAACAAGGAAGAGGCCACAATACAGTCCAGTGAGACACGGACTTAATCATAGGGAAGTGAAAGGAGCCAACTGGGCAAGCTTCACTCTCACTGTGGGAATCTAAATTTAGACAGGTCTAAATAGTCTGGTCAGGAATCAGGAATGCCTGCTATTTGTGTACCACTGTTGATCACATTACTTGCATTTTCCTCCATTCTGTGTTTCCTCTCGTCACACTCTTGACAACAGCTTTAGCTGAGTATTGACAATGGTGATAGTGGTGCTACTTTCGTTTAATTTTTAGTATGTTTCTACTACTCAAAGCTAGTTAACAAAGGTTAAGCAAGTGTTTAATGTTAGATCTGCTTTTATATGCCTTGCTGAATTGGATCAACAAGAATACGGAATTACACCTTAGGTTATCTAGGATGTTATAAGTGTCTCTCTTATTGTTGCTTGCTAATCTTTTTAGTGGTTTTTTTTGCTTCTTTGTTTTCCCTTGCTAAGCTCCATACCCTGGAGCTTACGCTGTTTTTCTATATCACGACTGGTTCATTGTTTATTTAGCTAGGCTATTGTCTAAGCTATATTAAAATTGTCCTCAGAGACAGGGTGACACCCATAATGCATGTATCCTTATTACAGCTAGAGGCACAGCACAAAAGCACTACTAATTTATTACAACAGATAGTGTAACCATTGAGCCCAGTTCAACCTTGACCAGAGGACCCAGGTGGCTTAGCCATGCAAAATATGGCTCATTTGTATCTACCTATTTTGTATTCACAGTTGATATATAGCTATTGAGAATATATGGCTATAAGGATATAATAGTTATAGGTAGAAATGGATGAGGTGTCTTTAAATAGGAGATTAGCTTTGATAGTCACTTTCCCTTTTTCCTTTAGGATCAGGTTTTTATAAGACTAGTGTAGTCATTGGGCTGATATTGAAGAAAGCACAAAGGAGAGCACGAGATGAGAATGAGGGAATAGCTCTAAAGCAGTAAAAGGAGGAAAGGTACAAATATTCTGAAATGATTGGGACAATTATTTGCATCTTGTTTATCGTCAGTGATAGCTATAAGCAAAATCCAGACTGCAGAAATCTGAGGAAACAGAATTTTGTCTCTGATTTATTTGGACCAGAATTTAGTTTGACCAGAACAGTATCTGGAAGGAGCCTTGAATCGTACCAACATAAGAGATAGTTATTTGCCCCATTGGCATTTTCAAATTCAATTACTGCTTTTTCTTATGCCACCTATATTCATATATCCGCCTGTAATTAATCTTGCCCAGTGAGAGAAAATAAGGATGCTATCATCATGGGGATATGGCCTGGAATCAAGAGGTTTCACCCCCAAGGAAAATGAAATGAAGACGCAACAAGCATAGAAACTTGCTGGTACCAGAAGCAGAGAGAAACTGGAAGGGTGAGGAAGCTGCTGAATGTCAAATTACACAAGGAAGGAGTACTAAACTCTCAGCCACAGACTGGGTGGTTTTTTTTTTGAAGTCCTCCCTTTTAGCTCTGGAAGACAACTTCAAAGCCAGGAAAGCTGTCAGATAAGAGCTAAGAATATGCAGGTGTAATGAGAGCATTTTCAGGTATTAAAATAGGGAAAGCTAAAAAGGAAAAAGAGGGAAAAGAAAGAAAATAGGAAAAAAGGAAACAGGAGAAAAAAAAACAAGAAGGAGAAAAAAAAGAATAGAAAGAACAGGTGGAAAAAAAAGGAGAAAAAGGAGGAAAAAAGTAAAAAAAAAAAAAGAAAAAGAGGAAAAAAAGAATTTAAAAAAGAAAAAAAAAGAAGAAAAGAAGAAAAGTGTTCCACCTTACTGCAAAACCATTTTAGTCTCCTATTAAAAAGAAAAAAAGAAATATCCTGAAAGAATTAGATTTCCAGAGTAGGGACTAGTGGCAGCTTTCACGTTAAAGAGTCCATGACATATGAAGAGAGTTAACCAAAGTTTTATGCACTAAGCGTGAAATAGGAAATGCAGTGCTCACAGTCACTGGTTAAGATCCCCTTATCTCACTGTGGAAAGAAACTGAACTTTATAAGTTTCTGTTGCTGGCAAGGCAGCCTGCTATGGTTATCAGAAATACAGAGGAAAGTCTAGTTAGAGATTTTTCCCCCCCCTTTGGCTTCTATGCAACAACTGTAGCTGATTAATTCAAGTCTACAGAAAAGTCAGCCAGTGGCATAGATTAAATGAGAGGATTTTGTTGTTTACCCCTCTGCCTTCTCCCTTTTTATGGAGTCTTGGTATTGCAGAAATGTGATTCATTTTCTTGTTACTGTACATCACAGATCTATGCAGCTGCGGTGGCTGCAAAGTTAAGCATGCTATTTTGCAAAGATAGAAATATATCAAATCAATCTAGCTACAGGTTGCTTTTGTCTTTACAAAAGAAGAACCAATAGCGCTTTTAAGAGGAGATCAAACTTCACCCTTTCTAAACGCTTTAACCACAGACGACTCACTTAAAATTGTGGCAGGTTAAAGCAGCAAATGGATCACAATTTCAAGATGGCCTTTGTCTTAGCCTTCTTGGAAACCCCTGGTAAACCTGTTCTCTTCCCTGTGGCAAGGTCACGACAAGCTTGTTTCTCTTTCTTCCAGTAAGCTTGTTTCAAACTTATTTTTATCTTTGCTTTAAGCTTGTAATCCTCCTTTCCCGTCTCATCTTGAATCAGACCTAAGTCCTCAGATACAGTGGAACCAAACTTTCAATGTCTGAATGCCCCTCTGCAATCCTTTACAAAGGGTTTGTCTTTACAATTAAAGTCAGACAAGTTAGAAAGCCGCAGAGCAGGCTTACCTTCAGATTTTGGTCTTTTAACAAGAGATTGAATCATCTGAACCTTTTCAAATAATCCTTTGAATACAATTCCTAAAAAAGCCAGGCAAACTGCAAACTGCAGGTAAACCCAAACAACAAATAAGCTGATATCTAGACCAGTGGTGACCGCTGCTAATTCAGGAAGATCTTTGACCTTTTGGTTCAAAGTGCTACTGCTGTGCACTATCTTTTACAGCTGAAAGAGCGCATATTAGAACAAAGAGATAGAGGAAGGCTTTTAATATGATCTAATACACCTGGGATGCAGGGTCTAGATGTAGAGAATCTAACTGAGAGCAATAAAAGGGGAGCAAAACAGCTAAATTAGTAGCAAATTTGTGTATAAAAACCTTGGTTAAAA
>VXBO01003699.1:273-103952 GCA_013400135.1 Rhinoptilus africanus | reverse complement strand
TCAGAGCTTGGATTTCGTGAAGATAAGAGAACAATGCTTTTCATTTCTGGCTTGATTTTTAATCTGGACTAGGTTATCACACATGGGTCAATGTGAGGAATGAGGCACCCTTCTCCTCTTGTATAGGTCAGGACTCATGATCCCACTGCCCAGTATTGCATGGCAGAATGGAAGGGAACAAATTGAAGATTAGCCTTTCCTCCTGGCACAGTGAGAGCTGAGGAGAGGCACGCTCAGACACACTGGGATACAAGATGATAAGTACTATGCTGGCCAAAATTTTTGGAATGCGTTACTTTCTCGCCGCCTTCTCATCCCCATGTCTTCCTCCACCTGCCAATCAAATTAGGAAATTTTCTTTAATTGCAGTTGCAATTAACAAGTAAAATTGCCTTATGCTGCATTCAAGCAGAACAGACTATGATTTCACAATTTGTAAATACGTTTTGTGAAAATGCTACAGTATTCTCTGGAATAGCACATGATATGCACTGTTCACACTGAAGAGAATTTCACATTTCTTATCAGTGGAAAGGGATTGGAAAGGACCCAAAACTGAGAAAGACATTGGCAGTTTCTTGAAGCTGAGTAATATTTACATATCAAAAGAACATGCTTCTCTCATGGAAACACAGCTTTACTTGAAAAGACACAAAACCAACAGCAACAAAAAACTAGCACGAAAAAAAACCAAAAAAACCCACAAAAGAAAATGCCCCCAAAATGTGTTTGCGTAATGGAAGCCTGTAGATCATACTCCAAAAGAAGTAATTGCAGAAGTGCATGGCATTAATTTAACCTGACCAAATGGTTCCTGTATATTTATTGAACTTGCAAACAAGATCAAGAATATATTTTTTCACATGTGCCTGATGTGGGGGTGCAGTTTACTGCTGTTGATGGCATAACTACTAGTAGATCTGTTTAAACAGCTTGATGTAAGAACTATTAGAATATGTTAATTTAATGTAAAAATGTGCTGGAAAAGTATGGACATTTTTCATCGTTTTAAATTACATTTTAAATCGGCTTCAGTGGTTTTATGCTTCATAGCATCCTGAAGAACTTTATTAGTGCTTAGCAAGTTCATACTGTTATCTCTTGGTGTTCTATTTCTATAAGAAATACAAGAGATCTAGAAATCTCAGCATGTGGTTGTTGAGGCCAGAAAGTTCTCCTTTCATGGACTGACAAGAGATGTTTCTTGCTTGATGTTTATACTGACTGTAGAGTTTTGTGAATTATATTTATTTAATTGATTTCTTTTTTTGTTTGTTTGATTTCTGAGACACTTTGGCATCCAGCATTGCTGCTCTTTTACACCACTGAGAGCTTTTTATTGTCTACATCCCACATCACCTGCTCTTTTTTGAGGGTTTTTAGCTTTGTTTTGCTTTAAAGTTGGAAATTCTAACTATAAAGTATTAATAAAGAAACACATGTAGCCATTATTTTTTCACAACTCTTTGATATTGAGAAAGCATCAAGGTCACCTTCATTCTGAAGAATATTTAACCATTTATATTTTAAAGAAAACTAAAACAGCATTTAAGAACAACTCGTTCCTGGATCACTTTGGTTTAGTGGGTCAATATGTTTTTAATGGCCTAGATTGTATATATATGCTAATTTTCATTCCACCCTCTGACATAACTATCTAAGAAATGTCAGCTGTGATCTTGTCTTAAGAAAATACCAGATTTTTCCTCTGTTTTTGATTTCTTATTTTGTTTGGGTTTGTTTCGTTGTTTTAACTGTAACTTTTAAATGTAACTCTTTTCCTGCGGTTCCCGCTTTGAGACCCTGACTGGGACAAGAAGTTACAGATGCAGTTTGTTGGGACTGAAGCTTTATTCCATGCTTCACTAAGTTTTGTGACTGTACCTTAATGTCTGCTGGTTATGTTGAGTTCCCATCTTGCCACTTGTCACAGTATGTAGACACAAGGCCATTTTTACTGTGTATGAGCAAGTGTTCCAATCTAGTGGCACATGTGGCATTGTTGTATTGGAAATTATAATTTTAATCAATGCTGTTCACTGTTTGTGAAACTTTCTGAAATGTTGTTAGGATAAATATCATGCTGTCCTTATTTTGATGTTGGTTGGTTCCTTTGATTATATTTCTTCCCACAAGCAACGTCATAGTACCCCTTTCTGTACCTTCCAATATCAAGTGACACCAGATTCCCACATCCTCCATTATTGTGGCAATAAAGCAAAGATTCCTATCGTCTGTGATCATTTTATAAGGCAAGGTTAACAGTTAGTTTTGCTAGCTAATAAGGCACTTCTCACTAGAATACCTTGCTTTCAATTGCTTATGACTTTATCAAAATGCTAATCGTTTTACTGAGAAAATTTAAAAATATATGTGGGGTATGGAATAAAGCTACAGCCACAACAATCTATATCTGTGACTGCTTGTCACAGAAGAAGGAATACTGTCCCAGACTGTCATCTCCATTGTCTCCGTTTCAGCAAAATCTCTCCTTATCTGTTTACTGTTAACAGGCGAACATAAATAGCTGATGTCATTTATGAACTGACTAAATCAGCATCCTTAAACACACTAATGTGGAGAAAGAGCCATTCATCTCAGAGACCATTAAATTACGTAATAGAATATAGAATCATAGAATCATAGGGTTGGAGGGGACCTCTGGAGATCATCTAGTCCAACCCCCCTGCCAGAGCAGGGCCACCTTAGAGCAGGTGGCACAGGAACGCGTCCAGGCGGGTTTTGAATGTCTCCAGAGATGGAGACTCCGCCACCTCCCTGGGCAGCCTGTTCCAGTGCTCTTCTATTTAGTAAAACCAACATGGTAATACTGCTTGGTTTTCAACTTCTTGTTGTTTTTTTTTTTGTTTGCTCATTTGTTTTTAATACATAAAATACTGTTAGAAACACAGTGGATTTCTTTTGTGTGTATTTACGAAGATGCAGGCTTTAATTATATGTCACATATTTTTATTTTTCCAACAGACTTTTAGTATAGGGGACATAAGATACCCTTGAGAGCAATCAGAGTTATGTAGAAAGCTCATGTGGTGGCCATGTTGGGGATCATGGATTGGACAAGGGAAGGGATTGGAAGAAGACAAGGGAGACCCTCATAGCTGAAACAGTTGAGTGCTAACCTGGGAAACTGGGTTTTGTATCTGTCTCTGCAACAACATTCCTATACATTGCTAAGGAAGCTGCCTAAGCTACACTACTAACAATAATTGTATGTCCTGCATATATTTGAGACGCCGATTTGCAGATGTGCTGGATACTTAAAGTTGCAACTAAAGTTCACGGAGCCATGAAAAAAAAAAGATTAAGCTCTTTAAAATCTCTAAAATTCTTTCAAAAACTCAACGTACGGTTTTCTTCACCTGGGCACTCAAAATTAGTAGACATTTCTGATGTTAATTTTTTTTCATCCTTAAGTCTTCATCTGTAAAAGGGAATAAAGGAATATCCTCACATAAATGGTTTCCATGGAAAGAAACCAGTATTTCAGAAATTTTAAGACTGCACGCCCTCCAGAAAGGACATAAATATACTAATGAACCTGGCTTTACAAAAGGATTTGAAAAGTGTCATTTTGTTAAAATGACCCTACAAATGTCAAATAATTTGAACATGTAATTAAACTGCACATTGTCATGCATATACCTCAATGAGTGAACTAAGGTTACACAAGTGTCCTTAATTCGGGCACCTTCTAACTTATCAGTTTTGAACTTTGCTTTCCAATAACGCTTGTGTGTGGGCAAGTGTATGTGTAATATAGCATAGGCTGATACAAACACAGATGCTCTTTTACTTGAGATCACCATACTATATACTCACCCGCTGAAAGAACATCGATAATTACAAACTAATTCTGTTTACTAAGTCTTAACACTTTCATAGCCTATATCACAGCAAGAATATGTTTGAATTATTTGGTGTAATAGTTTACATCTTTGGAAGTAATAACTCTTGTTTGGAACTCTAGAGCCTGTAGACCACATTTTGGCACGGATATTTTCCCTAATGGAAAGTTACTTCTGTAACTGGCTATGGATTTGCAAAGCTCATAATATTTTTCTCTGGTCTTGAATATAGTACTAGATCTCTCTTGCAGGAATACAGTGTTATTCAGTGTATTCACCCCAGGGAAAGGGAAGGATTTTAAAGCGTCTGCTGATAACACTATATTGAAAAATACCCTTTTCACATACATGCTAGCAGATACTAATTTACATTTGGTGTCATGATAAAGTTAGCTTTGTGGATCAGGAAGAAGGTATCCTGGCAGAGATTTTATGCATAACTTATTCCAAATGAATGCAGCTGGAGTGGGGCAGTATTCACATAATTCTGCTTCTCCTCTGGCTCCCTCGTGGTTTCCAGCAGAAGCCATTGCTTTCTGAAGAGCCGTTGCTGCTTGAGAGCAAAGTTCTCTTTCTTTCCAGACCTCTCTGTTGCCATGGGCTTTTACCCAAAGTGGGTTAGTGCCACAGTCCCAGCTCCAATGATGGGAAGTTAGACTTCCCTAAGCGTCCAGACCAGCGGCGGTTTCCTTTGCAGCGCTACTACTATCATTAAGGGACCTGGAAGTCCTCAAATGGCTTCTGTGTACCGTCAATTACATCAGATTATTGCTAGAAAATCAAAAGCATATGAGAGAGACACAATTGTAAGATCTGACCTCTTCACAAAGTAGAGAAAACAAACAAAACCAAACAAACGAGAGAGCCGTGAATATGACTCTTTGGGGAAATGAGAATGTAAACTTGCCTTTTAACTTCAACAATATTTTTTAAGGAGAAAGGTACATTTTGTCTTCAGAGCAAATTCTGTAACCTTCATTTAACCAGTAAAAAATGACTGAGGTGGGCAAGATTATGAAGGTGAAGTTCTGACAGATATTCTTCCATCCCTGCTAGGACAAAGGTTATGCTCTTGTCTTTTGTGTTTCCTGCCATTTTCTTCTAGGCAGCTAAACCATTCCTTCTGAAAGGTCTCTTTGGTCTGGGGCCCCTAAAAGCTCATATAATATCTTCAGCAGGTTTGTGTTTCTTGTCTCTCTCTCTTTTTTTTTTTTTCCTTTTCGTTTCTCCCACTGAAACCCATTTTGAGCTTCTTTAAGGGCTTGAGGTGTGTAAGCTTATAAAATTGTGGCAGCAGCAACAGCCTTGAAGAGGATACAATAACCGCTGTACATCTGCTACGATGTTCTTAAGTATTTGCGGCATGCTGGCTTAAGCCTGTCAGTTTTTGTAAGGGCTACCTGTTACAATGCACCTAATTAGCTTACTGGCTATTTGGAGACAGCTCTACTGGTTTTTCTATCATCCAGTCTTTATTAAGTGAGCTGTTGCTGAGACGAATAGGTTCTTTATAATGATGAGGTCCTTTTTACGCTTATTAGTCCTTAAAGCAAGCCTCTTCTTATGGAACAAAGTTCTCTCTCTCTTCCCCCCCTCTCTCTTCCCCTCTCTCTCTCATTTTTTTTTCTTAAGACTTACAGTGGAAGAAGTAAAGCAGCTTTTTTCTGCTGAAGTATTTTATTAAAAGTTTTAGTGGCTGCACTAAGAGCAAGGTGCCTGTGCCTTTAATCATTTTCATCTTTAAAACAGAACCTTATATTTTCACATCTTCAGCTGTCCCAGAGGGCAGCTAGGCCATCTTTAACAACATTAATTTCTCTTTATGACAGGACTAGTGCTGCCCCAGGTCTTCAGAACTGCCTAAAATGTCTGGAAAAGTAGATAATGAAGAGGATATTAGAATTGTAAACAAGAACAATTTGGTAATAAAAACCATATATTTTCTCCATAGGACTTTGGGCTTAATATTGCAGCAGCAAAAGTGTCACGAGTCGTAATTTGTTGATGGCCACTGTACATTAGTTACTGTAGGAGCATGTGCATAAAGGGCAAGAACTATTGGCTTTGCATTAAAGAACATCTAAGATGGGTAATACTAATTTACTTGTTTCGATTAATCCCTTTTGTTTGCTTTTATTGCAGTATAATCCTACAAAAAAAAAACCAAACAAAAAACAAAACAACCCAAACCCTCACATGTTCTACGTTGTAAATCCTGCATCTGGTTAGGAAAGGCTGCTTTCTGTATCTGGAAATGCTGGGCAAAGACCTCAGCCATGTCGTCTGCCAGAGCTGGGGCAACCCCCTGCCCCAGGAATCCTCCTCACCTCCGCGAGGTGCAGAATCCTGAGTAGAGAGCCAACTGAAAGGCTGAAATGCTTGTATCTTTTCTGGTATGATTATGTAGTTTACTGGCTGCACATCCCTGCCTCTGCCTACCCATACATCCTTTATTGCTGACAAGGTTTATGAGTGTAATGTGATGGAGTAAGAAACAGTAGATTTTTCCCAAGAAGCCAAGCACAGCTCTTTGTCCGCAGAGAATGTGGGAGGGAAGTATAAAATGGTAAGCATTGTAGTCTGCAGATGTCATAAACAGGGCTATCTTTTCATCTTAAGGTGCACAGCCACTGAGAAAGTTCATGCTATACTTAACCTTTGGCCCTCTGCTGATCTTTTGTTGCTCTGCATTAGTGTGTTGAAATCTGAAAACATAATCCTTACAATACCTACCACCTTTCTTTCAGTAGTACGGTTTTCCTTCATAATTTACATCTGCTGCTGTTAGCAGCCCGAACAGACCAGCTCCTTCCCCCCCAGTCACCAGATTTTAGACCTACTGGATAAAGCAAAACACAAAAAATGGACAAACAAAAACAAAACCGAAAATCCCAGACTGCACGGAGATATTTCATATTAGTTGACAGCAATGTCGTATGTTTCCCGTTTGAAAGTTATCAGCTTAATCAGTCGTCTCGTTTATTCTGTGTTTGCAGTATTTCAGAGCTAAATGTTTTAAGCTAATTGGTCCAATACTAAAGTATCACATTATGCACTTTAGTGAGGAAAATAAATTGGCTGNAATTATTTCCTTGGTGAATCGGTCCCGGAGCTAATGAGCTGCCTGTGCTCGCAGTTTGCTTCATTGTTTTTTAGTGGAGTTTCAGATGAGAGCATATCACTTTAAGGCTCGGTGGTGATAGCGGGATCATTCCCCAGACAGGGCTCACTCAGCCTTGATACAAACTGAAAGGCTAAAATGAGCACTCTTCTATTATTTAGGCACCTGTCCAGAGGTTGGAAGAAATCCTACTTGTGCGGATTTAGCTAAAGAAAGCAGAGATAACCACCTTGCCTTCTGTGTCTAATAAGATGTGAAAGGGGAGAAATAATGAGTATTACACTGTATTCCTCATGTAAAAGGCTGAGAAACAATACTCTCCGAACACTGGCAGCGATTCCAGTCATTTTCAAATGAAAAGGACTATTTGTTTCCAAATTACACCAGCCACTGGTATGCATACATATATGGCTCCAAAAAAATCCTCATTTTGCGAAGTAAAATTACCTTTCAGTAATTTAGTCACTGCAGGCTTTCCCCTGCTGACTGGTCAGGAGCTATCAGATAGCTTGCAGCTGCAGGCTGAAACGGGACCATTTTTTTTCAGGACAGGCAGTTAGTTAGTAGAGCCATCAGTGTGGCATCTGTCATCCCGCTAGGCCCAAATTGTTTTCTATGATGGATGTCACAGTCTGTATGATCAAAATAGGAGCCCTGCTGCTTTTAATTGCAAAATCGGAGTACTTGCACATTTGTTATTATGCTGAGGTTATTACCTCACACAAAATGAATTAACAGGTGAAAATAATTGATGAGAGGAGTCTTGGGATTTTTAGCCTCTTCAAAGAGACTTTGTAATTATGGCATAATGAATGTTCTGAGACATATCTGTGGGGGGCAGCATGAGACCACCAAAGATCTCTTTAGATTGATGATAAATTCACTGAAATCTACTGTAATACTGCTTAAATTTACTTAGCAATTAGTTTAATAGGCCTACATGATTCATGATAACGTAGTGAGAATTTTTAAATAAGTTTGTTCCATCCATTTATAAATTAAGCCGCTTACCTCAGCTTTCTTCCCAAGGTGATGGAATATGTTAACTAATCAGACTTTCTGAAACAAAGATGGTGTTGGGCAGGGATTTTGGTCACTGGAATACATTTCTATTTAAATACTTCACTGCTTTCATCTTACACAATGGGAATTTCTCCCCCCCCCCCCCCCCACAAAGCCACCACCACCCCTTCAGCTCCCCTCATCAAATTTTGTCCAAATATAGTATTGATAGTCCTTTAGCGCAAGGAGACTGTGCAGTTGTCTTGTGAAGTAAATCGTTCAAGCATTTTGTAATCTGAAGTAATTGTTCCTGGCTTTCTGACCACTATTCCATTCAGACTTGGTCATGTTTCAAATTCATTCAGCCCCTGAGTACAGCCAGACTGATGCACTCCAGTCCCTCTCTCCTCTCCCTCTGACGCTCTTTGGTTGCACAAGGTGTCTGCGGCACAGCGCGCTGTCTCACCAGGCTGTCCTGCTGATGCTGAGGGGGAAACGCGCTTTTATTTCATTTTTGAATTCCTGCATTAAACAAGCAGGGCCGGCACACTGAGGGGCGTGAATGCAGATGTCCATTCAATTAAGCACATAAGCCGATTTTAAATATCAGATTTTAAAAGTGCCAAAAAGTAAAAATTGTCTGATTAATTCAATAACTAGTAAATAATTCACTGCATAAAACTCACAGGGGAAAGCCTCCACATGGTGTATGAGCAAAGTTCATTCTTTTTCTGTTGTGCATTACGTTATTGACATACCAGATACATTCAAACACCTCAAGGTTACTCATTAATTTGTGAGAGTTGAAATCTAATTTAATTCCAGCTACTACTGACATCCTGAAGATTCTACAATAGAGTTTGTAACAGATCTGCCTTCAGTTCAGACCGTGGGCTAAGGAAAATATGCGACAGAGGAAGAGAGAAGTTGTTACTAATTAGAAAATAACGAAAAGAAACCTATCTTGGGAACTTGGCTGATCGGTCACATGGGGCTTTTCACTAATTTACTATACTTCCGTAACCTCTCTCCACACCCGCAATACATTATTTATTATCATCCCAGGTATAAGGCACACAAAGATTAGGTAAGATTAGATATAGACAGATATGCACACAATTTACCTTCCTCACAAGACAATGACACTTTGTTTTGTGAGAATTCCATTTATTCTTGGGAGAATTTCTAACTGCAGCTTTGAACAGTTTTCTAAATAATACGCACATCACCCCACTGAGCTAAAATGACATGTATCATTGGGATATGCAGTTGATGTTCAGTTAATTCCTTTTAAATTCTGATTCCCTTCCCTCATGCACACACCATTTAAAAAAAAAAAATTCTTTGTGGTTTCTTCTTTATTTTATTGTAGCTACATTTTACATCAGTAGTTTTGTCTCTTTTTCTGCATCATGCATTCTTTTCAGACTTGCTGTCAATGTTTGGTATTTAAAAGTATATAGTATCAAAGGGTCTCAGGAAAAGAAAAAGAAAATGCCTAGCAAGAAAATATAATAAATGCAAGACAAGTAGTGGATTGCCCCACATGTGAAGCGGACTGTGGTAACTCATATCAGGCTTCCTGTCACTTGCTGAGACATTTTTCATAAACCCTCACACGCCTGCATTTATCTTCGGTATAAACCCCAAGATGAATTCTCCAAAGACATTAACAATAGATAAATGCTTATTAAACAAAACAGTCTATTCAAGAATAAGTATAGCATCTGTATTAGACACAGTAAGGTGTTTATAAAATCAAATATACATTATGTCTTTTGGCTTGATGCTATATGCTGTTCTATGAAAAATTTTTGAGCGTTTTGTTATAATCTTAATAAACATGAAATAAAAGACCACCAGAAGCTCTAGTTTAAATGATACCACCTCTGGTGCCAGTATGATTCATAATATATAGGTGGATTCTCTGGACAACTTACAATATAGCAGCATTAAAATTAGGGAGAAACAGGGCCAAGGGAAGATGACTCTGAATATATTTCATGTCAGTGGACACTGCAATATTGTTATGGAAGTCCTTTTGTTAAAAGCATTTCAGAATCCAACTCATAACTTAACTTAAAGAACTGTAGAATGCACCATTTCAGTCCCTGGAGAATTCTGAAAAAAACATATCTCCTACAAAAAAGAACAGCAAAAACCCCACAGAAATACAAAGGGAAAAAAAAAAAACCAAACAAACCCAAACCCAAACCAAAAAACCAGGAGAATTGTACATGCTTTATGATAGCTTAAAGACAAACGATACACGAAAACGCGCTGCATAATTGACTGCAAAAGCAAATACCAGTTGTCTCTTTCTTTTGAATGTAAGGTGCGAGCACAAATGTTTATACGGTGCCCAGTGACTACAAACAGTTTCAAATAGAGTGCTGTTTTTCTAAATCTGGTTTTATAGCTAGACATTTGATGTGTTGTTTAACTATCATGGAATGTAAGATGGACAGAATAAAAATAGCTGCATTATTCATGTATCACTATAAAATATCAGGGAGGTTATGGTTTGTGAATTACTCACATCAGCAGGCAAATCCAAATCCTACAATTACTATCTAAAATTGCAAGGTTAATATGTAATGAGGTTGCAAATTAATCTCATGGATGATGTAAGAATGTTAGCATTACGTGTAACCTTGGTCCTGATAGCCCTTTCATTCAGTAATTAAACTGAATTTGACTCTGGGTCTGTTTTCTTTAGATGGCCCCTATTCCTGACTAATACCCCATAGGAGCCCCACACTACTGATGTATTACATTAATATATCATCAGAAGCAGTTGTCATTCCAATGATGTATTAGTGTAATACACGAGAATGAGGCTCGCTGATGATGTATTTAGTCCTTACAATATGGCATTGTCCAGGGAAGCAAGGGTCCAATAAGAGATTCATTACAATTACAGTATGAAGTCAGCTAATGCACTGCAGGTTGGGAGATGCATTTCTGGTACCAGGTAGGCAATTTGGATGCTAAATTCGATGTCTTGTCATTGTTTCTGGTACTGCAGACTACAAAATTTGTGACTGCAGTTGAAAATAATTCCAAAAATTGGACAAGCCTTCTCCTATCTCTATTTACATCTCTCTTTTTGTGCTGTGCTGCTCCTCGTGAGATATGTATAAATTGTAGGCTATTGTTTCTTTTCTCTTCCTCTTGGTGTATTTCTTTGTTCCAAAAATATAAGCATCTTAGACCTTAGACCTGAATGACTGGAAAACATTTGTCACTTCCTGGAAGCTCCCATAAGCAAATAATAATTAAGAATAATGATAAGATCTGCATCCTGCTTTGGGTGCTGCCTTGATAGATTGTCATCAGAGCTTTCATAGCTGCTGAAGCTGTCCTTCCCCAGTGAAAGATATTGCTGTGAGTCAGTGATACTGCTGAAATAACAAGTTATCTTTCTCACTTTTTACCTTAGTGAAGGCTGCAGGTGGATGCTTATTTCCTCTCCTACAAGAAGTGGTCATTGTTGCCTGAGCTACCAAATAAGGAAGATTTGAAGAAAACCATTTTGTTTAAGGGTTACTAATACATTTTCTGCTAATAGACCTTGCAAAACGTACTCTAAATGTAGACAAATTAGGGGCTTGTATTCAGTGCACTCTATCTACCCCCTGCTGCTCTTTCTGAGAGGACAAGAGGAAGAGGAAAAATGGAGACTTTCAAATGTTTATAATATAAGGTTAAAAGAAAGATTTTTTTTATATGCATTGGGAAAGCAGTTACTGCTTATTCTCCTGCAGCCTTTGATTGCATCATAAATAAAACGGTAGTGCGAGTCATACTGGACATATGGTGTATTGAGATACTGGCTGGAAGGCCAGTTGAGAAGTTAAAATTATGGTGGCAGACCCTTAGGTTGGTGATGGCTGGAAACAGAATGAAGTGATATGCTCATTTATTGACTAGGAAAGGAAAATTTGCAGCAGTTTTATAGCATCTTCTGGCCAAAGTATCCTGCTGAAACCATTCATGTTTTGAAGAAGATTCTTGTCCTAGGATGATTATTGGGTAGAATAAAGGAAAAAATCAAAACAAAACAAAACAAAAAAGAGATGGGAAGATATTGACATATAAGGATGAACTTCAGTTGGCAACAGCCTCTGGACCAGGAAACTTGATTCCACCTCTGCAAAAGAAAAGGCAAAAGATGAATGTGGTGGGTAATGGAAATGATATGTGACAATGGGGTAAAGAGGGGTACAAGTATCATCAGCAGGTCTGCAGTGATTCATGTATGTGGGGATAACCCCTCCACATATCTTTTAGACATGTGTCTGGAATTTTAAGCTGGTCTACATGATTGCTAACAATTTGTAGAGCAATGGTAACTACAGCTCCAACCTGTGACTCCTGAATGCCAGCCCCCCACAGCTAACACTGTTTCTGCTGATGTTGGTCAGATGAAAAGCAATAAAGCTACACCTCTAGGGGCTTCATTGTGATGACCCTGATCTGCTGATTAGTGGGTTGTGTGCTGCCAGATGATGCCCACCTAGGCGTTTGTGTTGTGTTTCTGAGTATGGAATTCAGGATTTCCTCCAAACCAATTTCTTTTTACTTAGGAATTATATCCGCGCCTGGATTTGGCCTCAGGTATAAGAAGTTCCCTGGCTACCCTACAGTTCTAATACCTCTCAAAGGTTTCAAAGCCCTTGAAAAACTTAAAGGCCAGGCAGTCTGTGGCTTTGCAAGGCACGGAAGCAGGAAAAGCCTTTGGGGCCTTATGTCTCTCTACACCTGCTCTCATGGTAGCTGCTGGCACAGCTGCAGTCTATTTGCTGAGACTGTTTGAGATGACTGGTCCCATCACACTCACTCCCTGTTATCACCTCCATGGCGTGAACAGGGGCTGGTGGAAAGCAGCTAATCTGAACCAGGTAATCTAAGTGTGGCACTCTCAGAACAGATCCCACTTGCCCAGGCACAGCCTGCATGGATGCTGTGAAGCACTATGTCTGCGAGACGTGCTGACTGCAACCCCTGCTGGCACTTCCAAATGCAAGAATAAGTCTTGAATGCGCAATGCATTACTTCATAACATGTATCTCTAGCTTTCATTCAACCTGCTTGGCTGAGGAAACCAAGGCACAGAGACACAAAAGTTGCCCAAGTTGCTACTCTCTTCTTCACACTGTTCTACCCTAGAAATACATATAAGTCTATTTAACACTTCAGTTTATTTTAGGTAATTTCCACTAATATCCTCTTCTATTTTGCACTCCACATCTTTGTTAAGATCTGCCTTTTCTAGATCATGCACATGAATAACTTCCTGAGAATGCTTTAGCTTTAACTCTTTATTTATAAGGACCTATTCTACAGCCTAATAGAAAGAATGCATTAAATCCGTTTTAATTTGTATGAGACCTTCTTTTTTAAAAATTCTGAGGATCCTTGTATCTCCTACATTTATTAAGATTGATCATGATTGCATATAAATGTCCAATTTAGCAAGACATTATGCCCAATGTCCTTGAGTTTTCCAAAATATTATCCTCATTTCAAGCAGCATTTTTCCTAGACTTGCTATTAAGTAGTCTAATTCTTATCTACATATGCTATCAACAGAAACATCAAGTATTAGACACAATTTCCCTCTATTTTGGCTGAATAAAGCTATTATCTAGATGCATGTGTGCCTAAAACAAGCTAGTAAAAAAAGGAAAAGAAGGAAAAGAAAAAAAACCATATTTCAATGTCATCATAAAAGCAGAGGAAAGACAAATTATAATTAGCATTTAATACTCCAGTGTAGTGGACCAATTATACTTTGAGTATTATATTAAATGTGTCTTTCAAACTAGATAAAAATGTGTTTTCTTCATGCATAGCTATTACATAAACTTCTTGCTTTTCCCTCAAATGTGTTTCCATATAAACAGACTTAATTAATTGTCTAGAGAATTAAATAGTCTCTATATAGCAAATGTACTGTGCCAATTAAATACAACGTTGATTATATATTTCTCAGTTATTACTGTGTTTATACTAAATTAATCAACAATATCTACACTACCTAAGGTAAAGTTTCCTAATAAGGATTCTTCTGTCTTTGTTTGCCAGTTAGTTTGCACGGGTAGAGCCTAGTACTGACCAAATCCAAGTGGTTCTTTTGTCAACAAAGAATAAGAAAAGAAGAAAAGGTTAAACGAGCACTAGGGGGTGGGGAAGAAGAGTAAGAAGGTACAATGTCACCTCCATGCTGTGACAGCCATGAATCAATTATTCACGTAGCAATTGGTAATATTTCTGAATGCTGCAGACTAGCAAGGAAATGTAAAAAGCATTTTCCCAGAGACTTCAAGATTTTTCCAAGTAAAAACTATAAACAAAAACTGAATGGGGCAAAGTATTTGTGTGGGGGAATATGCTGAAAAGATCAACAATAGTAGAGGGATATACTATCATGGAAAATACATTCAGAAAGCTGGCAATGGAAGAAGAAAGTATATCGGATGAAAGGGTGAAAGTGGTGGGCTCAGCTAGTTATAGTGAGATTAATGTGATTTTTAAAAAAACACAACTCATTACAATATCTAACAATACCAACATGTATTGATTTCAAATTTATTTCCTGTACCAACACGGATAGCATAACACAGGGAAAAAGAAGGAAGAGAGAGATCTGCAGAAACACTTATCAGCATGGTAAATGGAAGGAGAGCGACAGTCACAAAAGGAAAATGAATTCTGACCATCACTCGAGTTTTGTGCTCTCTACATTAGACCTTGCTGTACGTATGATTTCAGAGTAGCATAGCCCTTACACAAAATAATATTTTCCTAAGAGAAACAAGAACATGAAATTTAGTATCCCCTGATAACAACATATAGAATGCACTTTAGAGCGAAATGTATTCAGTCCTGACCTTAAAATAGTATTTCTGCTTCCAGAGGCAGGTTTTCTTTAGGCTCAGAGAAGTATAAGGATTCCAAGCAATGCACATTTTCTCTAACGTGGTGCAAAATCCCTGTTCAACCGTATGATATTTTATTCAATTAGAAAATAACAAACTAAAGACTGGGGTGAATCAGAGTTAAAAAAAAAATACCATATGGTATGTTTTTCTCCACTTAATTTGCAGACAAGTGACTGTAAGATGAAAGGACAAATCACAGAAACGCAGGCAAAATTTCAGCCAGAGCAGTCAGTGTCTACACTAAAGTAGAAGGGGTCCAATCTTTCTTTCACGGGATTATAAATGGTTTGTATGGGCTGTAATGAGAGACCCTTAGAGGGAAGAGCAGGGCCCCAAACTTTTTATTTTTAACTACTTAACCATCTGACTTTTAACTCTCTAATTTTCCGTGCTCCCTCAGATCTTTGTGCGACTCCCCGGTTTGTCATGCATTCCAAGCCACAGGATGTGTCAGCTTAGTGATATTCATTAGCCGGTCTGTGTGCCTCCCCGCTCCTACAGCCTCCCTCTTCTCAGCTCTGATTTCCCTCTTTCTCACAGAGGAAATGTCCCCTTTTCACCACTGTTTTTTTTTTTTTTCACCCTCTCTTTTCCGGTTGTCCCCTCTCTTCCCTGAGAGTGACTGTTTCTTTTACTTTTACACGCTCAGGGTTGTTTCCCCTCCACTAGAAGCCTTCACCTTCACACACACAAAACCCAAATTGCACACTGTGGTACAAATGAAATCCTTAAATTATCAAGTGCAAAATTAGCATTAAAAATCATAAGACAACAAACAATAGGGCTTTTTATATGGTTTTTGTAATTGCGTGAAACTAGTTACTTTGGCAATTATTGTTTGTGCCTCATTAGCATGCAAAATGGTTTTTTAGACTAACCCGCACACAAAAGAAACCATTTGTGATGAGAACTGTGCTTTGTTTAATGTTAGACACCATTGTATTTGCTTTCCTAATATAACAGTTCTAATTAGTACCTAGCACTCATCCTGAGTTTTTCAGCTTGAAAACGCCGAAGGTGACAATTGAGTCACAATTCCATGGCACTCTTTGTCAGTACCTGTCAAAATATAGCTAAGTCTTTAGGAGTTGTGATCTAAATACTAAAAAAAGTTAATAGTCCAGAAAGAATATCTCTCTTGGTAATTTAAAAAAAATAAATAAATTGCAGATTAACCTCTGGTTAAAAACATAACATTATTAATACCCCATGAATCGATGTGCTCTTGGTAAGACTGTCATCTGTCCAATACTGACTTGGAATTGTTTTTGTCATCTGACCCTTATCTGTTCACCTGATTCTTTAATTTTTAGTGATTCATTAGAACAGCATGGGTGAATTAGTGACAAAACTTGAAATCAGTTAATCGGCATATGCAAACTTTTCAGAGGTGATTGCTCACTTGTCTTTGAAGAGTAGTATTTAAAAAAAAAATAAAATCTCACTCCAGAATTGGAATGAACATTACTCCATTTCACTTATGTTTTCTGACCTTAACTTAAATCCTTCACAGAGCAGTTAGATGTAGTGGTAGGGGAAATGTGAAGACTCCTGCTGAGGGGTTGTCTCCAGCTTCATATTTGTGTATGAATAAGTTAAGAAAGAGCCAGTCCAGTGACACTTTGCCAGTGTTGCTTTCTAATTATCACAGTATGAAGTGGCAACGTTGTGTGTTTTCTTTTCAATAATAGATATTTATAAAGAACTTTGCCATTGATGGGCTTGGCCTATGTTTTGGCTCATAAACACCAGACTTCCATATTTTCTAGTTTGCTTAGACCCACTGAGAAGCTGACTATCAAAAGCAAAATTGCCCACTTGGTCCCCATAACTCAAAACTTCCCTCCCAACTGGCCTCTTTCTAGCTCATTAACTTCCGAGGAAGTACATTTTTGGTGTGTTTTATTCTATCCTGGTTTCAAAGGATTGAATGCAAGGAACTGAACTCTTTTTCTTTGCTGGGACCTACCCTTGGCCATGCTGCACTGAAATCAGCTGGTGTATCTGCTGACTTCAGTAAATTCAAGCCATTAGTTATTCTGTGCCTCGGTCTCCATTCTGAACATGGATAAGGCAACTTCACTGGCTGGACTCATGCAGCAATGGCCTTGACTTCAGAGGTGATGTGTCCAGTACACACACAAAATGTAGTAATTCAGCTTGTCCTCATCTCTCACTGTGGATTTTCAATTACAAGTTTAAAGTCATTCATGCCATCAAGATCCACCCAGTGGAAGCTGTATTTTCACAAAAATTAGCCAGATGAAGGGAAAGAAGGTGGATGAGGGAAGGAGGAGGGAGAAAAGGCGGTTCTGGTCACTGGTCACAGGTTCTGGAGCTTCCCCCTCCACTGTCTCCTTTTGTCGGTGCTCCAGGAAGAGGATTATCCTGTCCTTTCTCATGGTGTTACATGTTGCAGCGTCTCATACAGCACCTGCATCTCAAATTTTGCAGCAGTGCTTATCCTTTTTTAGCTGAGTGGATGCACACACAAAATTTGAAAATTTGCAAGTCAATTCTCATTCTCTACCTATGAAATTATATTGTCACATGATAAGCAGTAGCATATTCAAAACTCTACATCTATTATTAATTTTTTGCATGGGTAAACCAGGTACTTGTATGACAATTTTATCAAAACAAATAAAATTTCATCAGCAAGTGATAGCATAAATAATAATTGGGGAGAAACAGAGAAAATTACAGACAGAAATCAAACTGAGCCATTGGTTCAGGCTTGGATTTTATTCTTCATGGTCAGGTTATGAGATCTTCAAAGGTATTTAGGTGACTGGCTGTCTACTCACAGGTGTTCTAAAGTTTCCACTAGCTGGCTTGAAACCTATTTTAAGATAAAATCCAGGAGACTCCTAAACAAATTATTTCATTTGAGAACATCCTTTGCAACTAAGGCCTAATTCTGCACGTGCCTATGCATAATGCAGCCTGCACAAAAAGCCATAGGGACATATGCATAAGGCTCACAGCTAAGGCACAGAAAACTGGCTCCATATTTTTCATGTTCTAGCAGATGCAGAGAGTTCATTGCAAATAAATGTCTCAGTCACACATTCTGAGACGTTTTTTGATCTCTTCTAAAAAGTTACTCTACTTCATATAATTCAATAATCCATAAGGTAATATTTATATTTTATAGTTTATCCATACAATCATTCATAAAATAATTAATTCACAAAATAATAGAATTAATAAAATAATGACATGAATGGAGTTTAGGCAAATTTACAGGACACAATGAAGCATGCATAGGGCCAGGAGCATGGTTCTACCTTCACTTCGTGCCCTGCAGAGAGACTGCATTGAGCCCCAAGAGTAATGTACATTAGTGTTGCAGTGTGGCTTGAACTGAATCCAGCTACTCAACCAATTAACTTAGACCCCAGGGAGCAGTGGTCAGTTGCCAAAGACATCTGGTTGCTTGAGAAAAAGACCCAACTACTAGACCACACCACCGGAAACTCAGGGTTTTGTTTTATTGCTGCTGTACTTCTGTTGCTTCCAGAGGAGGAAAAGGACGTGGGGTGAATGGAGTAGCAACTGTTGCAGAGAGAGGCCAAAATGGTCCTGCGGTAAACCTCTTCAAATCTTCTCAGCATCAGCCATCATCACCTGTCCTTTCCTTATTTTCTCTATTTTCACCTCTCTCCCAAGAGTGTTGAGTTCTTAATAAGCTGTTATTAAACAGCTTCCTGTTTCAGTTCCTGTCTTCCCTCTTCCATTTTCTGTGATAAGATCATTTCCTGTTGTAACGAGAAAATACAGTGTTTCCTAAGGCACTGAGAAATAGACTGTGCTGGGCACGCCACCACTCTGGCCACCCCGATTCAAAGCTAGTGAACTCTAGGCTCTAGAGCCCCTCAGCACCAGTGTAAGCGTCTGGTTTCGTACATCCGCGCATAGGACTGACCAAGTAAATCCTCTAATTAGTCAACCATTCTCTCCCATCCGTTAATCTATTTCTATGCCTTTCTGTCCCATCCTGCTATCTTCACAAAAGCAGATGCCTTCTACCTGTCTTACTATGGAAATTTCTGTGGAGCGGTGTGAGAACACAACTCTGAGCAAGTGAAAGCAGAACAGGATCCTTCCTCCATTAGGACTAGTACATGCTGCTTTGAGCTGTGCTGCTTGCAGAACCCAGATTAGATCAGGAATCCATGAAGGACATTGTGCGGTGTGCTAGAAACATTATGGTTACATCTGTGTTAGTAAATGGACTTGACCAGGGGTCATTCTCAGAAAGGAGGACTTAGAGCTTAAATCCATACAGTCAGGCTCTCTTGTCCCCAGAAAAGGGTGACTATGTCCAAATGACCTATTTGAAATAGTCCTTTGCCCTGGCATTATATGGAAGAGAGATGGTTAGCTTAGGCCAAAAAAGATTCCAGGGACTGTGCTAGCAATTTAATTGTATGGATGATCATGTCTCAGTGATTGAGTCCGCAGAATAGATGTAGGCTAGGGATCTCAGTTTATCCCTGTAGAGAATGGGCTTAGTGACACAGTATTGCATGCATTGCAGCCTGGTTGTGAAGTTTAACTGATATTTATAAAATATGCCAAATCCTTGCATACAAAATGCTACATAAGTAATAAGTATTAATAAACGTGATTATATTAAACCAGGTCTGTTTTCAGTCATGTTTTAAAAGACCACAGTTGTAGCAGTAACTGAGCTTTCATATGAAAGATCAAACATTTTGCCTTCCATTGTAAGCCATTCTTTGTAAGCTTTTCCAATAAAAACAGCAGAATATCTCATACATATTGAAATTCAGCGACATTCTTAAAGACTAAGCGTTCATTTGCAAATGGCAAGCAATATGAATTTCTCTTTACCAGACAATTTATAGCATGTATTTTAAGCTTAATGTTATCAATAACTAACAAATTAGTAAGCTTAAAATTTACGTTAAAACTAATGTAACTTTTATTTGTACAACCACACATCAGGTGCATTTTAGCTTTAATCTAAACCTAAGCAAGCAAGGTCTCCTGCTTTGTTCGTTTCTTTTTAAAGTTGAAGTCTGTCACATCCTCAAACCTAACTAGTTCTTAGCACTTAAAAAATGTTTTTCACAAATTACATTCAGTGAGAAGAGAGATATCACAGTTTAAGTGAAAGGTGGTTCTAAACCCCTGCAGCAGACTTTTTAGCTTCCAGTCCTTTATTGCAGGAAAAAACCAGGGGCTTTCAGAGGTGGGGTACTAGCGCTGACAATTCTCAAACTCTGACATAGGGCTTTGCCTCTTTTGGTGCCAATCTAAACTTGAAAGTGCTACTGACACAAGTCTGACAGAGTGTGAAAAAAAAAAAATAATTTCCCTAACTGACACAGCTGTGATGTTTTCCTTGCAATATTACCTCTCATTCTTTTTTGGAAGCTGGTATAGAAGTAACTGTTAAAAAGGAATCTTTTGATTATACAAAGTACCTCTCCATTCAAAGAATTTTCTAGTATAATTCACATAACAACCTCTTTTTAGTGGAGACCAGGCCTGGGGCTCTGGCTTTGTGTTATGGATAAATCTTCACAGGTAATACATAGGATTTCAACTCCAATACAGGGGTTGGAGCTTACAGTGTGTAAAGTGGGATTCATCTTCAGTTCACTTCAAAACTCACTCCCTAAATGACCACTATTTCAGTGTTGTGTCCTCGCCTTTCTCTCAAAACACAGCGACAGGCCTCATGACCCTGCACTGAATATGAGAGTCTGCATGAGGCACTCTTTGAAGAGCTGGTCATATCTGCTATGGGAAAGGAAACCAAGTCTATTTGCTAAGGAGAGGGCAGCAGGTTTTGTTTTGCAGTTATGCCTCTGTATTTGAGCAGAAGGATTCCGGCACAGAAGGACAGCAGGGCTCATGGCTAAGAGCCTTGTGACTAAGCATTACGTGCTGTAAGTCATACAGGAGCAAATCCTCAACACCCTGCTCGTGCTGATGGGTCCTTTCCAGTCACTGGCATAAACTCACACCTGACTGAAATCCCCTGACTTTCTGGCTTTTTCCCGTTCCGCACATGTGTTTGAACCTTCAGAACTCCAGAGGGTTCCCAGTCTGGCCACATGGCCTGCTTGTTTGCTTACTTTCTTCTTCCCCATGAAACTGTAGGCTGTTGAACTTAGTTGTAGGGCCTTTTACCCATCCTGGATGCCTTCTTATATATCACAAACCAGCCTTTTATTGTCTTTCCTCCCTTCCAGCCCTGTTCCTTCACATATCCCTCAAAAAACATTTTCTGCAAACCAAAGAAAGGGGAGGAGGGTTGTTTTTGACAATTTAAAGGTTTTGTTGATTTATTCACCCCTCAAAAACACTTTAGGAACAACTGCATTAATTTTTGTTTCAGCCATTCAAAGAAAAGTAAAGACAGTTGCACCATTTCTACAAGTTCCAGCCAAGGAACCCTGAATCATACACAGCGTATACATGCACATAAGGACCCACAGCTTATTCCCTTGGGCAGCTTCAAATGAACTCAGCCTTTGCAGAAGGAATTTCCAAGACACATCCCAGAGTACAAACCTATGTATCACCCCTCTTTGGTGACTGTTATGTTCTCTTAACTAAGGAGGAAATATTCCTGATATCCATGGGGATATACTTATGTAGCAGGTATCGGAGACAAGTGGCAATTGAGCAATGAGCTACCATAGGGCTTACTGGTGCTTGTTTAAGTTGCACTTTGAGGTCAGAGGTTGAGTGTCTTCAATCACCCAAGAAGTGTGTCAGTAGACAAGCAAGCACATCCAGTGTAGCTTATTGCTGCTGGAGTGCATTTCAGTCATTGAAAGTTTAATTATCTGAGCTCGATGAGGTCCTGTGCTCAACTCAGAAACCTTTCTGCTTTGTCTGTACTTGTGTAACATGGCATGAGTTTTGGAATATCACATCTAATCAATTTTAAGGAGTGTTCAATGTATCAATTAATTTAAAGAAAATCAACCCAGAAGAGAAAGAAAAAAAAATGAAATGGCAGAGTGTCTTTATCTATTGAACGTAATAGTTTTAAGCACCTTTGTAGCTGTGTGCAGAACACGTAAGGGATAACCATTATCCTTGCAAGGTTTGCCAATCCTCTCTGCATCCTCCAAACAGACTTTAACAGGTTGGCACATGGGCAGACTCATAGACCAAAAACAGTGGCTGGTAAAGAAGGGTTGTTACATAGCTGTTAAGGAAGAAGAAGGTAGAGTGAGTGCAGAGAGGTCTTTTTCAGGGGAAATGTGTGCATATTAAGATTGTCACAGAGCTTTAGGCATGGCAATGGATAGTGGAATGATGAGAAACACTAATACAGAGGGTAGCTAGGAAGGATCTCAAGAACTTGTAGAAAAGGCACATAATGTGGGCTTGAGGAAGAGGTGGGAGGAAAGGAAGAAAGTAGCTTCCTTGTTACAGGAGGACTGTTGTGGGGGCAGTGGAGATGCATAAAATTCTGTGTGCGAAGGGTGAGTGTGAGGCTGATAGGGATAAACACGTTTTGAGTTGCACATGAGTGTGGAGCTCCCTCTGAAAACCAGGAAAAGCAGGAGGAAACATGGAAACACATGTGGACTTGTATTAAATTTGCGATAAGTATGCATCCACAGAGTTACAAAGACTGTTTAAAGTAATCACTTTCAAATGTTTTTATGTATCATATTTTCACACTGGGACAGATTACGTGTAGGTTTTATAAAGGTTATAGAGCTTCCTTCTGTGCTCCCTATGGTATAAATAATGTGCTTAAACTCTTTCTAAGTGGTTTTCTATATTCTCTTTCTGAGGATGATTTAGGAGACAAAGACCTTTTCCTTACTGAACATGAGATGGCAGAGTTCAAGATTCTTTAGGGTAGCGAGGAGGGGTCTTAGCAATTCTTTGCTCTGAGGGTGGTGAGACACTAGAACAGGTAGCCCATGGAAGTTGTGGAAGTGCCATCCCTGGAAGTGTTTAAGGCCATGTTGGATGTGGCTTAGAGTAACCTGGTCTAGTGGAACGTGTCCTTGGTCATGGCAGGGAGTTTGTAACTAGGTGATCTTTAAGGTTGCTTACAACCTAAACCATTCTATGATTGTATGATGGTTCTATAATTCCTCAGATTCCAGAGGCATTAGAGTCCAGATACCCTATCAACATCTGTTTGGATGCTGATGCCATTTGTTAGCAGTGCGCATAGAAGAGGTCTCCAGGCTCATGCCTGGATGAGCCTGTGGCATACAGCACCTGCCGTGAGGCCTGGATTTCCTGTGGCATACAGCTGTGTACCCATGTCATATGTAAGTCACAGTCTTCAACAGAAGTCCTTACTCTGGACGACCACGAGAGGAGCAATGTCAGATGTGATCCAGTTCTGTCAGAAGCACAATTTAGATATTATTTGAGGCCTTTTTTTTATAAATATAGGGCAAAAGTGGAAAGAACACATTGTGTAAGAAACCACCATATTTTATAGGAAGACAGCTGGAGGAGTAATGGTGTCATTTACACTTTTCAGCCCCTGCTGCATCTTAAGACAACACAGCCTTGATGCCCTTTTCATGTCTCTTTCCCCAGTTTGCCCAAAGACTCCCCTGCACTTTGAGTCCTCTCCTCATTGATGGCCTGTCTAGGCTGATGAAAAGCCTTGAAGGGATTTTGCAGTTGACCGTGACTTCTTGTTGACTCATTCTCAGTTGCTGAGTTTGTTGTTCTTTCTTTTTTTTCCGTTGACACTCATATCTATGTAGCTAGCTGCATGTCCTTACCATGCTAGACACTTTATTTTTCTCAGTGCTAAAGGTCACAATGATAGGTAGCAAAACATCAACATTAGTATGCAGAGCTCCTGTCCCCAGAAAGGTGTTGACGAAACCCAGAAGGATGAAAAAAAGCTCATCTATCGTGGCAAGAAAACACCCAATGGAAAACTCACCCCACAATAATTCCATCCATGTAATACACTTTGTGGCTTCCTCCATTTCTCTGTGTGTAGATTGTATAGACTTGTTGCATTTTGATGCACTCATACAGTGGCCAAACCATGATCCCAGGGAATCTACCACACTGCAGGCACTGAACTCTGCAACTCTGAATTTTCTGTAGGAATAGGGAATTGTAAGATAGAATCTAAAGAACATAGAGTTTTTTTACTGAATGCCAAGTAGGAAATCTCTAACTGAAGTGAGGACCCCTTAGGGTCTTATGTTTCTTTAAACTCCTAAGCATTTCTGCCTTGGGGATATTTTTAGGGAAACAGACTAAGAAAACATCATTACATGTGTATCGCAGGGAAGAAAAAACAGCAAACAAATAAAATTACCACCACCTCCACCCCACCCCCCAACACCTTTCCTTGTAAGTTTAGCTTTGTTTATTAGCTGAAGAGGTGTGATTTTCCTTTATTTTAAGGTGGCTATAAATTTGTGTGTTAACTGATAGTCTTTAGAAATATACATATCTGGTTTTTTCTGACTAATGTAAACCCCTGTGTTAATTTCCCAAGAAGTCTAGTGCTGCACTGACCAAGAACACAGAATGAGTACTTACTGTGGCATTCAGCAGTCATTTTCATCCTCCAGTGGCATTGCGGTTTAGTCAGACCATCCTCAGAAGATGCCCATTAATGATGACACATGAAGTGCTGATAAAAATACAATTACATTCTTTTAGATTAAGCACATTTGCTCAAATTCATGTTTGGGTACTTTTGATCCAGCTATGTAATGGTGTTTACCATGCATAATGTCTTTCCTCTTACCAGCTAAAAAGAGAAAAAAAAATCAAATGAAGTAATTTATGTCAAAAAGTAAGAAACACTCACCAAATACATCATTATGCTTCTAACTGTGTGCTATTGAAGGCATTAAAGCAATTTAGTAGTGTCAAGTTTAAAATTTAATGGGCTTGATGGATTTTTGTTTTAAGCTTTGGTTTAGAAATTATTATTATTATATTTTTATAATCTTTTTTGTATACTTTAGACATTTAATACTCAAAAGACATGAACACTGTGTGCCAGACCGTCAGTTATCTTTTGTTAAGTGTTGTAGCACTTGCTGAAATTTATTTTGATCAATGTTTAAAAGATTATGATCTTCATCTCAGCCCAGGCCATAAATATTCTTTTGGCACTTCCCTTCTCCTAAAATCCCATAGGAACCAGTCAGAAAGAAGTGCTCCCTAATTATAGTTAGGATTTAACTAATGAAGTAAGAAATAGTTATTGCTGCCCTAATCTAACTCAAACATTGTTATTAAATTAGGAAATCTGATTTATTTTTTAAACAAGATAAATGTTAGATGCAGATGTTTTTCCTGGGTGCAATATATACACTTCTGTGCAGCTTTGCCATTCCCTCACTGGAGTCCCAGGGCTGTACAAGCAGAAAGTGCCCTCCTGCTGAGGCCACTTAGCTGCTGCTTTCTGGTGTGCATGTGTAGTGAGTGATGCAAGGGCTCTAGTTCAAGTCCCTGCTGCAGTCATGTACCTCTGAGAATCCACAACTCCTGAAAGTAGTTATCTCAGTAGCAGTTTCAAAGCTGCATACGTATGTGCGTGCATCTTCCTCATTTTGTGTGTGGAATAAAAATCAGTGCAGTAGGTGAGCAGCTTTAAAAACTGAATGCAGACTTCACTGATTCATTATTATACGCATCTTTCCTTAAGTTTTTACATTTTTTAATTTGCAAAATAATGGGGTATTCATACTGGTCTGAAATACTTACTCTATCATTTATGTTCTCTGCTTGTTAATTTTCATGTCTTTAATGTCTTTCTGTTCACCATCACTACCTCAGATTGAAGATAGTCTCTGAAACACATTTTTGCTTTTTGAACTAGTTGCTTGACAAGTAGTGATTGGAAAAATAGTTTCTAACCAGGAAAGCAGTTTTAAATTAGGTATTGCTTTTCTCCCAGCTGAACGAAGGCCCTATATATGTTTTGGCAGGTTGGATTTTGAACGTTTTTGATAAGAAAAGAACAAGTTCTTCAATGATTACACAGTGGACTATGGAGCCATTCCACTCTGGGATGGCAGTTCATACCCAGGCTCCACTGGCTTCCTAGAGACTTAGAGACATGATCAAATTCCCAAACATCAGCTGAACTTCAGCACTTGTCTCTCTGTACATTCCTAGCTGGTTCAAAGGTAAAATGACTCAACTTAAAGCCTATAGCCTATATTGTATGCCAGGCTGAACTGGCAGTATGCTATGAATGAACACATATGTGTGAGCTAACGCACTGGAACTTGCTAAGCCCCAGAAACTTGGTCTCGGCCATAAATCACATGTCATGTGTAATCTCAATGTCAATTCCAGGTGGCAGGCACCCATGCCCTAGCACAAACTCTTAATTCCCTGGTAGTCTCCGAAGGACTCTTTTGATGTGATGAACCACTTTGGTCTGCTTCACTATTTTTGTGCTCCTACTGTGGTAAGAAGGGAGAAGCAAAGTCATATATCCCTACTAACACTCCATTAGGATTAGCCACTCTAGTGGGCACATGTCTGGCTTTATGGTAGCCTGTGTTATCCTCCTCTGAAACCCTAAAAAAAAAAAGGACGTTAAAAATGAAGCATGAGATGCTGGGATAGTACTGATTATTCTTTTAAATTTTCCACACAGCTTTTTTTGGTGAAACATCTGAAAGCCACAAAAAAAAATTATTAAACTGAAAAAGGTAGGGTTTTGTGCTCTTTTTCATAAAGTAGACAGTTCTGTGAATTTCAGAATTTTCTCTATATATAGACTGAGAAAATAAACCACAAGGAACAAATGCATGTTTTAAGTAAGGTTTCCTTCCAGAACTCCACAAAGAGGTATCACTAAAAACAGTGACAATTATTTTGTGGTTATGCAAAATATATGATTCATATGTGGGCAGACAGAGAAACATATGAAGAAAAAAAATATCACAAAATAATCATATTTGTCTCATTTTCTTTGGTTTCACATAGTGTTTATACTGCAAATGTGGTGAATGCAGTTTCCTGTGCTACGTTTGTGTAAAATATGTTTGTTTGAACAATGAAGTGTGGAGGCTAAGAAATGGCACTCAGACTTAATAACTAACATAAAATTAAAATTTCTGTATGGAATTGCAACATGATCATCCTGGGTACATCTCTTGTTTATCAATGAACTGGAATCTCCAGTTCTCTGTTACTCATCCGCAGCAGATCTACCCTTGGTGATACAAGTCAGTACTGTAATCTGCTTCTTCAGATGGCTCCTAAGCTCATCTTTTAATGCAATAATATTATTTGCCACATTATTTGGGGAAATCTGAAAGAAGTTCAGGGAATAAATTTATTTTCTGATGCTACGTCCAGATCAATTTAATTTATGCTCAGCAGTTACTGCATTGTGATATCCAACCCTGAATACCCAATTCTTAAACCAAAATTTTCTCATGAACATACAGGGGCAGAATAAGGTTTATGGGAGTAATACTTAAAATCAGAAACCTCCTGATCTTTTTCTCAGTAGTATAGTTTATGTATTTCTCTTAATTGAGGAATTTAGGGCTGGCTAAAAAATGATATAGCAGCAAAGGATACCTCTTATCCCTTTGTCATCTGCAAAGTTAATAATAAAAGCTATGTCCCTGTTTGATTTTAAGGGGGCACTTATGGAGACCAGAAATTCACTCTGAAGCAGAATTTTAAAAGTATTATTGTACCTTGCAGTGCACTTGATGTTGTTTATTGTTGCCAAGGCCTTCTAGTCTCCACTCTCAAGTAAATTCAAGCACGTAAAGCTCTTCCTTCATATACCTCCCAGGACGTGAACCCAAGTGTTTTTATTTCTAAGTATAATGATATACCTAATGCTACTACTGTGATTGAGAAGAACACAGGACCACTACCAACATGAATGCAAACAAGGTCAGGTTAAACTGCTTTATCTTGTGTTTGTCATGGGTAGGGACACGCTCTTCTGCCGACATGGTAACTTCTCAGGCCACTGTAATTCATCTGAAGGTCTCAATCTAACATTTCAGGCAAGCCTAATGGTGATACAATTCAGTCCTTCCAAGCATCTATCTGGGCTGTTAAAATACCATAATCAGTAAAAGTATAGCACTTTAAGTAACATTGCCTTGCCATCTCGATTTTCCTGGCTTTACAAAGAGAACAATAGCATCCTCACTGTAATGCTGTAAGGCTTCCTTCATTAATGCGTGTGTGGCACCTTGAAATTTATGAATAATAGATTTTGGACTTTAATGAGAAATAATAATGATTTCTTTAAAAATCCTTGGTCTTGTACTAAAGAGAATTTTCTATCAACATCAACAAATTAGAGACCTCTTACTTTTTTAAGAGAAAAAGTTGATCTGTTCCTTGTTTGTCTCATCAACCGAATTTAACGTTTTATCATAGTATTTCCATACCAAGTGGTCTTTATCATGCAATAATAGTTTCATAAAACTCTCAAAAAATGGAGCAAAACTTGGAGGGAGGATAACTACTTTCATATTATAAATTATATGTAAAATGGATGGTTTTCATAATGATACATAATGCACTGCTTTAACTGTCTACATTGTATTGTACAATGCTTTGTCTGTGTGGAATTGCACCAGCTGTACCTGCTGTGCCTTTGTAGAGTCCTATTCAGCACTCCTTATTCACTCCCTCCTTTGGCAAAGCCCCCTCTGAAGTCAGTGTGTGATATGCTACAGTAAGAAGTGCTGAATAGGACCCTTAAATGATAACTCCTTGGAGGAGGAAACTGCCACTTTTCTCACACTTCTCTTACTGTATAATGCAATTTGGGCTGAAGATGCTATGAAAATACTACTAATAATAGATTGAGCTACTATATCAGGCAAATCATGGTAGTTCTCAAGAAATGCCATCCTTTTTTCAGCATAAAGGAATCAAAGAATGTTTCAGTATACCAGCATTGCTATTACTTTTAGATATTGCAAACACTAGCTTTTTACATTTCATGTATAAAGTCCAGAAACATTATGTGAAATGTCAAAACATAAAAAAATTAATATTTTTCAGAAAAGTATTATAAACTCACAAGATTTATTAACAATTGGCACATTTTCAGCCTCTGGGCCATAACTATGCCTTAGACCTAAATCTTGTACTAGCAGATAAGGTACAGCTATTTCTCTTTTGAGGTTAATCTAAGTGCTGTATTAATCCCTTTTTAGGCTCTTCAAAAAGTGAAGCTCCACAGAATCTTTGTCTGTTCAAACATTCAAATTTTGTTGGGCTTCCACAATTTTACTCGTTAGCTTTGATAAACTATCTGTGCCAATAAACCCCAGCCAATTTTACATCTTAAGAAAGAACACTTTATACAATTTGACTAAACGCCTTTACAGCTTTGGTTTTAATTAGATGTTTTGCTTCTTCAGCTTACTGGAAAGAGCTAGATAGCTTCTAACCATGTCAGTCTATAAAACAGCAGGTGTCAGCTTTAACTGCCTCCGAAAATTTTAAATGTATTCAATTAACAGAATCCCTTAGAGAATGACACTTTTTATGTTCATTTGTCTTATGCAAGGTTTGCAACATGTTTTCTTTCTATGCACTATGTTCCTGTTGATTCTGTGACCCAATTATGCCTAAAATTTTTTATTGCCAGGGTACATTCAGTTAGTGCTCTCTTCTTAATATAATCGATCAGAAAAAATGAATTGTGCCACAGGTGTCATTTTGGAAGGTAAGTCTCTCTCTCTCTTTTCAGGAGACCAAAGCAATCCTGACACCAGAACGGTAAGTGGTTATCTGAGCAATGATAGGTAAGAAAATTGATAGCTCTAAGATCTGAAATGGATGGCTTCTTGTGTTCTGGTCTCAACATACAAACCTACATGCGTAGCTAGATGTCTTTGAAGGCTTTTCTGGGACAGGAGTGAAAGAACTACAGAACTGGGCAGATACTGTGGAACAGGACTGACAAGTATATAAGCTATGCATGCAAATGTATGTGCACACATATGCGTAAACACAATTAAAAGTAAGCATGCTTTTCCTTCTGCTACCAGCAGGCAGTTAGATGTTTCAATTTATGCTAGCTCTGTGTAATTTTCTGCTATCTGCATTACCATATTAGAAACCCTCTCCTACATCATGTCACACCTCCATTTTTATTATGGCAAAAATGAATCGGGTTATGAAGCTGTAATATCATAAGGGTCACCTAGAAAAGATAAGATACCTTGGAAAAAAGTTTTAATGGTGTCATGACTGACCCATTTTCCTGGAAAATAGGCTGCATGTCAGGATAAAAGTTACCTGAGACACTGTCTTATTTACACACTACTAGTAGTTCTAAATTTTATTACATCAGGCATGATGTGATATCCAAACTCTGCCTTGTCTTCCTTTGACCAGGTCCGAGGAAGAGTTTGCATTGAGTCCAGGTCTAACTCAAACAAACTAGAAAATTAACTTCACAATATTATAGGACCAGTCAAACACGGTGAGTAAACCATGTGCATACCATGTGTGGACACATCATGTTTTCCTGTGTGCCAAGTCTTAAGAGCTGGGAATAAATCCTAAAACACTTGCAGATAAATTAATGATTATATCTTCAAGCTATAGTATATTTGGTTAATGTGACATTTAAAAAGACATTCTAAACTAGGTATGAAATACATTCTGAACACACTGATACTGCAGACAATAAAATTCAAACCCAATCTAGGTGAAAAAAAAAAAATCATCTGTGATGTACAATAGTGATGGATAAGCCAGAATAAAAGAATCCCAAGTTGGAGAGATCATGGCTGCAGGAAATGATGTTTCAAAGTTAGAGGAAGCTGATCACATTACCTGCTTGAATTGAAAGGCATCTTTCAAACTGTCAAAAGTGTTTTCCTCAAAAGCAGATCAGGAAGAGATAGGTAAGTATCTCAAAATGTACCAGCAGCACTGCATGCATGAAAGAAGAAAGAAAAATAAGGATGCTATGGAGAAGAAATTAAAAAACAAAGTGAAGAAGCTGGAAGAGGCTGCAACAAAGCAGAAATATTTTTAAGCTGTTGCTGATTGAAAAAGATTTGCTTGAAAAAAAGAACTCAAGAAAACACCAGGGGAAAAAAAAAAAAGGAAGCAAAACTGATGGATTGACAAAAGAGAAGAATAAAAGATGTTAAAACACGTAGACACTTCAACTGTAAGGGATGATCTAGCAGCAAATACATAAAAAAAACCCAGCTGTTGGAAGAACTCTGGATGTGCATTGGCATTACTACAGAGAAAAGGCAGAACTGGGAAGACAAATCGATATTTCTTCCATTTCTGGGTCATGAGGAGACACCCGTAAAGGCAGCAAGCAAGTTCTTTATAGAAGAAAAAGTTTCCAGAAACTACCAAAAATCAAGGCAGGCTCTTATCATGTGACAGTGGTAAAGAATCACAAAAAATGTTGCTTCTCAGGGTACTGAGAAGGAACCTTTTTATTCAAATAAGGGAAATGATATTATACTTGAAGCTTTCTCAACTGTCTCTGACTGATCTTTGTAGATCTCTCTTGCTCCCTGCTACCGATTTAAAGGAAACAATGTCAGAACTGCCACATCCATTTCTTATAAAAAGAAAATTTAAAAATTATTACAAATGTTTAACAAGTTCAGATGAGTCTATAGTTTTACCACTTGTCCAGAGGTGATCAGTCTGCGGTCATAGGGATTTGCATGTATACCAACTTGCTAGATAAAATTAACTTGACTTTCTCTTATATGAACATTTTATCCTATTAAAGTATTGACAAAAGCCTGAATGTAAAAGAGAACTGAGTCCAATACAAAAATTAAGGTTGTGGTGGATAAATAACTTTTCTATTAGAGTTACTAGATAATTAAAAAGGAACAATCACTTTTAAATCTAAATTACTTTAATTGCACTTATTCTTTTCATGCTCTTGAGATTTTTTTTGAATTTTAGAACACCAGGAAATTTTCTTTTTAGTCTCATAGGTCTTATTTTAAAATTACTTTTAGACTTAAAGTGCCTGTGTGTTGCATTTGATAAAGTCATACCTCTCTTGCTACCGTCAATAACCATTTCTATATCTGAAGCCCTTACTTATCTGACCAATGGTAGCCACATTAGCCTGAACTGATATTCTTGTGTTTAACAGGTGGATACAGATCTTTGGAAATCCAGAGCATGATACTTACGAGGGTTATTGACACAAAGATCTAGTGGAAAAGAAGTGGATGATAAATTTATGAAAAAAAGTAAAGTATCCCAAATTTAATGTAGATAAAATTTGTTCCATTTAATATAAATTTTACATAGACAGATTATTTACTTCTAAATTCTGAGTCATTACCTGATTTCAAAATAACAGTATTTTTCTTGCTACCTGAATTGTCTTCTAACGTTCAATGCCTTTGACAAATTTGCTATTTATTTGGTGTCAAGTTTTTGCTGAGAGAGTGGCAAGAAACATAAAATAAAGAAGAAAAGATTGAGTAAAGAGTCAGTGTTAATCACAGAGAGAAGTCAGATTGTTACTTGTGTGCCATAAATAAGTAAGCTGTTCATAATAATATTAACATCACAAGCCAAATTAGAAAGGGAACTCCATGCTTACACATGAAGACAGAAAAAGCATATTTGTACATAAAATAGCATTTCGACTATATATGTGCTTTTACAGCCTTTTACAATTTTTACTCCTTACCTATTTCTTTGTGTAAACTGTCTGTATACTTCAGCTGTATTTGCAGTCATTAGTTGTGAAGAGTTTAGTGATTTTGGGGTGTGTAAAAGTGCCCATAAAAATAAACCACATTGTTCTGAAGTGTTACAGTCTAGTTTAACCCACAAGCAGAATGAATATGTTCTCATTTCAATATTTTAAACTCACCAGGACAATTGAATAAAATACGTCTGTAACACGAAATTTTCAAATTACTTCAAATGGAATTTGTGTTTAACAATACAAAACATTGTACAGAACATTATCAAGCACAACACGGTTGTTACTGCTGAAAGTTGTTNNNNGGTTGTTACTGCTAAAATTTTTTTTTTTTTTTTTTTTTTTTTTCTCTATGAGTACTTTGAAAACCCTTGGCAGAGAAACAATGAAGATTTCTAGTAGAATTTCAAAATGCCTTTTTCTACACTCTCTCTCCAGAGACCTGGCTGTTCAAGCTGTTAACCAAAGTACCTTGTACTTTTTCTTGTTATCTCGCTTGCACTGGGTGCTAGTTATTGGTCTGGGGAATAAAAATCCCTTCATATTCTAGCAGCTAGCCGTCAGACTCAGCTTTCCACGAGGCAAAATCAGTGTTATCCAAAGTTCAAATGCTTAAGCAGCATTTAGGATTTGTTCCTTACACTAACTGTATTCCTTGCAGAAGTTATTGACTCCTGTGCTTGTAGGAAGAAGAATTTGGTCGGGGGGACGCCACTGGCTCCATATAATAGAGCTAACCCTGATTGGGTGGTCTCTGGTTTACTGGGCCAGAAGGAGCACATGTGGTTGGAAGGAGAGGAGAATGAAGATAGTGAGACTTTTCTGTTTGGACTTGATTTGTCCAGCACAGAGATTTTATATCACACCCTCTCTCTCTTGGGAAGGCGTTATTAATTACGATTATTATTATAGCCTTGTAGTAACATATGAATACTAATTTTTTTCTTTCTTTGAGGTAGGTTAACTTCTCTCTTCATTCTTTTCTTAAATTATAACTCTCCAGTAGGTCATGGTACTAATTAGCTGAATTGCAAGTTGCATACAGAAATTTTCTAGACATTAAGATGTGAATATAGCATTTAATGAGGACTATGAAACCAAAAATGACATATTTTTTTCCCTATAATTAAAATAAAATATAGAAATATTTTTTATTCAGTCACATTTCTTACTTTTGGAAGACCTTTGGAGAGTCTGAGCTACTGAATATATTTGAAATATTTGGTTTTCATACTCAAAAATCATCCATAATTAAAACTATTGTTCTGCAATAATCAACTCAAAATTTCCCGTAGCCCATTATATTTAGTAATAAAGTGAAAGTAGTTCATATGTAGCATAGGATGTTACGAGTATGCATGTAAAGTGGCTAAAAAAATTCAACCTTTTCTAGTCAGCAGTAGGAAGAAATGGGCTCCTTCACCCCACTGCTGATGAATCCTCAGGTGTCCCTGCCTATGGCAGAGGGGCTGAAACCAGATGATCTTTAAGGCCCCTTCCAACCCAAACCATTCTATGATTCTGTGATTTTAACCTTGCTGATACAAAGTGTATGAAAGATATTGTCAAAGCTCTCTGTGTATTACTCGTGAGAAAATATAAGTCTGTATGAAATTAAAGAATTGTCCAATGAGAGAAATGGAAGTCACTGTGAACTCTTTATGTATAGTTCCTAGTGCAATTCATATTTGTCTTTGTCAGAAGGCTTTACCAGTCTAAGTGTGTCAGGTTCATACTTGAAATATTATGACCTTTGTTTCGATTTCTGTTTAAGTAGTTGAAGTCTTCAGTGTATGGGTTTGTTTGTGGGGGTTTTTTTGTTTGTTTCCACCCCCTGCCCCGCCATGTTTGTTATATCTCTGCAAGTTGTCAATGAACTTAAAACTCACAAGTGATACAATCCTAAGTGAAAAAAGAAAGCCTGTGAATTGGAAATAAAACTAATGTTATTTTCAGAACTAGTTCCTTATGTGTTAATTCAGACTATCTATAAACACAGAAACGGTCTAGTTGTCTTAAAATGAAGCACATAAACAAACTAATAAATAATAAGTAATCAAATAATTAAAAAATCAAAAACCTCTGAGGATATACCTCCATTTCTAGAAGTACTTACTGTAGTAGTTCTGTTTGTTGTTACATGAGCGACAACAGTTGGATTTTTTATTGAGACCCTTTTAACTTCCACTTCTATTGTTAAAGGCTGAATAAAGTATCTGATTGCTTAGAGTCAGCTTCCTTGTTAAGAACCTCTTAAGACAGACCTTTCTTCTAAGACAGAAGTTGTGAGTGCCCAGTTCCCTGTGCCCCAGTGCTGCAGGGTGCAAAGCAGCTGCAGAAGGAGTGGGGTTCACTCTAGTGGGCTGCACTGGAAGGAGAGCAGGCATGGATGGATGCACCTCATGCCCCTGACTTAGCTGGGAAGCGCTGTGAGCTGCTGGGGCCAATGAGGGCAGGCAGGAGGTCCACCTGTGGGAGATGCTCCTTGCCCTACTAGGGGACTGTGCAGCATCACCCTCCCTGCCCATGCCTGGCCTTGCCTGGGACATGCACTCATGCTCTTCTCCAGCACTCAAAGCCAGACAGCTGCACTGAGTGGGCACAGGGATCTCTGGCTGCTTGGCAGTTGGCTCCTGCCCACTGGTGCGTGAGGTTGCCCACTTCCTGCTTGTCTTTGGAAGCATCATGAGAGCAATCCCACCTGATCAGGATGTGGCACAGACACTAGTGTGCTGTCTCCTTGTCTATGAAGCTATTTGAAGCCCCAGAGCCAAAATGTGCAATTGTTGTATACTCTACAAAAGCATGAACCACTGTTATATATGTTGCAGAATATGTTACTGAGTTGAATATGTTCTAAAATACTTGAAACCTAAGGAAACTGCATGTTTTAATTCAAGTGTGTTTGTATCTCAGTGACTTGACCCTCACAACCTTTCATTTTTATTTGTATTTAACTCCTCGTTGTTTCACAAAATGATAGACAATGACCTCAACATGCTTCCTGCCCAGGGGAGAGAGTAGCGTCTGGGGAGGATAGGAGGAGTGGATGGAGTTATTTGTTTGAAGCATTACCATCACATCTTGTGGCTAGAAAGAGTATCAATAGTAATCACAGAATCGTAGAATGTTTTGTGTTGGAAGAGACTTTAAAGATCATCTCATTCGAACCCCACTGCCGTGGGCTGGGCCATCTCCCATTAGATCAGGTTGCTCAAAACCCCACCCAACATGGCCTTGAACATTTACAGGGAGGGCTCTTTCACAACTGTTCTGGGCAGCCTGCTCCAGTGCCTCACCGCACTCAACAGGAAATAGTCTCTTCCTAACATCTAATCTAAATCTACCCTCTTTCAGTTTAAAATCATTACCCCTCGTCCTGTCGCTGCACTCCCTGATAAAGAGTCCCTTCCCACCTTTCCTGTAGGCCCCCTTTAAGTATCAAAAGGAGGCTATAAGGTCTCCCTGGCTCCTTATCTTCTTCAGTCTGAGCAATCCCAACTGTCATGGCCTGTCCTAATGGGACATGTGCTCCAGCCCTATGATCATCATCGTGTCTGTTCTGGTTCCGGTGTTGATTTTCCCCAGGCTCTGGCAGGGACACAGTTATTCCATCCCATTTGAGCCATGCCCAGTAGGTAGCCGGGAGCTGGCCGAGGGAGAGGGCAGGAAATCACTGCCAGTAGCGGGCAGCGGTGTCCCAGGTCAGGTTGGTGAGCAGTGGTACCATAATTGTCTTCGTACATTCCTCTATCCTTGTTATTGTTGTTGGGTTTTTGTTCCTTTTGCTGTTCTGTTAAGCTGTCTTTGTCTCAACTCACTAATTTTGCCTCATTCTTCTGATTCTCCCCCCACAGTCGTGGGGGAGTGTGGGTTGAGAGAGTGGCTATGTGGTTCTTTGTTGCCATCTGAAGCTAAACCACAACAGCAGCCCTCCTCTGGGCTTTCTTCAATTGGGTGGGTCTTGTGAGAGCAAAAGGGAAGGAATCACCTCCGTCAACCTGCCGGCCACGCTTCTTTTGATAGGGTATCATAACCTTTTGACCAGGATATGGTTGGCTTTTTGGGCTGTAAGAACTTGTTGCCAGCTCATGTTGAGGACCTCAACCAACATCTCCAAGTCCTTCTCCTCAGGGCTGCTCTCAATCCATTCTCTCCCCAGCCTCTATTTGTGCTTGGGATTGCCCTGACCCATGTGCAGGACCTTGCACTTGGCCTGGTTGAAATTCATGAGGTTCACACAGGCCCACCTTTCAAGCCTGTCCAGGTCCCTCTGGATGGCATCCAGCATGTCAACTGTTTCACACAGGTTGGTGTCATTGGCAAACTTGCCGAGGGCGCTTTCAATCCTACTGTCCATATTGCTGACAAAAATATTAAATAACACTGGTTCCAGTACCAACCCCAGAAGAATGCCACTTGTCCTAGTTGCCGCTTGAACATTGAACTGTTGACCAAAACTTTCTGAGTGCGGCCATCCAGCCAGTTCATTATCCACTGATTGGTCCATTCATCAAATNAGCGGGCAGCGGTGTCCCAGGTCAGGTTGGTGAGCAGTGGTACCATAATTGTCTTCGTACATTCCTCTATCCTTGTTATTGTTGTTGGGTTTTTGTTCCTTTTGCTGTTCTGTTAAGCTGTCTTTGTCTCAACTCACTAATTTTGCCTCATTCTTCTGATTCTCCCCCCACAGTCGTGGGGGAGTGTGGGTTGAGAGAGTGGCTATGTGGTTCTTTGTTGCCATCTGAAGCTAAACCACAACAGCAGCCCTCCTCTGGGCTTTCTTCAATTGGGTGGGTCTTGTGAGAGCAAAAGGGAAGGAATCACCTCCGTCAACCTGCCGGCCACGCTTCTTTTGATAGGGTATCATAACCTTTTGACCAGGATATGGTTGGCTTTTTGGGCTGTAAGAACTTGTTGCCAGCTCATGTTGAGGACCTCAACCAACATCTCCAAGTCCTTCTCCTCAGGGCTGCTCTCAATCCATTCTCTCCCCAGCCTCTATTTGTGCTTGGGATTGCCCTGACCCATGTGCAGGACCTTGCACTTGGCCTGGTTGAAATTCATGAGGTTCACACAGGCCCACCTTTCAAGCCTGTCCAGGTCCCTCTGGATGGCATCCAGCATGTCAACTGTTTCACACAGGTTGGTGTCATTGGCAAACTTGCCGAGGGCGCTTTCAATCCTACTGTCCATATTGCTGACAAAAATATTAAATAACACTGGTTCCAGTACCAACCCCAGAAGAATGCCACTTGTCCTAGTTGCCGCTTGAACATTGAACTGTTGACCAAAACTTTCTGAGTGCGGCCATCCAGCCAGTTCATTATCCACTGATTGGTCCATTCATCAAATCCACGTCTCTTCAATTTCAAGACAAAGATGTCATGTGGGACAATGTCAAATGCTTTGTACAAGTCTAGGCAAATAATATCAATTGCTTTCCCCTTATCTACCAATGCTGTAACTCTGTCATAGATGGCCACCAAATTTGTCGTGCACAATTTGTCCTTAATGAAGCCATGCTGGCTGTCACTGATCACCTCCTTATTTTCCATGTGCCTTAGCCTAATTTCCAGGAGGATCTACTCCATGATCTTGGTGGACACAGAGGTGAGACTGATTGACCTGTAGTTCCCTGGATCTTCCTTTTTTCCCTTTCTTAAAAAAGGGGTTATGTTTCCTCTTTTCCAGTTGGTGGGAACTTCACAAGACCACCATGACTCCTCAAAAAATTTGAAGGAGTTTAACTTCTTTAACTAACATATACATTTCTATATATCCACTGACACGCCTGCTTCTTTCCACTTACTACAGATGACCCAGCTGTTGTCCTCTGACATGCATACAAGTTATGTGCCAAGATCAGGGACTCTCAGGCCCTGGTTTCACAAACTGCACAGTTCAAGTATCATCTTCTGCTAACATCAGTTGCTTGAAAAAAAGAACCACCTTCTTAGTTCCAGCTGAAGAAGAAAGGCTTAAGTTGTTACAATGTGTGATTTAAATATGTATATACTCTTGGAGAGTTTTCCAGGCACATTTAAAAATAAGCACAGCATTTTAAAGAGATCCTCTGCTCATTTGGCCTTTGAATCATAAGCAACAGTGTAGTTTTAATGGTGTCTGTGAGATAAGCTAAAATACAAATATGTGTCTCAAGCTTTAAATAGTAAATTTCAATAAAACTGAATGTTGGAACTGGGATCCTTTAAAAAAAACAACAAACACCTCTGTTTGGGACTACCATAGGGGGAAATTGCCATTAATGTCCCTGTCAAATACAACATACACAGTCAAACCTCTGAAGTTTCCCTGAGTTCAGGCTGGTTATCTCACAAATCTGTGCAAAGCTCTGGTGAATAATTTATACCAGGCTTGAGGTGACAAGTTAAACACGCCCATTTTGTCTAAAATGCTATGAAGGCATCAAGATGGAGCCAAGCTGCAGGGTGAGTAGAGCTCGGCTGATGGGAATCTGAGCATGTCGAGAAGGGGGATGCTGCTGTAAAGAAAATGAAATGTAATGAGATACTTTTTCATGCATAATTCATGGCTGAAAACATGACTGCATAAAAAGCCATGGATTTTAACAAGGCAGGGCTGCAATCATACACATTATCTTCCCAGAGGAACTTTATATAATATTGGTCAAAAAGAGAGGATTCTGAATACCAGTACAAAATAGAGCTGACATGTTTTCAAATGCAGTAGAATTTACTTTAATGTACAATGGCTGTAAAGGAAACAATTTATATTTACACCTCAAAATGCTTCCTAGAAAAAAATTACTTTAAAACATATGCCTGTATTTCCTAGCTTAAAGAAAAAAGTAAGATGAGGAATGAGAAAAATAGCTCATATGGATGAAAAAAATCCTAAATGCATAAGCAGTATTTTGTTGAGTGTGTTGTTAGGATTGTGCTTTGAAATCTTTTGCAAGCATTTTCACTTTTTAGAAGCAAAACTTTTGATAGGAATGACTGCTGTGAACAGGCTTTAAAAAAGATAAAATGTTAGCTATTGTCACCATAAAATTTAATTTGGTTGCATTTGCAAAAGCAAATACTGTAATTCAGCTTTCAAGAACAGTTTAGTGGCTAGCACATGACTGTTTGAAATGGTGTTTAACGCTTGGGGTATTTAGTTGAAGGGATTAAAAATGGAATGTTGATTAAAGCTCGGGATGTCTTAAATTTATCACCACAAAATCCTAATGACAGACTTAGCTGGAAGGAACCGGGGTGCCTCCTTTAGTTGTTCACTTAGTAGGAGCAGATCACATACAGAAAAGGCATCAGAACAAGTCATAGCGAGCTTCAGAATCACACAAGCTGAAGGAATCTGTGAAGTTATTTGTTTAGTTTACACAGCACAATCTCAATATTTGAAAGGAAAGTAAAATAGCCATTTTGCATCCAGTTACGGTTTTATAGTCCTGACAGTTGGGTGAAGAATGCATTAAGGGTTCAAAATGATTGATGTTTCAAAGTGTTCACCTTCCATGGGATTTTTTTTCCGTCTCAGTTGTATGATATAAGAGGTAGAGAAACACTACAAAGAGGAGCAGGTTGAGTTGGTATAGTCACAAAACCATCTAAGCCATTTAAATCAAATTATGTCATTAACCCCTATTCACAGGGACTCCAAATTCCTTCAGGTTTTGACAATATAAAAATAAATATGGTCTTATTTTGGACAAGGCAATAATTTAATATGTGATTATAGAATTTTATCAGTTCATAGCTTTTATAGCAATTCAGGCTAAAAGAAACACATACATTCCCTTTGCTCTCTCAGACTAGCAGTATGACAATGTTTTCATCTATGATCTCTAACTGTGCTCCTTCACAAAAGGCTTTCCTTCTTAAGTTGGCTATTGTCTACATTTTTAATTTTTCTTAATGTCGTCTCAATAGAAAACACTGCTCCTCTGCAGCTTTTGCAGACATTGCTTAGCCTTTAAAGAGCATGACAATGATTCGTCTCACAGTCTGCCTTGGTGAAATCTGATTATCTATTGGTTTAATCCAAGACCGACTTGTCATACTTGCTCATCCCCTGTGTAGAAGACTTTAGAACTTGAGCTCATCCTGGTCTTTGAATAGCTAATTTTCTGTAATGGTTTCGCTGCTTTTAATAATTCTGTGTTGTTAAGGGAGACAAGGAAGGAAAAAAGAGGACATGAGGATCCTCAATTCGAGACTATCTCCCAGCTCCTGCTGAAGCATTTGCAAATGAATTATTTCCATCTGCTCCCCTCTACTTCTTAGGGGACGTGCCGTCATTCATGCACTCCCACTGGCTCCGGATTTTGCTGATTGTTTAGCCTCACTGACAAAGCCGTTTCCAAGCATGGAAAGGGTTTGTTTGCTTAGATACCTGTGCTCCAAGGGAAGTTCTCCTGTCTCCCACCAGGCTGAATGGCTAGCCAAATACCTGGAAATGCAAAGCATCTGAAATGCGAATCAAATGATAACATTATTAAAATCCCCCTGTAGGGATGCAGGCTATGCAGTTAGGAGGATGCAGCTAAGCTGAGCCTACATAATTGAGGTTTGCTTTCTATTTATTTTCTTCTTAACTTTGAAGAGAGACCCTTGAAGGTTGTGTGATGGGATTGTGTGAGATGTGCGCGGGGTCAGGGACTCTGCGGTGCTGTTCCAGTGAACTCTGCTTTCAGCCTTATTGACTTGAGCGTAAGTCTGTGTCTTGACCTACAGGAAAATATTACTTGTTTGATCTCCCAGGGCACTGGAATACATGATAAAAGCACCCCCATTTCTGACCGGCAATCTTCAGAACAAAAAGTAAAAAAAAAAATCTTAGCAAAAACCAGCAAGACAAATATCAGTAAGGAACACAATACTACAGCAGGGTTATATGAAAAACCATATGAAACACCTGTCAGTAAGCATATCATTTTATATCAGGGTCATTAACTTATGACTTCTGAAGCAGCTTAAATATTCCAGTCAGTTGAACAAGGTGTGGGAAAAAAGCTGTAACCTGGGAGACAAAAATCCTTAATTCTGATACTATTTCTAAAACTGATTGCTCTGTGGGTTTTGATAAAGTACTTAATTTCTTCACTTCTATCTCTAAAATAGCAATGACAATAATAGTGGGAATGGTAATAATATTCAAAATGAGGGTGAATATTAATTTGTCGCTAAACTATTCTTTATATGATATACATTTTAAGGTGTATGCTATGGATATCAATGTGCATTTGATCCTTGGTGTTAGGCCTTGCTATGATTTTATGCTCAGCATTTTGTTTCTGAAAAAAATGTTGGTCAAGCTAAGTCATTGACATTATACTACCAGAAAAATTGTACATTCAACAGCAACAGGGTAGGCCTGTCAGAAGGCTGGAGGCAGTCAGAAGATAAGAGGGTTTCTTTTAACACAAATCATCACCAAGGTTACTAAGAATATTCACATCATGCATATTCTACACACTTTTGCTTTTAAGATGTGAAAATGAGACATATGGAGTGGTGTTTTAATTTAGATAATAATTTTCTATCGTTGGCAAGAAAATAATAGAACCGAAGAAAAAGACTTCTATCAATGCATTTTCCTGCAAAATGGCAGTAATGAAATGAAGTGATAAAGATAAACCATGCTATATTTACCCATACCTACAGTATTGTAAGGTCATAGGTGAAGTGCTATCAATGCTAAGGATAAAAAGGAAACAGTAACAAAAGTGTAAGTAAGAAATTTCATAACTTATGTGCTGGTCAGAGTTGAAAGCAACTGATACGAGAGAGTGGTCTGTCTTTGCTTTTTGTACTCCAAAAACTCAACTCAGAAACTGCCTCAGTAATTGGCACAACACTCACAAACATGCAGCAGTCTTCATCCTTCCTGTCCTTCCTCCGGCCTCGAAAGCCCTTCTTCAGATATATTTGTTTGATCTTACTGATTATTTTAATATCCTAGCGAAGTATTTTTGGAAAGGCGGGAACTTTGTATCTCCTCATTCTAAACCTTTACACTGTAAGTAAAGCTTCACTTATGGAGGAGAGAACGCCAGATGCCTACCTCTCCAGAATGTGGCTGAATTGCATTCCCTTTCTTTTTCAGACGTGGTGGCAGAAACAAAAGAAATAAAAGGTAGAATTAATCAATTTCTTTGGCATGGGACTGCTTGATTGCTTGATGCTGGCAAGGGCTGTCATTTTAGCTGTCAAATCAGGAGGTGGAATGCTGCTGCAGCGAACTGACACAGGTGTCATGATCCCACATTGCATGTAGCAGAAGGGGCCAAGTGATCTTTAGGTGTTGCTTCCAGCCTTATTTGCTGAGACTCTGTGTGATTTAAGCATCTGAAATACATCTGAGCCATCTTTAAATGGTCTAATTCATGTACTGGGAAATGTCTCTGTGAAAGCAGGAAGCTGTTTGTGTGCTTCTGCAGGTAACGAAACAGATTTGCTGAGCCTAATGCTCTGACTGCGATTGCACTATTTGCTGTGGTAGCAGATATTAAGTTAGATTAGGCAGACCTATTCAGTGGGCAACTGTTCATGGTTTATGGTACAGACATGATTCAGCATGGCTAGAATATTTTATGAATATCTGCAGTGGGACCCAGACATTCCCATTTAGCAGCAAACCCCAAAGGAATTTATTCAAACCATATGACACAACCATATAAAATCCCTGCATTAAATATAGACAATGGTGAGAGGCAAGATGCTCTGAAGACCCTAAAATGGCAATTGAGTCTGTCTAACTTCAGTACTCCCATTCTCCACTGGCCTTTAAGGCAATATAGATAGTTGCCTCCAAGACAGATAGAGTTTACCAAGAAACATATTTTTATTTGAGAAAAGAAGTAGAAGTAATCAATATGTAATTAATAGCATATCTTAGATCCATTCAGGATCTATTCTGCCTAGAGTCTTTACAGGATAGGTATGAAATGGTCCACTTACAGTGTTTGTCTGGTGCAGCAAAAAAGAGGGAAGGACTACAGTTTGATTTGCTGTGATCTGCCATGGTTCCAGGACTGCATGTCTTATCTTCACCCCTAATGAAGCCTATGCCAGTTCCTGGTCCTAGGAAATACCTCATCTTTTTTTTTTTTTTTTTTTTTTTTTCCCCTTTTTTCACTTTTTCACNTTTTTTTTTTTTAAATTTTGCTCCATGTAAACCATAAACAGTTTTTGTGAGAAAGCATTGACTGCACAACAAGATAAATAGATCCCAGGATTCAGATCTCCTTGAGCTCATCTAAATGAATTGAAAGACACCAAACTGTAGTAGGCAACCATATGGCTGCAGATGAGCAGGCTGTGTGATTTCATCTTCGTGGCATCTCTTGGACATGAGAATCTTGTTGCTTAAGCATATCCAGGAATATTAGATGTATAATGACCCACAATATAGGCTGTATACATTGGTATGCAGTGGTGACTTTAGCAATGTCAGCTCTTATTACTTTGGCTGTGAGATAGGTCCTTGAACTACAATCTCTTATGTTTGGACCACGTTTCACCTACCAGATTGGGATATCAAATTTGAACATAGAATTGTGTACTACAGCTGTGAGTTAAAGCTTATCTGTGTTTTGCCACCTGATGACTACATTAAAAATCATACAAGTAAATAAATTAAAGAAGAATGCAGCATCGTGAACCTGTCCCAATGCATGCCACTTCTAACAAAGATATAGCTCATCTGGAATTCAACCTTTCCTTGCCTCTTGAAGAAAACTATCACATTTTATATGATAAGAATGGACTGTGAACAGATGAACGCTAACACACACTACCATTACTGCAATGTATAGTGTCTGCTTTGGCATACACAACGTGACCTTGATCAAATATGATCCTAATAATTACACTGATTTTTACAAAAAATAAAACAAGTCCTATTTCAAATTGTAACGTTACCCATCTTGGGCCTGATTGTGCCCTCAAGCTATCAGCAGAATTCCAGGTGATGTCTCCAACAATTTTCATGCATATCAAGACCACAACAGAGTCTGAAGATTTAGAAAAAGGACTAGTTCACTGACTGGTCATTTTACAACATAAAGTAATTAATTTAGACTACAGATAGCTTATAATTTTGGGTAAGACATGATGATCATCAAAGTGAAAGGCAAAGCAGAGACAAAGAGTTTCATTAGACACTCTTTAGATATTGAATACTCTGAGTTCAGAGGGGAAGAAAAGGTTTCTGTCGATACCTGATACGATGTAGTTTACTATGGTGGTGGCCATGTTATAGGCTTAGAGAGCTGCTCACTCACCACCACCTCCCACTTCCCCATGTCTGGGTGGGGGAGAGAATCATAGAATCATAGAATCATAGAATGGTATGGATTGGAAGGTACCTTAAGGATCATCTAGTTCCAACCCCCCTGCCATGGGCAGGGACACCTCCCACTAGACCAGGCTGCTCAAAGCCCCATCCAGCCTGGCCTTGAACATTTCCAGGGAGGGCTCTTCCACAACTTCTCTGGGCAGCCTGTTCCAGTGCCTCACCACCTTCACAGGAAATAATTTCTTCCTAATATCTAATCTAAATCTACCCCCTTTCAGTTTAAAACTATTACCCCTCGTCCTATCACTACACTCTGTCATAAAGAGTCCCTCCCCATCTTTCCTGTAGGCCCCCTTTAAGTACTGGAAGGCCACAATAAGGTCTTCCTGGAGCCTTCTCTTCTCCAGATTGAACAGCCCCAACTCTCCCAGCTTGTCTTCACAGGAGAGGTGCTCTAGCATCCTGATCATCTTTGTTCCAACAGGCCCACGTCCTTGTTCCGAGGACTCCAAAGCTGGACAGAGTACTCAAGGTGGGCTGTCACAGAGTAAAGGGGAAGAATCACCTCCATCAACCTGCTGGCCATGCTTCTTTTGATGCAGACCAGGATATGGTTGGCTTTCAGGGTTGTAAGAACTTGTTGCCAGCTCATGTTGAGGACCTCAACCAACATCTCCAAGTCCTTCTCCTCAGGGCTGCTCTCAATCCATTCTCTCCCCAGCCTCTATTTGTGCTTGGGATTGCCCTGACCCATGTGCAGGACCTTGCACTTGGCCTGGTTGAACTTCATGAGGTTCACACAGGCCCACCTTTCAAGCCTGTCCAGGTCCCTCTGGATGGCATCCAGCATGTCAACTGTTTCACACAGGTTGGTGTCATTGGCAAACTTGCTGAGGGTGCACTCAATCCCACTGTCACTGTTGATGTCACTGAAAAAGATGTTAAATGGCACTGATCACTGTACTCATCCCTAAGTTATGCCACTTGTCCCTGGTCTCTGCTTGGACATTGAGCCATTGACCAAAACTCTTTTTGTGCAGCCACCCAGCCAAGTCCTTATCCATGGAAAAGTGAGGAAAAACTTGTGGGTTGAGATAAAGACAGTTTAATAGGTGAACCAAAAGCCACACATGCAAGCAAAGCAAAATATGGGATTCATTCACTGATTCCCATCAGCGGGCAGGTATTCAGCCATCTCCAGGAAAGTAGGGCTCCATCATGCGTAATGGTTACATGGAGAGACAAACTCCATAACTCCAAATGTCCCCTACTTCCTTCTTCCCCCAGCTTTATATACTGACCGTGATGTCATATGGCATGGAATATCCCTTTAGTTAGTTGGGGTCAGCTCTCCTGGATGAGTCTCCTGCCAACTTCTTTTGCCCTCTCCCCCCTAACACCCCGAGCCTGCTTGCTGGTGGTGCATCATAAGAAGCAGGAAAGGCCTTTATTTCTTTCCAACAACCCAAGACATCAGTGTTTTACTAACACTAATTTCATTCCAAATCCAAAACAGCACTATACCAACTTCGTTCCAGCTGAGACCACAACAGTATTCTTGGCAGAATCCTATAAAGATGCACTTCTAGAACAATCAGTGCAATGCAGTTACCAAAGGAGGGGATAGAAAATTATTAATGACCAAATATGCAGATGATTCAAAAAATACTTAAGTTAAAGCTAGTGACAGAGTCAAATCCATGAGAAGTGTTGATTTTTAAGGCGGGATCCTTTGTAAAATGTATTTTGCCAGCATGATATCCAGGAAGAAGGTATGAAGGTCACACTTACAAGGTGACATTCTGGAAGGCATTGGCTATTAGGCTGTCCTAATCTACCTATGATGAGGAATGTGATCCTTGAATATATAAACTAAAGGACATGATAAGAATAAAAAGGTGGCATGACATTTTCACATGGAATTAACAACATCATATTTAGATTATTGGTCTATGATAATTTAAGAAAAGTTGAGTAAAAATTATTGGACTGATTCAAGCTGAACAAAGAACATAGTCAATTTACTTTTCCAGAAGAAGGTCAAGACCAGTCTTGATGACAGTGTCCTAGGAAAGTAGACTTTTTTATAGTATCAAATTTAATTTAGAAGAAAAAAGCTTTTTTTGCTCTCAGTGGCAGTAGTCTGAAGTTAGGCAAATTCAGCTGCGAAGTAAAGTGCACATTTTTAGCAGTGAGAGTAATGAAGCATTAGAACAATTTACCTGTGAAAGTAATGGATTTTCTATCACCTGAAATCTCTAAATTAAGACTACATGTCTTTTTTGGAGATATACTATATCTCAGACCAAATTTATGGGTTTGATTTGGAAATTACTGAGTGACATTCTTTGCCCTTTGCTACAGAAAGAGGGCAAGCTAGATGATAGTAATGGCCTCTTACGGCCTTGAAGTCTATGAATCTAAGTTGTGGCTTTGCTTAATGAACAATACACCAGAAAACAGTGCCTGCAACTCCTCATACCACCCTCTCCCTGCTTTCATTGCCCAAAAGCACAGATGACCCAAATGATGTAAAATGTTACAAATTTAAAAAATCTAATGCAAACTTTCCTGCTATGTTATAAATGCAAGATCTCAATGATTTAAGAGAACTGCTGCCATCCTACAACTTGGTAAAAATAAGGCAGAGCATCTCAAAAACTATTATTTTGTAGATTTCAGTTTCAGTGTCACTGCTTGAGAATGGTAGCTGAGTTTCCATTAATTTATCATTCTACTTATAGCTTTTTTAAAATTATGTTCTTCTCTTCTATTTCCTGTTATTACTTGTATGACATAAGTTATCCTTTTGTATTACTTCTATACCTAATTGGTATGAGTACAGATCTTCATTTAAAAGAAGGTAATTGTGATCCTTCTCTTGTGTGTGCATGATGAAAGCTGTGCATATTTAATTTCTAAATAAGCATCCCTTTCTTTAGAAATTCAGTAAGAAACAAGTCAGGTAGGATTCCTTTGCTGAAATCATAGTGATCACCATGGCCATGGCCTGTGCTTCAGATACAGGGACGTATTGCTAACTCCTTTCAAAAGAATCACATGTTCAGATCTAGATGTGTTAATTTGCTGCAGACATGAAATAATGATAAGACTTCACTAAAAATTCAGCTATGATGTCACAAGCTTGTGAGGAAATGAAACTCCTCTACATACTCTTTTTATAGCCTTTTCTAGTCTTTTTATAGCTTCTTCAGTCTTTGCCACTTGACCGATCTATTGGTATCTACAAATGGAAGGATTACATCCTAAAGCAAAAGAAATTTTTTTTTCTTAATCATTTCTTGGGCTTAAGGTCTACCATACTAACCACACAGGGAAATTAGAATAAGCTATTAGAAAATGAAGGCTTTAATTCATACATAAAGACCGAACACATCATTTCCAGGGTATTCTTGCATATTTCATTTTAATCTGTAGAGTGCACTCTTTTTTCTCCTTTGTACAGTATTGGATACTGGATGAGATTCATTATCCTTCTTCTCCCCTGGGTGCACACGATCCTTCCTCTGTGACCCAGATAACAAAAAAACCAAATCCAAAAATATGAGGTGATACGTAGACAATCAGAAGAAGCATAGACATTTTTAACTTTCTCAGTATCTATGTATTCATTAAGTACAACAGCTGTGAGAAAAATATTCCCTTGAACAGAAAGAGGATATGTACCTCGGAGTTGTAAAGAGCTATTTTTACATGGTCATTCAATTAAAAAATGTCTTCATTGTAAAAAGAAATAAGTATATTCATTTAGCTCTCTTGAAAAATGTTGCTGTGAGTGCCCTAGAGAAAGGACAAAAAGCCACTGGTGATGAACAGTTAGTCTTAGCAATTGTCTTCTGCTATTTCACTATGGTGGTAGAACAGACATATTGTGAAGAGACTGGGAGCTCAATTTTATAGAGTAAATTTTAAGAATCAGAGAAGTTTAGAGCAGTACTCAGACTTTTTTCATCAGTCTATTTGTAGTGGTTATAAGCTGAGTATTGATAAATTTCAGCATTCATTAAAAAATACTATATATTAATTTTTTTAGTCAGAGTGGACATATGTGAACAGCAAATCTAGGAACAAGATGGTAAAGGGTTTATTATTATTACCTAAGCTATTATTTATTCTTTTTTTATAAGAAAGAATTGAAGGGATATTTTTTTTACTCTGGAGGACAAATTCAAATTATTCAAAACATAAATGGAAAGAATTCTTGTACAATATTCAACTAGGGACCAGTCACCATTCTTATCACCAGTTTAGGAGGTAGGGAGGCAAGATATAGAAGGTAAGAGAAAGTAGGACAAATGGTCTGAAGAATGGCAAATCAAAATAAAACTGAGATATCTTGAAGATTAGAGTTTTCCAGTCACTCATTCCTCACCTCATTAAAAAAAAAAAAAACAAATAGCGGGAGGTTTAATATTAGGCCAAGTATTGACAGTATATACACAGAAAGTATTCACTTTAGATTTTAGAAACTGTTGTGGGTTTTTTATAGGCAAATTTGTCTTTCTTCTAATGACCTTGAGGTATTACTCCAAGTGTCTAAAAGTTGCCAGATTCTTGGAATAAACCACTTTTCAAATGTGTTCAGGAACTCAGGTCATTATTCTCCCAGAGAGTTAATGCGTCATGTTGTTATATATTACTTTGTTATGGTACAACCAGAAATAAAATATAGAAGGACAACCTAATTTGTAGATATCTGTAGCTACCAACGTAGTGATAATTATGAATAGCCAGAACTGATGAAATAGCAGATCATCTGGAAAAAAATTAAGCAGAACCATTTCTAATCATTAGTTCTTTTAATTCTGTTGCTGATCCTTTACTTCTTGGTGTAGGGGCAGAAGGGGTAGAAGTAAAATAGTATATCAAAATATGACATTATTTTCTAATTCTGGAAACAATAATCTCCACTTAGAAACTGTTTAACAACACTTTCCTCTTTATTTAAAAATAGGGAAAATTCTGAAAAAAGAAGGAATTCTTTATCATTAATCTTTGAGTTATTTATGTAATTCTTATGGAAAAGGGAAGAGGGGAAGAGAATGTGTGCTACTGCATGCAAAGACTCAAATAAAATGTAGAAGTTTGACAAGGAAGTGAAGAAAAAATTCTTTCTCTGAGCTATCACTCTTGTGATTTAAAGAATTTTCCAGTGAACCTGGAAATACACAAAACTTTGGAGCTAAGACTTTTAAAGCTTTACCACGCAGTACATAGATCTACATGGTCTCCATGTGGTTTAAATCAGACTCTAAATTTTCAGTTGAACCTAAGAAGATTTTTCAGCTCACCCATCCTAGGTTTTATAATGCTTTGTCACCCGCTTGGTGGAGCGTTATTTTACTACTTTGGGAGCTTTAAGGTAGGCAAGAGATAACAGCAGAAATGGAGAGCCGCCAGGTGTTTCCAAAATTGAGTATGGTGGTGGCAACTTGTTCCTGGCGAAACCTGAATTATTGTAATGTCTATCTGTGAAGCAATGACAGGCATTTTGCTCATTCTGCGTAGAACAAAGTCAGTTCAGTACTTTGCTGTCTAATAACTTCTTTTCAGCCTTATGTTTAGTGCCAATTACAGTAGATGCTTAAGCATACTATTGCTATTTCATGGGAGTATCTGCTAGAGAGAGCCTTCAGCATTTCTAAATGGTTTAGGTGTTAAGTCCCAGCTAAGAGAAAAACTGAGGAGTATTTACATCTTGCCTTGTAAGGTTCTCTTTGTATGGGACTTATGGTGCTCTGTTGAGTAGAAAACATTTCAGTTTTTCTCGGAATTAGCTTTCAACAATGTCGCTCCTGGTGCTGACGTGCCTTTGGTGTTTGCATCTGCAGTGCAGTATTAATTTTTGTTAGGACTTTGCACAGCTTCTTTTTTAGTTCACTCTCTGATATTTACTTAAGCAAGGGAAAGCAAAGGCAAACAGTTTTCCATAATTTCTTGCACTTGGTGACGAATGTGGCAAGGTCTGTGACACTCATTTTGTCCCACGGTGATTGTTTGCACAGCCTGGGTCTGACTCCGGTGAAAGATTTTTTTCAACTCAGAGAATGTTGTTTTGACCACTCTAAGCCATCCTGAGCTTTAAAAAGTGTTCACTCCGTCATATGCCAAGGTGACAGGAGTGAGACCTTATCCTTGGCTCAGCAATCTGGGACATCAATGTAGAGAGTAAAGATCAGATTCAGAGGTGCTGGCAAGATGTACTGCAACATTTTGCACTGGTTAAAGCTCCTAAGGGCATGTGGCTTCATGCCAAGCAGTGTTGAATTGCTGTAAGCCAAATGAAGGCCTGAGATCATGTTATCCTCTTTTGCAATGGCATGAAGCCTCTAAGGCCTTCTATCAGAGAAATGCTTAATAATAGATGTTGCTATTGAGATTTAAATATTAATGTGTCTATATATATATATTCTCAGACTGTTTTGTATAAGAACACTGTCCTTTATTAATTCACTGAGCTCTTGTATTGGAAGTGAGCCTTCTTATGGTGAAGTAATGTGTTTGTGAAGCTCTGTTACTGTTTATCCTTTTTTATGCAAATAATTTTATCCATTCCTGCTAAGATTTTATTCCTCTGTCATTAGGAATCCTTTTTTCCCCTAGAATTAAAAAAGAAAATCTGTGCTGAAATGCTTTTTAATGAGATGGATATATGTAAGATTTTTTAAAAATATTTTTAACTTGTTAGATGATCTGGTTTTCCTCAAATTAATTTCATTTACAACAAAACAGTGTTGTTATTTTTGGTACTTGTGCTCAGCATAGCTTCAGAGCTGGAATCTCAGGTTCTCCACAAAACCAAATGTTGTAAAGTGCTTTGACTAATGTGATTGTTAGATGTTCCCTGACTAGCTAATGACTACATACTTGTATTGATATTATAGGATGGTCCCTTCGGGGAAAGCCTCATATTGTTTCCTGTCAGCGTGAGTCAGTTTGCCTGCTGAAGTGAAGTGCTACAGGCAATTCAGAGTGCTCAAGAATAAAGTCTGATTAGTTGACGCTAAGGTGTACATGGCAAATAAAACACTAAGTGTGAGCTAATAATCCAAATGGTTCCCTAAAAAGAAGCATTAAGGCATCACAAAGTTGTTTTTCATAAATAAAAGTTAAGTGGGTGGCTTTTTTTCTGATTGCCATGCAGACTCTTAAAATACACAGAGATAAAATTCTCTTTGCCTTCTAATTGCAGAGGTCTAGTTGTAAGAAAGGAGGAGAAAAACAGTGGAGAGTTCAACTTCAAACTCTAGTTTGAAGTTTTGTATATACCAAATTTCTACTCATGTATTTATTTTGTTCCTTGCATTACTGGGCAAAACAAGTTTATTTTTCTGATTAAATTATCTATTTAAGGAATAAATTCTTATAGGCTCTTTGGGATGCAGATTGAGAAAGTGGTGATGTTTCTAAAGCTGAAGGCCTTAGTAAACCTTCACAGATGTGGAATTTTTTAATTTTTAACTCCAAAGTTTAAGAATGAGAAAGAGGGAAATATTAAAAGTACATGCAGAAAACATGTGCCTTCCAAGAGGAGACGTGAACACACTCCAACAGAAGGCATGCCCATGGGGCCTCAGCTGAGAGGAAGAACAGCCAAAACTCTCAAGAGGAGGAGAGGAAATGACATGCACAGGCCAATCTGCACTTTATGAAAAAAATCTTCTTTCTAGTGTGGGCACAGGAAAATAGGTCTGACACCTAGAACATGGTTGGAGTACTTGGAAGAGGTAGTACAGGATCTGTCAAGCTGATAGTGAAGGAAAAGTTACCATTAAAAGGTGTTATTTTCAGTTAGGCAGAACTTTGCCAAACTTTATATAAGCAGGATGATTTTTTTAATGCCAAATATCCACTTTGCATTCATTTTGTATTGAATAGTTAGCATAATCTATCTTATCATTGCTGAAAATAAAACTTGGGAAAACACGTTACATTCACATTATAAAAGCTGCAATTTTTCCATGAGAGATATCTACAATATCTGTGCAGTATTTGTATTTTGGAGGAAGGGGTTGAAATTTTGCACACGAGGCTTTTCTGTCAAGAATATGTCTTTGGTGAAGCTATGAAAAGCACACTTTATACATGGTCAACAGGGCTGGTTGCAAAATTCCCCAAAAATATTGTGTGTAATGGTCAGACTCTACCTTGCAACTAGAGAACTGAATAAAAATGTCCTAGCAACTTGTTCCTGATTGCCACAAGCTACTACATCACTGGGACTCAGAAGTAAGGGCAGAAAGACCACCTCCTCATATATCTACTGTGCTAGCCTTCCAGAAACTTGAAAAGGAAAAGAACCTCACTAAGAGGCTGAAAGAAAAACAAACAGAACCTGCAGTTTGTTGAAGGTTAAGGAAAAGGAGGGAATAAGTTAACAGGGTCTGAGGATGATAATTAACACAAGATCAAAAGAAAAGTTTGGAAGAGCCAAGAAAGGACAACAGTCGTGGAAAGAGAAAACTATGGAGCACTAGGACTAGGGTTTGGCATAACAAGTTGATGTCCTTGCTGAAGCCAGGAACCCTGCAATGGTAACTGAACCTGAAATGAGCAATAGCTAGCAGGAAGATGGACAAGAGCAGAAAGTGGACAGACTAGAAAGAAATGGGGAGTTACTGAGTCAGCTCTGAGTTGGAGAAAGGAATTGCTCACTGAACCACAAAGTGCAATCCAGGACTGTGAAACATGGCAAAGTATCAGCTCTTTGTATGTAGGGCCTTACAATGTAGAGGCTGATAATATGCAGCTCCTGGTGGTTACATAAGTTAGGTCAAATGGAAGATAACGGTGTTGATGATGGCATCTAAAAGCTCTCACTGTGCTGATGAACTGTGTGCATGCTAACACAATATAAATCTCTGGTTATTAATGTGGCAGGAAATTGTATTTACCAAAAATTATGAAGAGGTTTTTTAAATCACAGCATGAACAAGAATGCTAGAGTTAAATTAGACTATGAAGCAGCATTTCCAACATTTTCACTTTCATATGTTTCAATTTACAATCTTAAAGTTAATTAACAGAGGGATGTGTGTATGTAAGCTTGTAGGTGTATGCAAATACCGTAAACTGCAGAAGAAGACATAGGTTTCATGCTTGCGTGGCCTTCCCATAGCAGTCATTGCCTAAGACAAAATCAGTACTGACATTCAGTTGCCTTTACCAAAGACTATTAACTTCCTTCTATAGATCTTTTCTGTTCCTAAACACTTACTTACAACATAATCTTGATTCATCCCTAAAGCCGAGTCAATCCTGACCTCTGAATGAGGCAAAGAGTGGTTGTGAAAAGTATGTGATTGTGAGGCTAAAGACTTTAGCATTGATATTGGACAACTGATGATGCTGTGATTTTACTTTGTTCTTAATGCTGACTTTTTGTTAATATTACTTCAGATTCTTTTAGGAAGGAAATCATGTAAGGGTTGGTGATAGAAATTTTTACAACAAACTGCATAACTCTGGGTAAGTATGGGGTTTTTTGAAAATTTCAATGAAGAATGATTTTATGAAGACAGAAACACGGATCTTTAGAATACCTTGCTGTATCATTTCTGGTCTACAAAAGGAAAGAAAAAAACCTTTATGCCATGTTTTTTATTTTTCCAAGGACTCACATTCTTTTCACAGGCAGACTGAGTGTCAATCCATATGCATCTGTCTGAGGAGTTACCTATAAATTATTTTCTTGCATTATTAATTGTATCTGGTTTATTATACAATGACTGCTACAACAGGTTCCACCTACAATCTGTAGAAACGCATGAAAGATTTTAGTAATGCAGATTTTTGCTGTCTGCTTTAGCAACCTATATTTAACACTTTAAGGATTAGTAGCATGATATGACAAGTGCTTTCCACTGTTTCTTTGTTATAGTATGCCTGCTTCTAGGTCCATAACTTTCAGATACAACTTCCCTTCCCACCCTCTTGTCAAACCAGAGAGGGATAGTCACTGGGCAGCATTATTTGCTCTCTTTTACAGTTTGCTGTATACATATTTTTTCTTGAACTATGTCCAGGCTTAATCAGGTCCAATAAGCAGTAAATAATTAGAAAAAGTAAACATTAGGGGTGAATCATTTTATCAGTAATTTTTAATCAGCAATTTTGTCCCTTAAATTGCTCTATTGTGGATAGTTTTACTCTGAAATGAAAATGGTTTCCAACAGGAAAATAATTCTTTGGGGTGTAGCTACACCCTAACTTTGTTCAAAAGTGTGCATAAGAATAGAGGGAAAAGGAAGCATACAATTATCTTTTTTTATATATATATGCCTGACATATACACATGATTAACTCCTGCCAGAACTTGATAAAAAGCCACAAGAAATCAAAGGGAGCCCTTCCACTCATTGACCTCTGCAGAATTCAGACCAAACCATCTATGCACAGACAGCAAAGTAAATCTACCGATGGTTCACATAAAAAACTATGAAGAAATGGTCACTACATTTAATTTTAATTGGCTACACTACACCAGAAAGTTACACTTTTTGTTATTATCATTGGCCAATCCAGCCCAAACCACGACACAGGTGCAGGATCTGTGGAAATTGTCATTGATTTCAGTTGGTTTTGCATTATCCACGATGTTAACTTATTAAAACAGTAGGAGAAATTCATACTTTCTAATAGTAGAAAAATAGTCTCTCAAAATTACTTTGTCCTCAGAAAAGGGTATGATGGGAAGAGAAAAAGAGATGTTCAAAATTAACTGGAAGTAATAAATGGAGAATCATTATTTAGGCTTTTGAGAAGAGCTGTATGAGCACCTCTTAATTGTTTGTTTAGTTGGTTTTGACAATGAGTGAACTGATGTGTATGGGAAGCACTGAAGACATTTGGCTTGGTTCTGCTAGCTACAGTGAGAATGTTCTGGTTCTCCATCATGATGTTAATTCATTGTATAGTTCAGTTCCACTGCGTGGAAGAAGAACTCAAGCCTCCCGAGCAAGGGTCTCACTACCTCCAGATTTATATGCTTCAAGGCTAGGGTAGTGTAGCATGCACTAATTTCAAGCGTAAAAGTGGCATTGTGTTCAGTATGACTTTTTTTTTTTTTTGTGGTGTAAGAGTTAGAAAAATCCTTCACCACCCTTTAGACTGAGGACAGGTGAATTCAGCAAGTGGTTGACTAATAATTCAGCACAGTAACAATTCCTTTTGTGATTATGGGTCTTGTTTTGGTATCATGCAGAAAGAAATGAAAGGATGCATTGTGCTGATCTTCTTACAGACTTGTCTCCCAAATATATATCCTTAAAGAGCAGCTACTGATACGTAATTATAGGAATCCCGCTGAGCACAGCTATAATCACCTCTCCACCCAAATATCTGTTCTTAATTTTATTATATGTAATATGAAGCTCTGTAGAAGTAATAATAAAACTTAATTAAAGATACATTGTACAACAGCTTTTCCAGTTGAGCTGACTGGAGCTACAGCTTAACTCCCTTGCACCCTATAAATACACATTTAGTTCTTTGACTTTGATATGAAATGTCCAGCCACTGTTTCCTCTGGGGAAATATTCTCAGCAGAAAAGCTGAGAATCCTATAGACAATAAAAACAAAAAGAAGAAAGNGGAAAGGAAAGGAAAGGAAAGGAAAGGAAAGGAAAGGAAAGGAAAGGAAAGGAAAGGAAAGGAAAGGAAAGGAAAGGAAAGGAAAGGAAAAATACAGAGTTGCAACAAGAACAATAGACTTAGATTTGTTAGGGACTAGATTAGTCAGAGGACTGTTCAACAGTGTGGGATTGGTTTGATGCTATGTCATTCAAAAGGAATGCAAGATTTTTTTAGGAAGGCTGTGAATGATATGAAATCTCTGTTTTAAAATCTGCAGTTCATACTGTTATATCAACTGTACATTTGTAGCAGAAGTTAAAGTAACTATAAACAGTAATGTTTTTAACTAATAATATCTTTAATAGTTTTTTTTTTTTTTTTTTTTTTTTTTTTTTATCTTGTAATAGGTAAGTTCAGATCACCCCATAACCAGAGTGTAATGAAATTGTCAACATTTTCTTCATTTCTTCTTTTCCTGACAAATGGTGTGAACATATCACCTTTTTCTCTTAATGGAAAACCTAACTGGAATACATCAAAATGCTATTAGGTTTTTCATTTTCTACCACAATTTAATGCTGGGGAATGCATGCAACCTTCATCTGCGCACGACTGTAAAATATTCCCTGTCCCTGATAAAATGACTGCAATGGAAAATCAAGCAGAATTGTTCTGTTTTGTATTGCTATTCCTTTGTTACAGTCTCTCTCTGACTGTGTGTAGGAGGATTATCAGGGCTACACAAATACACATGGGTTATATTACCTAAAATGTGCTAAAAATAACTTAGGTAAACTGTTAATGTGTAAACATGTTTAATTAAAAAGTCTCCATCTTCAACACTACTTTGCTACATACAGCATTTCTTCAAAAATAAAAATAGTGAAGCAAACAATGCATTTATCATAAGTTTCAAGAGATGTTGATTTCAATATTATGTAGAAAATAGAGAAAAAGATCAAATACCCTCATCCCAAGGGAAATATATGTAACCTCTTCGTTGTTTAATCCATTTTGTCATGAGCTAAACCAATAGTGAGATATAAAATAAATCTGGGCTTGCATACATAATAAAAGTAAACACAGATCCTAAAAATGAAATCCTTCATCTATAATATTACACCTTACAAGATCAAATCATGTTCCTTTTTGAGGCTATTTCTTTAAATGTGAGCAGAATTGGACCCGTGCATCATATCCCTCAAAGGGAAAATCTGTGCCAGAGTGCATAAAAAATTGTTATCCTAACCTAAGTACAAAATGCATAATTATGATAACAAGTTTCTTTAATAACATGATGTACTAAATAAAACTAATGATACTTTTGAATTCCTAGCATCTATTATCTATTTGAAAACTAAAAAAAAAATAATATTTGTCTATGTAGCAATTGTTTTTGTCTCTAAAGCAGTTGTAGTAAGTAAAAGGGAACTTCTTCACCAAGATTTATGAATAAATAACCACATTGTTGAAAGAACATCAACATTATAAACTTGCCTTTGTCGAAAGGTATTCCTTGTTTTCTGATAACTAACAACAAAAATTTAATAATTTATCTATAGATGTATGTGTTTATATTTAAATATACATTTCAGATTAAGTATTTCTATTAATACAAGTGAAGGACTCAAACAGGAAATAAAACTTTTTACTTGATTTAATATGTAAAATTCTATGTAGGGGATTTTACCAAAGAATGCAGAAAGAAAATAAGTAATATTTCCCCTTTTCTTTTGTTAAACAATATATAACGTACAGAAGAAATCAAAGTTCTAGAGTAGTTGTTTCAATGTGAAATAACATAAAATTATTTTGATTAATTGGTGGTTAAAACCAATATTTCTGGAATTAAACAATGTAAAGTAGAAAAATTCAATATTTTTTTTGTCCAAGCATCCTATGCAAGTACATACTAATTATGAAAAATAAATGTTCTAGGAAAAGAATGTAGATTTTTGTCTAATTTTAATATCATCATCATAATAATAAGCCGTTTTTGTTAAGGCAGTGCTGGTTTAAGGATGACTCTGTAGCAGCACTTCCAATTGTCAGTTAACAGCACCTAGATCTGGTCCATTGAGGCTGCAAGAGCGGCTGTAGACAGGTGTCCTACCCTTCTCCATGCTCATCAGTGGGCTGCGGCTATTGTCTCAGCCAGAGACATTGTCAGCCCCTAGGAAAACCAGAGATCAAATGTAGAGGTCATTAGCTAGCACCTTTTGGTCTTGCTATAATAACATCCCGATTGCATACATGGCAATTTACATAGCATTACCCATTATGCTTTGTGCTGCAATTTTGCTTTTGGAGGTCACTCTAACTTGATTAACTCTCTCTTAAGAGTGCCTTTTCTAAGCATCAAAGCCCCACATTTACACATTTTACTCTATTCCTTGTTGGCAGCTTCTTTGAAACTAAGGTGCTGTGTCGAATTGTAGTGGGAGTCCTGAAAATATAGACATAAAAAAAAAAAACCATAAGGTAAGACCCAAAACCTTCAATAACTAAATTTCCAATTAAAACCAGCTAGGTGGCCTTGATACGCTTACAACCTTTCTGAATTTGCAAACCTCAGTAGATATTTTTAATTGTTTTTTCTGTATTATTTATTTGTTTTATCTATAAGTAGATACAGAGACTATCTGCCTCTCTTGTTCATTTTCTTCAGCATTAGCTGCTCACAGCGGATGTTCCTTCCACTAGGTATCTGTCAGAATTTGGGATTCTATACCCATTATCGAGATTGATAGCAGTTATCAAACCTCAAAATACGCATGTGTTTTTTAAATATTAGCTGTCACAGTGTGATAAGTTGTGTTGGGTTGTATCTTGCTGAGTGTAGCACAGAGCCCAGTGGGGCTCAGTTTTAAAGATGAACATACTGAACTCGATGGCAGAGCACAGAAACAGCATAAACACATAGACACAGATACAGAGACAAACAGGCATGCACACACAAATGGTGTTCAGTATTTAATGGATACATATTAAAATTGTTCAACATCCTTATCGTTTCCTTTCCAACATAATTTAATTGCAGAAGTTAAAAGGAAATTCGGGTTCTGCCTTTCATAGGCTGGATAAAATTTGCTGTAGTTTTTGAATAATTAGTTAAACAGAACATGCATAAAGGCTAAAATACTGCAGAGAAATGCAAAATACAGGAAAGAACAAGTGCAAATTGACTTGTATTATATAGGTGGGAGTGGATAATCATTCTCTGTTATGCATTTTACAGGATAGTGGTCTTCCAAAGCATTAAGAGATGTCTGGAAAATGTGATCCATAACACATCTACTGAATGGATCTCTGTAAGACCCTTCCTATTTTGGAATATTAATTAATTCCTTTTAATTCAGGATAGCTTCTTATCCTTTAAAAAAAGCAATGAGAAAATTTTGATTACCCTTTTTTTTATTTAACAGCAAAAATGAGTGTTGTTATTGCTTTAGAGGCAACAGACATAGGTGCATCCACATGTGCATAATAGCATCATTTTAGCTCATGAGTCCAGTCTTTCTTTTACACTCTTAAATAATCTCAAAACATTTTACACATTCTTTTCTGCAGAAATTTGCATATTAATGCAGTCTAATTGGCTACTCTTGTAGCCTTTAATGCTATCTGCAGTATTCAGATATCTTTAATAAAGAAGCTGTAGAACAGTTTTTGGCTCTTTAATGGGGACTTTAAAAGTATATAATTATCCCTTTGTGCATACAAACTAACAGAAACACTTTTATACTGACAGAGGATTGCTGCTATTATTTATTTTTTTATTTCTCTAAAAGGTAGTGGTGAAGAATTCACTTCTAGTGAGCTAAAATGTGGTATTTTAATTAAGTGGAAAACTTGAAAAGGGAAGCTTTTTGCAGAGGGGGCTCAATTGCTTCTTACAACCTTTCTGAAAAGGCCAGAGTGTTAAAACAAACCTCCCACTTTTATTTTCAAAAGGAAAAAAATCAGAAGCTAAAGATAATCTCTCCATTAGTATTATTAAAAGTGTTCAGCTTTCTTCACATGCTTTAGAAGCAGACAGACTTGTCATGAGCATCACATTTGCAAGCAGTGTCACAGCTACTGAAGGCTCTGGTAAAAGCACAGAAGTGCGTTAACAGTAACTGCAAGCAGCCTTTGGGGAACAATAGGCTTACCTATACTGTGCCCAGCTATTCAAAAAAACAAGTTGCTTTATTATACTCCATACTCGCTTTAGTGCTCATATAGTGCTTGACCCAGCCTCATTTTTTGAAGTACTGTCACTAGTTCTAAACACCTTTTTCATTCCCTTTGGGTTAGCTAATTTGACTGTTATAGCATTCACCAAAATAACACTGAATCCAGCGTGTAACATCCAATATGTTCTACTGCTAGAGAGAGAAGCCTTCATTCAAAGGTTCTTCCTTTTTTTTTTTTCTGTGCACACACAGATTTTATCATGTGTGTTCTTCTAAAAGAAAGAAAGAAAGAAAGAATGATCTAAAAATTATTTAATCTTGACAGATACATGTTGACTATAATTATATATAGAAAACCCATTGGTATTAAGACAATAGCAAAAAGTAACTCAGGATTTGCAGAACAATTGTAATAGTGTCATTAGCGCTATAAAACTTCTCAAGCATGTCAGAATCACTCAGCAAGAACAATGTGGGACACTATTACAAAAGCCTTGTCTAACTAGGAAGTAATTTCTGTTTGGATTCCACTGTGTTGTTTTGGCAATTAATCTGCTCTAGGTTGGTTGCATTGTTGAATAAAAACACATTTTAACACGCTGTGTGGATGCCATACATAGGGTGATGGAAAGTGGACTAAATTTGCATGACCACACTTTGTCTGCTGTAATAAAGCCATGGCTGCAGTATAATCAAGCTGAATAAGTAATCAGCTAGGATAGTGTTTTCAGATCTTTTTTCCTTAGGTCAAGTAAGTCCCTAACTGACATACTTTTATAGGATTAGGCAAGATCTAACTAGGTTTGACATCTAATCTGTTTTAGACAGTGGTTCATTTTTCCCATCATTTCTATCCATAGGGAGGCAAGGTCACCCAATATGTAGACAGAACAGACTGTACTTCTGCATGACAAACAAAAACAAGGGGAACACAGGCAGTTCTGAAAGAGAGTCTGAGACTCTATTCCATTTCAGGCATGGTGAAAAAAGAACTGTCTGTTGCCTAATGGTGAAATAGATGTTATAAGAGCAACAAGTTATGTGCAGACCTGATATATGGCATAGCAAGCTCAAAATGCCATAGTACGTTAAATATTTTTGACTTGCTAAAGGACAGAAATTATAGCCATTGCTTCTGTTTTCTTTCATAACACTAATTTCCTGGTCTTTGAAAAGGAAGAAGCTAAAGCCACCTCAGCTTGTATGTGTTTCAGATGACCAAATAGCCATGGAAAAGGTGGAAATGTCACAAATTACTAAAAATGTGTCTCTAAACATGTAGCCTAATTCTTCCTTCTCAGCTATAAAAGCAGATGATTAAGTATCTAGTCCAATAATAGAAGTAAAAGTAGGGTTCAATAATTTTATTTTTCTAAAGGTACTCTGTTGAATGCATTCTTATCTTCAGAAACTGAAAAAAATAGGTGTAGAGCTTCAGAATCTACATCAACTCTCCAATTACAATAAAAGTAATTATTGTTCAAGGCAGTTTCTCTATAACATGGAAGAACTAAGAAGGTTTCCTCACTAGTCATCCACATCCTCCCACAAGGAAACCTGAATGTGTGTCTCCTGCAAACAACCAGAAACCAGGGCCAAAATGACCCTCAAGATCAGTTCAATAAAGTGACTAAACTGAGGGCAGATGTTTGGGAAGAATAGTTAATACCACAGACCTGAGCACTAGGCCATCAGGAAGATCTGACTGCATGAGGTACCTTAAAAACCATCAGGGAAGGGTTAGATTCCCCTTGTTGATCAAGTTCTGTATATTTTTATGAAATAGAGCTCAAAGGGATTTGAGCACTACAGATTCCTTAAAGAGGCCTTTTTCAATTATATGTGTACGAGAAGTGGGCTGTTGTAGATACATGCTGTCTTGGTGAAATTGTTCTCAGAATGTTTAGGAATGTTCCCTGGCAGGAATATTGAAAAAAATCACAATATTTTTGTGTTCACTGCAGTAATTTCCACTTATAAAAAACTCAGACAAACACCTAAGCATCCAGGGCATGGATCGGAAATAGCATTTTATCAGAAGAAGATATTGCTTTAGATAGGCAGCAGGACAGAAGAGAAACAAAATGTCAACCCAATCTCTTCCTCCCCAGGAAAACAATTTGTATAAATTATATGGAATAAAACTGGTGATATATTCTGATCAAGTACCTTTGTATGGAAAGAAGTCTTAGATTTAATATGCTGGAATTCTATATTTCCTCTTGCAATGGCCACTGGAGAGGATGGCTCTCTCCCGCACACTGCTGTGAGTTGCTTATGGAAAATAAAGTGCAAAGAATGCAGTTCTCCCTTTCACATGCTACACCTGGCTTGTGGATAAAGATAACGGCTATAGTCCCTGTTGCTTCCCCTTCTTCTTTTCTTCAGATGACTTAATTCATCACTAGCAGGGAAAGCAATAAAATATATGGGAGAAGCAAGTGCTGCAGCATGAACATAAAATGTGCCTTTTATATATTCAAATTCATATCCAGTTGTAGGAAATATTCATGACTAATATTAAACTAAGCCCAGAATTAGGCAAAATGCAACAGACATATATTGAAGTGAGCATTTTATTATGTGCTATGTCAGTCAGATTAAAGAAAAGAGTGCATGACACCGACAGGATATTGCATGTATATCAAGCAATCTATTTATATATGACAGGGAGGGTTTGATTTCTGGAAGGAGTGACAACCCAATGAAATAACTGCTCGCCTTCAAAATTACTGTAGTCTAAACGTATACCCTTTAGAATACAATTTTAAATTACAATTAACAAAATGTAGATAAATATGTTTGGGAATCAATTCTGACATACAGAATCGAGGAAGAAGAAATAATCTGTAAAAATACCAAGAGGTTTCTGAGTGTCATCAGCACCTTGTCTCTGAAAAACTGAATGAAGGAAGCAAAGGATATTTCTCTGAGAATCCCAAAGAAGGTAATTTAATAAAAGGGTGACTCGTTTGATGCCAAAAAGGCCTTGAAGTAGAGGTGGGGGTGGGAAACTATATTGCACTATTTTTCCCCAAGACCAACATGTAAACTAGAGAAGTGAATCTGCTGTCATTAACAATATCTGATCAGGATATAAGCCTATTTGTAATAATAAATTGCAACATTTCACGTGCTTCACTACTGTTCTAGCCAAGTTAAAGCTTTTGTTTTATTGCATCAGTGTTTCTGGTCATTTGCTTCCTGCTCTGGTGTAACATTGAGTAAATATCTGCAGAGACAGAAACTTCAGTGCTAGAAGAGATAATCGCTGTACCATTTTTAAATAGCCCTTGCTGGGAGAAAAAAAAAACCAAAACAAAACACCCCAAAACAACACAGAAAACCTAAAGAATTAAGCCTGAACCCACTAACTTCATTACCAGCAAAGACAGAGAGCACTGAAAGAGAAATTTTCTCAGTTCACAATCATTACACTTGGATGCTTAAATGAGAGAGTAGGATAAAAGAAAAGAACAATCAATGGTCAATTGACTTTATTTCTTTTTCTAGAATTATAATTTGCATGACTGTTGCATGTTTCCAAGGTTACCTGAGCAGAACACATATCGCCCATCTGACACGCAGTCCATAAAGTAGGCTGAATGAGAAAAGCAGATATTCCATGTGAGACACATCAACCTGCATTCTAAGCTGTAATGAGAATCACTGTAGTCAAATCTCCTCTTGCTCTTATTTCCATGAGGTTTCAGCAATATCCATTTGGTGCATTTGGGGGAGCTATAGGACAGATGCAATCATGTATGGCTTTATACATCAATAATTTCAAACTGTATTTTCTCATAACCTTTCCTTCTTTGTTCAAAAGGGGACTTCCATTTTAAATTGTAATCTATGACTTTTGAAACGGATGTTAAAGTGTCTTGCCGACAAATTCTTCTGGTTGATTTTCTTCTCTCTCCTTTCTTCTTCTCCTTCTTGCTGTTTTGAAAAGCCATCATGGCAGCATTATGTGTAGGTGAAAGGTACTAGACTGTAAGGCGACAATTAAGCTCCCATTTTTTAGTGGGATTGCTATGGGGATTATGTATTTAGGAGATGCTAATCGAAGTTGCACACTGATGTTAAAATTCAGCATATATTAGCTACTTATAACCAGAGATTAAACCATTTCCATAACACACTGCTAACATCTTAGTCTGAATACTTCCTACTTCGAAATCTCGCTCTACATTAAGCTTGATTACTTGTGGCTTCATAATGCATTTGCTAATATCATCTTAATCCTTCAGTGGCATTATACTGTATAACAATGAATAACGACCCAGATACAGGAGCTACTGTATCACAAGATCCAAGGAACATTTAATGCAAGGAAGGAAAATTATCTGAGGTTGTCATGCTTAAATAATAATTATGAACGTGGGATAGAAAATCCTGGCCTCTGATTGGATAAAAGCTGCTAAAACCCAGGATGATCTTTACCTTCTTATCTCCGGCTCGAACTTCTGTTAAAAGCAGGTGCTTCCTGCACCAGACCTCACCCTAGTAGCAGCATGGCTGCAGATTTATATGCTCTCACACACTACTCTGAAATGAAAGCAAGTTCTTCTCAGAAACATTAAAAAGATGAAAATGCTCCAACAACAGACTACACGATTAAGCAACCTTTCTGTGATATAAACTACACGCTTTGGAAATGTCAATGCTTTCTCATTTTTTGTTGAAAAAATAAAGTGCATTTCTGATTGAAACTAAAGTGCTTTTGTGATTAAAACTGAAGGCAGATTTTCACCATCATGTACCAGCTGCTTGGACAGGGAAACAAAGGCCATATAAATGGAACAAAACTAAACTATATTCATGAATCAGAGAACACTTTTTCATCTGGGCATAATATCCTTCCTTACTGTCTGTCGTCAACTATTGTGTAGAGTTACACATTTATTACGTTCCATTGCAGAAGTGGCTGTATTTAATTTCATTTAACTAATTCCTCTCTCTCTCTCTCTGTAAAAATGGTTCTTTTAGAATGAATGGCTTTATGTGGATATAAATGTTCACTATTACATTTTCATTCTTATCAGAGCTTTGTAAGGTAATGAATGCAGGAAGAGAATTTTGGATTTAGGGGGACCCAAGCTTCTTTCTTGATTTTATTAGGAAATCGAGATTGAGATCTTTGCACACATACCTAAGAGTCGTAAAAGTTTGGTCTGCATTGCCTTTCACAGGACATCTATGACTGTCTTCAGGATCCTATCAATGGCCCTGCTGAACTTCAAGACAGCACCAGAGTTCAGAGCTGCAGCTGGTACTTTGTGAAGAAAGCAGAAGGCCACAGGCTTCAGCAAGTAGAAGCAGGACATCCACAAGTTTAATATGATCCCAAGTAATACGAGAAAACACATCCACAGACTGTTTGTCTTCAGTCAGTGTTAATGATGTCTTTGAAGCAATGTCGTAGAGGAACTCTCAGGTGGGCAACAGAGCTGCTGTCCTTTCCACAACAGCTCTACCCTCCCATCAGGTGCAAGATATGTGAAACCTGACAAGCTTTCTCTCTCCCCTGAAAAGGACAGAGCACAGGTATTGTACATGGGATGCTGATTCCCTAATGTAAGAGGAAGCTCTGTTGCAACTCAGTTTCTCATGAGGTAGCTTGTCGCTAAAAAGCAAACTACAGTCTTAGTCATTACCTGCCTCAATTTACCCATTCATGTAGTTTGTGAAAAAAGAAGTGGACTGTGGCAGTTACACAGACAGTAGTTATTTTCTTTGGTGGTACCTTGACTGAGAAGAGTGGCAGGGACAGCAGAGGACACAGGGAAATTTTATCTGTTTCACCTTTTAAAAATTCTGGTTGAGGAAGTTATTTCAGGTTTCTTCCTGGGATGGTGGACATTTGCATCTCTGAGTGCCAAACTTACTGTCCATAGGGAGAGGAATTATCTTGATATACTTTGTTTTTACCAAGGGACTGTGAGTACTTACAACTGACTCTAACTTCTCTTCACTTTGAAGCAGCGGGCCTTCTTTTCTTTTGTGCCTCCCTTTCCTCTCCTTCTCCCAGATGATTTTTGCATTATTATTGAATTCTTTGATTTTTCTGTCTGTGGAAAATGAGCTTGTGCAACGAGTGCACTGTATGGGTTTGATAGTACTTCTAAGTCAACGATAGCATTTTAATGTCTTGTTTTTACTGGCTATTGAGTTTGGCAGCCTTAGTCTGTAAAGAGCGAGGGAAAGGGGCTGCAGACAGCCTGACACTCTCTGGATTCCTACCATGTGCCGCTCTGTCTGATGATGTATTTATTCCCAGTTTCTCAAGAAGTAACATTTTACTTGGACAGGGGAGAAAGAGATACACTTAAGGGTTCCCCTTTGAATTCTTCAGATGAGAAATTAATGTCCCAACTTTGATTCCACTGAAGTCTGGAGCAGAAAAGGCATAAATGAATAAATAAATACAGACAGTAGCGGGTGCAAGACTTATCTCTTAAGTATGAAACATCATAATCTCACAGGAGGAGAAGATCTGGTAAGTGTCATGCTATAGACATCTGACAATGGAGGCATTCCCATGGCTGTGATGTGGCCCGGTGCCAGGGGCAGCTGATGGGCTCACCAGCTGGTTACGTCTGGCACCCAGAGCTCTGAGTGCCGCAGCACGAGGCTGCGGCATCGTGTTGCCACTGGGAGCTCTCCGAATTTGAGCTCTTCCCAGGTGCAGCTTGCTGCCATAGCCTTGCCTTTGTCCCTGAACCTGCCTCCCATCATACAGCCCCTCTCTCATACCTTCTTCTCTCCTCAAGTCATATGTCCAAAACATGGAGACTTACAGACTGGATGAAGAAATAGAGAGGCCTGGGAGCAGGACAAAAGAGACTCACAGCTTTGCTATTATTACATTTTTAGGGAATTTTGTGGGAGGAACTTTAAGCAACATTATCCCCATCTTTCTCTATGGGTCAATTTTAAATATTTGACCACATTCTAGAAAAATACTTTCTCTGTACGTCCAAGTGTCTCAGGCAATATATATATTCTTTTATATATTAGGAACATATTTGTAGAATCCATTTCACATTTTCATTATTGAGTACTTACAGTGCAGTGTAAACCAGTGAAAAGGAGTCCTTTAGTGTCCTTTATATGAAAAGTATACAGAGAGCTGTTTCTATTCAGTGTTTTACTGGTTAACCAGAGCACTGTAATGGTAAACATTTACTGGAATATATAGGTCACCTGCAGTAGAAGGTAAATAATATTCATACTAAATTACCTTATTTCCTGCATTGCACGCAAGGAAACCTAGGCTGTGAGAACAGTGAAATTTGCTTTGCTGTTAACCATTTTATCTGTTTAATTGTGAAGAAAGCTGAAGCAGTTTATATTATATACAGGCATTGATTAATACCTGGAAACCACAAATTTCTTGTGGAAAAATCTGTTAGTTCACACAGAGTAGAAAGTAACTGGGATTGCACGACTCTGGAAAAATGAACCTATATATGGATCAGAATGTCTCTGTTATGGTGATAATAAAAATTAAAAAATAGTGAGAGTATGAAATTAGGAGGGGGAAAACAGACACCAAGGTTTGAATCCAGAATTGATAGGAATTTTTTTAAATTTTTTTCGGAGAAAGAGGGTGTGGCCAAAGAGTTCATACATAATACTGTGTAGCCCTGGATTCTGAGTCTTTAAAAGTGATTTCTTGTATTTTGAGGGGGGAAAAAATCTTTAGCAGTTTATCTCAAGGTCATTCTCTTGAGGTAATGCTCCCTAGGCCTGTTATAAAACCTAAACCAGGGGAAATTTTGCTTACCTCTGCTGTGCCAAAGAAAAAAACCCTCTTTTTACAAAACTCAAAAGAATCCCATGCGTTTTATGTTTGACAGTGTTCGAACTTCATGCAAGAGGTCAGTCTTCTTCAACAGATAAATCTAAGATGCAGATAGAGGGTTCACAAGAAAGAAGCTGAAGTAAATAATACCACAATTTTCACCTTCAAAATTAATTAAGCTCCTGATATCAGTATAGGTTCAACCAAACCAACTTTCTATAATATCTTATTCTCTTTTAACCTCACCTCTCTCCTTGTCTGATTGTACATCACATTTGGGATCTCCATGAGTTTAAATACTCCAGGTTTACCCTGTATTCATCACCAGCTCTGAGATATGCCCAGTTCTGCCATATCACCTTTGTAGTTCCCAGTCAATTCACTGCTTTCATGTTGCAGTTTGTAAAACACACTGCTTCCCCAAAACTTTCTAGGTGTAGTTGATGTTCACAGTTCCTAATTATCAGGACCATCAGAAGAGCATATTAAATGTCAAAGGCAAACTAACCCTGACTTTTCTGGTTTAATAATTGACATATTTTAAATTAAAATAAGACTAAGAATGTCCTTAACTGTACTCATTTTTTCTCCAGGAAGAAATTACCTTGAACAAAATATCCAAATTCAACTTGTAAGCCAGGCAGTATGAAGGCCTCTTTAAACCATGTACAATGCAGTTAGTATAAAAGTCTCTTTTCAAATTTATATCAAGAATATGCCAGCAATGTGTGGTTATAACCCCATTTACATGAGCACATTTATACTCACCTAAGTGGTAAAAACAAAGATAGTTTTATTTTCATATAAACTTTCACTTCATTAACAATTAATTACTATTTAAAACTTCATATAATAATTAATCATTTACAATATTGTCTCAAGCAGACTCCAGCTTATATAAAGGTTTTCATTGCATAGTCCTACTCCAGTTTTTGTGCATGTACGTTTGGATTTTTACAGCATACATCTGGTTTAGAAGCCTGTATTCTCCACTCAATAGAAGAACTATTACGAAGATCAGAACCATTATGATCAAGTTTCTGATCCTATCTTCCACCAGACCTGGTTAGGTTGGTTCTACAGCAAAACTGAGTATCCTTATCTCTCTTAGAGGAAGTTTATTTTAGCTTAGTTTCGGCTCCTATCTCATTCTAGATAACACAACACCCCACGCAATGCTACACACTTGGGGTAGAGTGGCTGGAGAGCTGCCTGCTTTGGAGGTGTTGGTCAACAGCCAGCTAAATATGAGCCAGCAGTGTGCCCAGGTGGCCAAGAAGGCCAATAGCATCCTGGCTTGTATCAGAAATAGGGAAGTGATCATCCCCCTGTACTCAGCACTGGTGAGGCCCCACATTAAATAGTGTTCAGTTTTGAGCCTCTCACTACAATAAAGACATTGAGGTGCTGAAGCAGGTCCAGAGAAGGGCAACAAAGCTGGTGAGGGGTCTGGAGCACAAGTCTTATGAGGAGCAGTTGAGGGAACTGGGGATGTTTAGCTTGGAGAAAAAAAGGGGAGACCTCGGTCTCTACAACTACCTGAAAGGATGTGGTAGCAAGGTGGGGGTCGATGTCTTCTCCCAAGTAACAAGCAATAGGACAAGGGGAAATGGCCTCAAGTTTCACCAGTGGAGTTCTAGATTTGATATTAGGAAAAAAAAAATCACTGAAAGGGTTGTGAAGCAGTGGAACAGGTTGCCAAGGGAAGTGTTTGAGTCTCCATCCCTAGAGGTATTTAAAAGAGGGGTAGTCATGGTGCTGAGTGACATGGTTTAGTGGTAACTTGGCAGTGGTGGGCTAACGGTTGGACTTGATAATCTTAAAGGTCTTTTCCAGCCTAAACAATTCTATCATTCTATGGTTATCTTTCATTTATTAATTTGTTTTGCCTTTATCTAAATATAGCAGCATAGATGGTTTTAGAAGAGCTTTTAACAATAATTTTATTTAGAAAATTTTTACACATTTAAAAGGGCAGAGCCCTTTTTCATATGGAAAGAGGAATGATCTTATATAAGGATAGAGGAATTATTTTTTTCCTCTAAAGGAATGCCCAGCAGTTTAAAACCTGGCTTTATGAAACACAATTTACATGCTGATTTTTTAGCTATCCATAATGACTCCTCTTAACAATCTATCCACATTTTCACTTTCTCTGTGTTAGGATTAATTTCTGTCTCAAATATTGGCTTTGACTGAGGAGTGTAGGATGGACTGAGGTAATCCTCCCAATCACTGTTGTTAGTATCATGACTACTGATAAGGGAACCTTTAGCATTAGCCACACAAAAAGGCATATTTTTGTACTGGAAACCCTGGATTGCTCTTTAATTTCCTGTGTTAATATTACTGTTTCAGTTAGCTAAGGTACAGCACCTTTTTAATGAAGATTTTGCAACCTGCAGGAAGGAATCTTTAGCTTATCTGGTCTCAGATTTCCACCCAGTTGCCCTTGTAGTAAGTATGCTAATTTTTGTTTGAGTAAAGCTTTTTCAAAAAAAAAAAAAAGGCAGTTGGTAAAGATGAGCAGATTGGTAAAGATGAGCAGATTTTTTCATTAGTTATTCTTACTGTTTAAAATCTGTACCTGATTTCTAGTTTGGAGGTGGGTGACTTCAGTTTCCAATTATTGATTCCTCTTTGGTTAGAACCTTTCTCTCTAAGATTAAAAAGCACACTATCACCTGGTATTTTCTCCCCAGGACTGTGCTAATTTAGCTAATAATGTAATGTACCCATATTCTCTATGATAAGAGTTCTTTGTTCATCTGCTTCTTCAAGCCAGAAACTCAACACCCTCCTGATTGGCAAGAAAAGACATTCAACGTTCTTTTTGCCAAACAGTTCAAACAAAAAAAATGCATTTACTCAGATTCCAAAATTTCTCCTAAGGACTTCCATATTGACATATATATATATAAAAATAACAAAATTCTGCAACGTGCCAGAATTTGAAAATCTGAGGGCCATACATGTATGTCAGTTTATCAAAAGATGAATAATGATTCCTTATTTCATTTAGTTTCAAAAGGAAAAGTAAATGTATGTGAGATGACATCAAATATTGGAAATATTACTCTGTTATGTGTGATCATTTAGTCATTAATATAGTAAATGTGAAGAGAGAAAGCTCAGGAAGTTAGGTTTGAGATATGTCTTTAGAGTACAGTAAAAAAATTTTTTTCAGAGTAAAGATATTAGAATTCATTAAATCCATCATTCTTTGGGGGATAAGCTCATGAAAAAATTATGAATATTTATTTTTTGAGGAGTGTGGAAGAGTTGGGAAGTAGATAGACCAGATATCAACAAATAGCAAAGTACACAATAAAGTTGGGATCCTGCTTTTGTTTGTGGCCATACAGTGCATAATACAGAAAGACTTCTTGGGCCAAAGAAAATATAAATATCAGTCAGTGCCAGGTGCCTGTACTATCCCTGTATGGTATTTTCTGGGCAGAGTTTTCCAGTGATTCAGATTGTTTGGCCTTTACAACTACTTTTCCCTTAGATTCTGGAAATTTAGGAGGATTCATTTGGGTGAGAGAGCACTGAAAGTAACGTGGGTCCCATTCTTGAGTCAGTCACAGACTGAGTGAACTTTTGGGGAAACCTCTTAGTCACCTGCATGTTTCAATTCCCCATCTGAAAAAATGGGTTCAATGCCTCTCCCTCTTACTAGTTGCAAGAATAATATATACGGAGGTGCTCATCGTGTAAGATACTCAGACACAATGGTAGCTGGGACCAGGATAGTTTGGTTACTAGCTAAGAGGAAATGACGTTCATGTTTTTTTACAATGATTACGCTAAGTCCTTTCATGATTGTTATGCAGAAAGACAAAATGGGCTGGTAGTGAAGACAGAATATTTTTTAAAAGTGAACTTTTTAAAACCCCAAAGTTCTTGGATGTTCCAGTGTGAAGCATTAAGTTCAAGCCAGTTCTGTAAGACATACACAGATGTAAGTAAAATGTTAAATGTTTCAGCCAGCAGGCTTGAAAACGTCTGACCAAAACATTGTATTTCTTTACTTCCAGCTGTGCGTATCTAATAACATATTTCATGATGTTTAAATACCAACTGTATCACTCTGCTCCTTGATATTGAGTGCAAGAAAAATGACTTAATTTGTTGATGAGCAGCATGTTACAGGCTGGCAGTAATGGCAGTGATGATTTTACTGGCTCAGTGCTCCTACCCCTGTTGCACTGTCCTCCCCCTCATTTCTTGGAACTTGGATGCCTATAGCACATAGCACACCACTGTCTGTGTTCCCTGGTTCAGGATTTCATTTCACTACATCATAAGCTACTAACACAACCTTGTCATTGCAATTTGTCACACTTTTTTGTGTGCTCTATATCTGACTGAATTCTCATCTCCCCAGCCCATAGGCTACTAGTCTGGAACAAATCTCTGAAACATAATGGAAAAGGATAAAAAAAAAAACCCAAAACTGAAAAAAAAAAAAGACACCCAGTCACCATCTCTCCTCCCAACAGAAGCAGACACATAATCATGGGCAATAGTTGCTTTTCCTGGCTCTCTGTCTTTATGTATTGTACCAGATTAGACGAGAATGGCTGCCAGTAACATATCCTGGTACTTGCTGCCACCTTGCTGGATGCTGGGACTGCCATTCAGGGTGCGCTGGGGCTAGCATGGAGACACCTTTTGAAGAACAGCTTGGCTTCTCCAGGATTTAAGATCCTTTTGCTCCCTTTATCTTCTGGTCTTTCTTCTTGAGCAAATATGCAAAATTTTGTGGAGGAAATCCTTAGGGATCAACTGTGCTGCTTTTCAAGTCAAGCAGCATTTGGAATGGGAGAAGGCACATGTCTCCAGGCTTCGAAGAAAACAGGAGGAAAAGCATCAGCTGACATAATCAGTAAATAAGTGGCCATGGGAGCAAAGCATTGTGGCCCTACTTTGACCCAAGTAGATAACTTAAGTTTTAGAGTTTTTGACGTGGTTTGAATTTGTTTTAAGTAATATTACTTAAGCTTGCTACTGTGACTTCAAGCAGGTCATTTTGCCCCACATCTCACATGCTTTGTGAAATTAAAATGTTTTCATCTGTTTCTGTGAGAAAAAAAATCCACTGATGACCCCTAGTTACATGTGTTTTAAAGAATTTCTATGAGCATGCATCAAGCACTGCATTTCATGACATCAGAATAAGCATTTTTCCCTGACCAACCTGACAGAAATAGAGATTGCAGCAAAATCAACTCCATAGTAATGACACAGACTAAGATTTCAAATTCTAATCCGTTCCTCCTGTACACCCTATGCCTTCCATGCCCTTCAACCAATATAAGCAATCAGGAAAGCAAGACAAAAAAAGCTAGGCATACATGCAATGTGACTCAGATAATGTTATTCGAAGAACCCTGATATCAAGTGGGTTTAGCTGCATTAAATACTGCATTAATTTTTTTCCACATGTGATATATATTTTTGACACTGCTGATCTATCAGAATCATGCAATACATTCTAGTTTCTTTATACTAAATGGAAGCCATAGGAGAAAAACAGTAATGCTTTTAGGCAAATTTCTCTCAGCTGCTCTGCTTGTCTCTGTTGTCTTTACACTTACTGTTTTTATTTTTTTTCTTCTTCTTTTTAAGGGTCTTCAGCCTTGTTGACAAGATTGGGCTTCCTATCAATGCGACATGCTATTTTGTCAAATGCCAGCTAGCCATATTCAGGTAATTAATTTACTTGCTGTACGTCTGACCCAATTTTCTTTGTTAATTGGCAGGTCAGACAACTCTCTTACCCACAAGTAATTCATTTTTTTCTATCACCTGATAAGCATTTCTAAATAGACAATTTCTAACTAAAAAAGAAAATTTGCACATCATTGCTAATTGTTGTGCCTTTTTCTAAGCTCATAGACCACATTTGCAAATGTGATATATGCAATAAAAGACGTATCAGCTCCTCCTGTTTGCAAGTGAATCGAGACAATCAGAAGCTGTGCATCTCATCAAGGAGATCCTTACTGTCCAAAATTCTCTATGTCTTTTGCTGTGTTATATTTCTAGTGTATAGTAACTTCTTTCAGTTAAAAGTTGCATCGTGATCCTGCACTGTATACTGTATGTGAATTATTGGTAGGGTTTGTCTAGTAAAGGTTATATCCCTGCTGAGCTCTTTGCTGCCATTCTCAAACTGGGTACGAGGGAGTCAACAGAACTAGAACAAGTGTACCCACATGACTGAGCTGCTTGACCCAAGCAAGTTGTTCCCAGAGGACTAGGACACACTGGGATTAGGTAGCTGTAAGGACTCCAGGGACAATTCCACCATCCCTCAGCACATTCTGTGCAGTGATACAGAGACCCTTACCAACCTCTAATGGGGCCCTGTTTGCACAGTAAAGATACACCCAAAGAAAGCCATTTTATGTCTCACATGGGTAGTGCTCACTCATTGGTTTGGGATCCTGAGGCTGCACTGTATGTCTTCACTAGGATGAACCTGAGCTATGCAACTCACATGTACATTGGTAGCACGCAGAGTTCAAAAATGTTTTTATGCAAAAAATGCAGCTCCATTAGAGTTTAGACCTTTGCAAATTTAATTTTGGATATAAATCTTCAAGTTCAAGGTAAATATGATGGTTTGTTTCTATATAATTTGTAATAAAAATTAAACTTAATAAATTAATTTTAAATATAATGGACCACACTGGCTTCTGTCTCACAGTGGTGTGTAAAAGGTGAATTTAAACTAACAAACTTGTCAATAAATACTACTTCGCTGAGAAAATGTTTCCACCTATAATGAAATTTTGATAGGATTTCACACATTTTGTGATAGATTTACATTATCTGCTGAGAGGAAAAGTCCTGAAATGAGAAGCTGAATCTGCTCTACTTGGAAATTTTTTGCAGGGGGCACTTGTAGTTAGCATAACTAGTTTCTGTTTTATCTTTAAACTGTGTATTATTTTAATGATGATGTTCAGCAGGTGTGATTTGTGATTTGTAAGAAGCATAGAACCTAAGAAAACTCTGTGACTCCATGTACTAAGAACACTAAACTAACATACTTGTTTGTGCCCTATTTATGTAAATTAAGTAAAGGATAACAAAACCTAAGCTCAGTCTGGAAGGATTTTAGTGAAACTGCAATAAGATCAAGTATTTGTTGTGTGATGAAGATAAATTTAACATTTTTTTTTCATTTTCACCAACCCATATAAATCACCTTTAAAACAGAAATGCCACACAATGGTATAAGCCCTGCTTCCTAGCTTTTTTACTGGTTAAAATTGCCTGAGATAGATTCAGTATTCAAGGAATTTCCTGTGACATGAACATGACTGCAGAAATAATTTTCAACATTAAATTTGGTGAACTGCTGAACTATGTTAATATTTTTTGCACTGTTCAATTCATTTTAATAAACTGTACAGTACTAGCAGCGGAATGAAGTCCAAAGTCTGAACAGGTCGAAGGAAAAAAGTTGGCTTGCGATCTTGAGCCTGTTAAAACACTAACTGAAAAATTAAGCAGGAAAAACAGTTACAAAAATATTGAGGGTATCTTTGATCAGCTGGTTGAAGAGAAGTAATATGACAAACAGGAAATTACAAAGAATAACTATTTTGACTGTAGTGGAAATAGCGACCTAGGTAGCTGCAGTTCAAACTTGATACAGAATATTTTCCTGGAATTTAAAGGAAAGGTATCCAGATGTCTAAACATTCTGCTCAATGTGTCTTTTATTTCAAGTTTGGCAAGCCTTCAGAAAACTGGTAGACAAGTTTAGCTGGAAGACGTTTTCCAGTGTATTTACATAATTTCATACATATTTTATGCTTCTGCATTACATCTTTTAGCAGTGGTCATATTTAATTTTAGGGTTCTTTTAAAACACTACATATAGTTTCATGAATTATTTCATTACCCCATGTCAAAATGCTTTGCATATTAAACAAACCTTTAAACCTGTGAATGGCTATAGTAAACATAAGTGAAGATAAACTATGGAGGAAGACATTAAGGAGAATTCAGTGAAGTGTCTCCATGTAATTGTAACTTAGTGTTCTCAAATGAGGAAAGAATGAACTGTGGTGAAAGAAAATTGTTGTTTCTCCTTTGCGCACAACCACATTTTTGGTACTGTGTATTTTAAAAGTAAAATCCCATATAAACATTCTTTGCAGATCAAATAAAAAATGAATGCAAAGCATTCTGCTTGGAGTTTGGCACAGAAAAATCATAAAGTACAGCAAAGGTACAGCATGCCTAGACAATAAAGTGCATGTAGATGTGAAATGTAACAGGTGGGGTCAGCTGTGTGCTCATGAAGGCTACATCTCTTAGCAGCTGCTGTTTGATGAACAAAAAGTATGGTACAATACATTATAACTAATCCTGCAGGAAGCTGGGTGTCCTCTAATCACACCAGTATCAGGTGGTATAGCCGCCAGCATCTCCCTGCTTGTGGCTACCATCTCACTCTAGGGGGCCGGAGAGAACCTGCTAGAGATGCCTCCACTTCGGGTTATGAATATTTATCTTTACATTTTTATCTAGCTTGCTGTGAAGTGAGATGTCTGCTTTTGTTTTCCCATTTGTTTCAGGAATATTTCTGTGGCTGAAGTCAAATGATTTTGTTCTAAAAAACTGAAGTTTTTCAGACTCAGAGAGAGCCTGTGCCCCATTCTTCCCATGAAAGCAAAGACTTCTGGCTTTTGGGGAAATGTTTATCCATATTTTGCATACTGTGTTTTTAATTAAATGAAAAGTGTAGACAGAATTGTTTATACACTATGTATATATGCAATTAAGGGCAAAAAAAGATTCCTTTCTAACATAATCAGCTGGGAGATAGCAAAATTATTATTCTGGATCCTGTTCAGAATTACAAATAACTCAGTTGAGTAAAACAGCAGATACAAATGAAAAAAACACTCTTTTTTCTTTGTTTCTGAGAAAGGGAAAAAACCAGATACGTGTATATAGAAATCATGATAATTTTTTAATAACACTTCATTATGAAGGTACAGTACACACACAGTGCTACCATTTGATTATTTCAGCATATTTTATAAACATTAATTAAACTTATTTCATTAAGGTATGTATTGTTTGCTCTGCTCATATATGAAATCTGATAGAATGGAGTGTGCAGACCAGACTTTTCTATTTCATTTTGCAGTCCTTGGATCTTGGGTGATCAGCATTCTGGAAGTCAGTCTCAAATTGCCTCAAGGTATTCCAAAACCTGTGAGGTATCAAAATTCAGTGACTGTGATTCAGGGCACATTTCTGTGATTAGACGCAGAAAACAACTCCATTGACACACTATTATGGCCAAACAATACAAACCAGCTCTGTTATGGAAGGCATGTTGTGTTAGCATGACACCAACAGAAGGGCATGTTAGTTCAGGTTGAATGCAAATACATCTACATGGCTTCCAGACCACAGCTGACTCAGATCCAGAAAGCTATGCAGGTCGACAGAAAGGGCATGTGCAGACCTGACCATAGAGGAATGATATAGAGCAGCATAGCACCCAGATTCATTTCTATGACTTTCCTTGTCCCTAAAAATTGCTAGACTGCCTTTCCTCTCTAAAAAGAGGTGTGTAAAAGATTATAATTTAACCTGATTTCCTAATAAATACATGAGATGCAACAGCAAAAATCTACACTGCAGAATAGAAATGGGAGTGTTATGGATATGTTTATTTGTCTGAAAGCATATTTGCTCCAGTTTTAGATGATTGTGATACCATTCAAACATCAGTGTCTCTCTTCTTCATTACTGCTTAATGATGTAGAAAGAGGTGCTCTCATGTGCAAAAGGGTTAAATTTGATGTATTGAAAATAGTCAGTGAAATGTTGGGATGTAGGTGAACCCTACAAGACAGGTATTACATTTCTCTGCTTTAGGGGAAAACCAAGAGTGACTAGACTTAGACCTTTGTATGACCTGTTCTAGAAACCCTTTATGATGTGTATTTAATTCCAACAATTATCTACTCTTATACTTGGAAAAGATTTCTTGATATCAAAATTAGATTTTTTTTTTGTGATAAAATAAGTGAAGATAGTCATTCTCCTTCCTCAGTGGATGTGGAAGGAGATGCTGATGTTAGAGGAAATAACTAAAATGTAGGTTGTAGCCCACAGCAGGCCCAGAGTACTGGAGAAACAAGACATGCTAACAAGAGAATCAAGTCAACCATTTGAGTTATGAAGGTTTGTCTCAAACCAGAAAGCTAAGTTAAATCATAGTCAGAAATAATTACATAAGGTTAGGATGACCAGAGAGGAGAGTGCAGCAGTGTTGGACAAACAATCAGGTGCTGGGAAAGGGCAGGAGCGGGAATCAGAGGCAGGTGGGAGTCATTAGCAGAGATTGTTGGAGAGCCACAGTCAAGGCACCCAGCATCTGGGAAGAGCACGTGGGATTTTGCAACACAGAGCTGACACACCAGCCAGGCTTACTGGCCAGTCCTTACCTTCTCCCAGTGCTGGCCATGCGGACTGAATCCTTGTTGTTCAAGGAGATTGACAGCTAACAAGTTGGTGAGTAAATAGTAAGAAGGGGTTTACACAGATCACCTAGCACCCTATTCAATCCAGTTCCAGGTATGAGTCAAAACTACAGATGAATTGCTTTAGAGATTCCAGTTACGTGGCCTTTCAAGTTCCCTGAATTAGCTGAGGATCTAGCCCTGGCAATCAATCCATAGTAGCTACCATTCAAAGCAGCTAAGGCTCACAACTCTGTGCAGTAGCTGCAGTGAATTCTTGGCAGGGGTAGAATCCCTCATCCCAAGTTCCAAGCATGGGACTGATTCTGTGCAACATTGACATGATGTGTTCTGCGAAAAAAAAGCAGGTGTGCTGCAATGCAGCTCATAAACTGGAGTAGAGGTCCAAAAGGAAATGGTAATCACTGGCTTTTGGTGTTGTTTGGACAGCCAAATGCATCCCCAAGCAATTAATTCTTTTTCTCTTATCTCATGTGATCAAACAAATGTTCTTTGTGTACATTGCAATATAGGTCCGCATCTTCATGGCTATCCCCATTTTCCAGAATCCCTCTCAGAAAGAAAAAAAAAAAACCCAGCCAATTAGAATCATTCTTTGCCTTTAAAACAGGCCTGCTGTCAGCAAGAAAAATAAGACAGTATCTGTAGATCTGAAAAAAATACATCCACAAGCTTCCAGAGCAGGAAGTCCACTTTTTTCCAATGAGATTTTGACTTGGAATTGTGATTTATGTTCACAAAACACCCTGATGATGATAAGCAGTATGTTAAAACTGAGTAATTAACTAAGTGAATAATTAAAATTATTACCATCATTACATTTCTGGCTTGCTCTGAATGGTTAATTTTTCACCTAATTTAAAAACGGAACTATTGGTTTTGTGTTTTACTTAGAAATGAGACAATGATGCATCAGCATGCAAAAAAACCATTGAAGTTTATCTGACTAACAGTAGGACCCAATTATTTTCATATATCAACTGGGATCTTATTCAGTTTTACCAGGCCATGAAACACTTGGGAATGTCTGAAAGCATAGGTATTCTCATTTGCCATTAATTTCACCGTGAGCTGAGGATACCGCACACCTCACAGGAGCTCCTTAATGAGTGACATAATCTCTTCTCTGTAGTTTAGGCAACTAAGTGAGCTGAATGGGCTAAACAAAAGGGCATTTTACACAGTCACAGACAGACATGCAAGCACGTGGAGTATGCCGTACATCGATGTCTATTCCAGGTATATCATTCTCAGGTATGTCCTCTAGGCAGGAATTCAGCACATGTTTTTTCAAGACACGAACCTTCTACCATCTACTCGATAAAAGTTCATGTCTACACTAGGAGACCTACACCAGCATCTTGTGTCTTTCTGTAAGGGGAGAAAACCAGATGCATATCTTCACACAAGCTCAAATACTCTAGGTAAGATGATAAGAATATATAAAACCCCCATGGAGCCAAACATACTACATTCAGTTCTCCAATAAATATTTGGAGTATAACTGCATCTTAGTAGACTGTGAGTGTGCTGACTGTCATTCAAGCTGCATCTGAAAAGGAAGACAGAAAATATTCAAACTGTAGGTTCCACTGTGCGTATATCTCCCTTGAGCCCACTCTGAAAATAAAGACGTAATCTGCAAGATTTTATGGTCTGCATTTTAGCACTGAGAACTCTGGGTTCTAGCTCCAGTTCCACTACTAATGTTTGCTACTGATGAACAATTGATCTGTGTATTGTTTTTTCCACTTGAAAACAGAGGGAAGAATGCTTACTTGTATTTGCATTGTGAAATGCTGTTGAGGGTCTGACATGAACATTATTATAAAAATATTATCATATTTCATTCTTCCTAAGTGGAACGATCTTTTAAAATTGACAGTTGCACATAAGACATATTTCTTGGCTTTGCTGTTGTTTTATTCTTCTCATTTGCTTTCTATAAGTACATATGTATCTTTTTTTTCCTGTCAGAAGGTTCTGAGGGCACTTCTTAAACACAAAAAACTGTGAATAGATTTAGATAACTAGGGTTTTAATTTAACATGTAACTTCTACCTTTCCAAGAGATTTCATTTTAACCATTCTGAAATTCACAGGGGAAATCAATCTGTACCATTACAAGACTTAGCCTCTCAGGGTTGTATGGCAAGATTAGAGAATCATTGATTGAGGGGGTTATTTGTTTGTTTTTACAGTTTTGCAACTCTTCAATACAAGCAAACATCTGGAAGTAAGATTCAAGGGTCACTACAGACTACTATCATGATACGGTAGTCAGAATGGTGTGAACTTCTCCTTTAGCCTTAATTACAAGAGCTTTTACTACCACAAGAGACTGACAGAACAACTTGCTTGAGCAACAGTAGGAGTAGGGATCATCTGCGCCCCATTTAGAGGGATCTCATGTAGAACTTTGGATAATTTTCATCGAACCATTGATACTGAATTAAGAAGGATTCAAGCTTGTGTTTCAAGACAACTGAATGGAGCTGAAACAAGGTTTTGGTTTGACAGTATGGTTCTCATATGCCATAGTAATTTATTTGACGTAAATATCTCCATTACAAATGACATGCATTTTATTATTATGGAGGACTATGGAAGACTCATGAACTACTCATGGCAAGTAATTAGTTATCCTGTAGGCTATGTTCTTCTAAGTGATTTTTCCTCATCCTAATATTGAGATCAATAATGGATCAATGAATGAGAACTTTTTTGTGAGTTAAATAGCTCACTATAAAGATTGTACTGAATTGATGCAGACATAACATATGTAAATCAACAAGTTGGAGAAAACCAGATGGTCATGTATGACTGTATTATGTTTGTATGGCAAGGTTTTAGTAGCGAGGGGGCTACAGGGGTGGCTTCTGTGAGAAGCCGTTAGAAGCTTCCCCTATGTCCAATAGAGCCAATGCCAGACAGCTTGAAGACGGACATGCCACTGGCCAAGGCCAAGCCCATCAGTGATGGTGATAGCACATCTGTGGTAACATATTTAAGAACCATCACAACCGCAACCAAAGACAAGTTGTGAGAATATGAGGAGAAAGGAGTGAGAATATGAGAGAGAAACAACTCTGCAGATATGAACATCAGTGAAGAAGGAGGGTGAAGAGTTGCACCAGGCAACAGAACAAAGATTCCTCTGTAGCCTGTGGTGAAGTCCAAGGTTGTCCCCCTGCAGACCATGGAGTTTAACAGTGGAGCAGATATTCTTCTGCAGCCCATGGAGGACCCAATGCCAGAGCAGGTGGGTGCCTGAAGGAGATTCTAACTGTGAGAAGCCTGCTCTGGAGCAGACTGTTGACGGGACATGTGAACCCATGAAGAGAGGAGCCCACACTGGAGCAGGTTTTCCGGCAGGACTTGTGACCCTGTGAGTGACCGACACTGGAGCAGTCTGTTCCTGAATGACTGCACGCCCTGGAAACAACCTACACTGGAGCAGTTCATGAAAAACTGCAGCCCGTGGGAAAGACTCACATTGGAGAAGTTCATAGAGGACTTTCTCCCATGGGAGGGACCATACTCTGGAGCAAGGCAAGAGTGTGAGGAGTCCTCCCTCTAAGGAGGAAGGAGCATTAGAAACAATATGTGATGAACTGACCACAACCCCATTCCCCATCCCCCTCTGCTGTCTGGGGGGAGGAGGTAAAGAAAACTGGAAACGAAGTTGTTCCTGGTAAGAAGGGAGGGGTGGGGGTAAGGTGGTTTTATGATTTGGTTTTATTTCTCATTATCCTACTCTGATTTGATTGGTAGTAAATTAAACTAATTTCCCCAAGTCAAGTCTGTTTTGCCCATGTCAGTAATTGTTGAGTGATCTCTCTATGTCCTTATCTCAGCCCATGAGCCTTTTGTTATATTCTCTCTCTCCTGTCTGGCTGAGGAGCGGAGTGATAGAGATTCTTGGTGGGCACCTGGTGTCCAGCCAGGGTCAACCCACCACAATGACAGAAGTTGTATATTTTCCAAGCACAAAGAAAAACTACTATCATACTTCAACTCCCTATATTAGTGGCTAAAAGTAGACAATCAGCTCTACTTTATCTTCTCCAAAGCTGAAGAAGGAAATAATAACATTTTCATGCATCATGAAAGATCCTCAGAATTGGAAACTCAAAAATATATTTAAAAACAGTAAGCGTTATTTCATCGAAGAGTTGCTTCTGTAAAACAGTGATGTTGATAGAAATTGAAGCTCCTCTGCACTTTACAGGATCAATCCTTGAAATTCTTTCCACAATCCAAATTGACAGCATTTTAGAACAATTGGTTTTCATTATGGGTACTTTAATTCCCCTGCTTCTAAACCAAATCATTTTTGTTTATATACGAAGTGTCAACAGATACTGTACATATTGAACTCATAAAAGTCTTGTGTAACACACAGCTAAGTAAAGAGAAGAAAAGAACTGAGTCATATACCGAAATGCTAGTCAAAACTATTAAATTGTACTTTTAAGGGTCCCACTGCAGAGAAAAGCTTTCTGTTTACTCAGTCAAAGTAGTGGCAGTTAACATGAATGCATTAAAAATAGATAAGTGATAACACTTCTAAATTCTGCTAATCCTCATTTTTCCTCTTTTTCTGTGACTGGAAACTATTTTCTCATGAAAGCTCCAACATTTCAGCAGTTTACATTTAAAGAAATTTTTTTTTCCTTCTGAGCTCTTAGAATATGCAGCAGCTACCATAACTGTCTGGAGTTTGTGCTATAGAAGTAAATTTTTTTCTTTTTTTTTTCCCCTCTTTTTTTTTTTTTATTTTAATCTCTAGGATCAGGAAAAATATAGGGTTTGTTTTGCATAAATTCTTTGAAAAGAAATCTCTTTGATTTTAATATTTTTGGAGTACTATTGATGTAAGATCAAACCTTCTTTAAATGGTTAGGGATAAAATATTGAAGTAATACAATACAGCAGTTTTGGGACAAGAATTGCATAAATCAGCTAAAGGCCCTTTAAAGCACATAACTGGCTGGCAAAAGCAGACCCATTTCAAAACTGTCATAACACCAGCTTGTTTTTCAATTCTATAACTCAGAATGTCTGGATTTCAATAACTTTTTTTTTTTTTCCTTCAGGGTACAACGCAAATATTGTAACGAAAACCACTATACATTTTGTGTGTGTCTGAGTACAGCTATTATATACAGACCAGATCATCCTTTTCTCTTTTCTAAAGGCAGTATGCATGTACAGCCTTTTAATATTTATTTCCCCTTGTAGTCAAAATGTTCGAAGTAGCCACAAAACATAAAAGACACAGACTCTATCTCAGGTTGTTAAAATCTATGGCCTGATCCTGCCATGAGTTTAAGAGAAAGGGGCTCCTGTGGAGCCTCATTGGTTCCTGCCTGCCTGTACAGAGCTCAGTGCAGGGTCACAGATTAAGTTACTACCGTAAGCATTGGTATTAAATGCCCACTCACAAACACCTCAAGATGCATAAAAAAGTGTACTTTTTTAAACGTGGAGTAGGCCTCATGAACATGCGTAACAATTTGCAAGCACTATAGTTGCATTCTAATGTCTATGCCATTCCATTTCCTCTCGACTAGCAGACCTAGTCTGCATGGCTAGGACATGCTTTTTAAATTAAGCAGGATGTTAAATAAACTCATGCAGATCGTATAATTTGTGAAAGTGTATTTTACTGATTACAGAGGGTTTTTTTCAAATGATGGTTGCTTTCCGATCTAGCGTGACAACCAACCAAAACAAGACCAAACTTTTCCGCAGGTTAATCAGGAAAAATTTGAGCTGGAATAGACATAAGCACTAATATTATGTGCTCATGGAAATAAAATTTATTAATTAGAATTCCTTAATAATATGATGATCCATACAGTCTCAAACAAATCTGGATGATGTTAATATATATTCTATGACACCCTGGCCTCCCAAGGCACTGTAGTGGGTAAACAAGAGGAGGAACTCTAAGACCAAATATTAACAAATATTATAAAATCTGAAACATTATGTAATAAAGCACTTACTTTTTCTTACACATCAGAAATGCAACTTTAAAAATACATTTTAATTTTGACTAGTCAACAAATTATGATGGGCATCATATAAAAATATTCTTTCAACATTACTTTGTGTAAAAAAGATAAAACACAGAAAAAAACACCCAAAACTTTGTGCCAATTTCAAGTCTCTTGAAAAAAAAGTCTCTCTGAAATTATCAGCAAGAAGTGATAGGCAAATAGGAAATGTTAAATCCACGTCAAAGTGTATTAATGTTGGATGCTTAACTTTATGTGTGTTTAGCTATGCAGGGGAAAAAGCATCAAGCATAGAGCTATTTACAAAACCAGTTTTATGAAGAATTATATTGTTCGGGAATCTAGAATAGAATTGTTTGCAGAAACTACTCAGCATAGATATTTTGAATAATATATAAATATCAATGTGAATTTGTCATGGAAAATTCAGAATTGAAAAAGGGAGAGGATATTTGTTGGCTAAATTTTTCATGTCAAACTCTTTGCTTAAGTCCATTTATTATTTAATTAGTCATTTGATCACCAACTTTAGCACTTGTAGGATCTCCAGAAGCAGAAGTGTCAGACAGCAGGGGAGGAGGCAGCAGTCCTGGGGGAGGAAAGCAGTTGGCTGTGGGACCCACTGCATGAGCTTGCATCCGACTGCAGGGCCCTGCTGGACATCCCCCTCCTGCCAAGCCAGCTCTGTGGCCATACTGTAGCATCTCCCTAAAGATACATATTCGCTAGATGTGGTACTGACCATGTGGTCATGGCATGCTGCTGGCCGGAGGTACTGGCAGGGCTTATTGAGCCGAGGAAACAATTAATTGAAGATATAATGAGAATGAACTGGCTCATTCCCAGATGGAAAAAATAAATGCCCCCAAAGTCTGAGGAATGGAGAAGTTACTTTAATTAGCATGCTACCAAAATGTCAGAACTTGCATGCTTCCCTCTCCTGCTGACAGTATCACTCACAATGGACTGACTACATCTTTTTTTTTGTTTGTTTTTGAGTTCTGACAATGTAAACACCTTTACCTTACAAAAATCTATTTATCTGTGTTCTATATATGTCAAATATTCTGCTACATGGATGCAACTTCCATTGCAGTTATTGCAATGGGAATTGTACTGATATTACAGGAGAGTTGGCTCAAGGTGATTACTTATTATATTTTCAGTGAAGAGAAATCTGGTCTGCAAGTTCTAATTATTCTGGTAAAAATTGCCCCTGACACAGTGCCCAGGAATCCAGTTAAGTTACACCGGAGATTAATTTTTCTCATTATAATTTTTTAATTGTAAAAAGGAGCACAATAAAGTTTATTTAAATTTTACAGTAGTTTCTCTTTAAAAGGTCAGTTTAATATTTAATTTTAAATCAAGTAAAATAATGGGGGGTGTGGGGATGGGGTGTGACAAATTAATGTTTAAACAATCAAACGTGACAGATGCTGACAGATGCTGTCTAATATTCCTGCATGCAGATTGCACTGTGAGTCACAAGGCTCAAGGTCATGCATCTATAACCACCCAGAAGGCTTTCTTCTCCCCTTGATGCACAAATTTAAGTTCCATTAAAGCTAATGTAAGATACAGATGCTTACTGGAAGGAGAATAGACCAATCTTCCAAAATGCTGCATAATCAGTAGTGATGTGATTCGTAGCTGTCGTTCCTAACCTTGATAAATTATTTTGCAATGATTAAATAAAACACTCATGCAACAATAAACATGTTACCTTACCCTTTATCTCTTGCGGATACGACACTAGAACCAGTCCAAAAAATGAGGAAAGGATTGTGCCTCTAGTCCCTCCCCTCCAAATGTCAATACAGGTAATAATTTTCAACAGTTTTTAAGACTCTGTGAAAATATTGACTTTCCAGCAAAATATTTTGTTTGAAAAAATCTCAATATTTTGATTAAAATTACAATTGTAATATCTTATGGGAGATTCAGTTCAGGTAAAGATTTTTGTGTCACTCAGGTGAATCGAGAGCACCTCAGCTGATGGGACACTCCATGCTGCTTCAGTCCCCAGGGACAGCCATTTTCATGGAGAAAATCTGCAGGAGACCTCCTTACTACTCTGTGAAAAATTTAGCAATGATTTCTTGCCTTCCTGCCTTCCTGCATTCTCTCCCTTCCTTCCTTCCTTTTCTCCCTTCCTCCCCACCCTCATGGTAGATACAGGACCTGCCATATTAATAATCAGTTTGGTCTTTTCTCAGAAGCAGAACCCACAAAGCTTTGGTTTCCTCTGTGCATATGGAAAGGTTCATCTCCGCACATGACCTCTCTGCCTAGACCCAGCACATGCCATTTGATGACTTTTCATCTCCATCCTTGGGGCACACTATAAATTCCTGAGAACTGGTGACTGGGAACGGGACCATGCAGAGGCAGTCACAGGGCGGCTTGGTGAAATTTGCCCTGATTCATCAGTTGAGAAGGAATAGGAAAAGCATATTACCTAATCTAACTGCAGGTCTGAAAGAAAGCCTATGTTTCTTTCTAGTATAATATATATTTTTATTAATTTTTAGTTTTAGTAATTTTTAGTCCATTCACTGTCTTGTTCACTGAACTTTTTGTTAGAGACAATTGAGTCTTGAAATCACTTCTTGATTGTAGACAGGGGAAAATAGGGTTGGGTGGGATGTGTGGTAGATTTATGAAAATCACAGTCACCTGTTTGCAGAAATATTAATGTGATTTTGGCTTTGCCTACAGTAGAGTTTGTTGCTGACTCTCTCCATGCCTGTAACTAATTCTAACTTACAGTTACCACTAATCTTGAAAGGTAGGGGCAGAAACATGATTGTTTGAGAATCCCAGGCTCATTTTATTATATAAAAAAAAGCCATAAACAAAAACATACACAACCCTTAGTAGGTGAGCTCTCTGAATCGCCCCATCTTCTTCTCCCTGCCAAGGTGGAGTTTGGTTGTCTGTCCCTTTTGACCCTGCTTGTCAGCTTATATCAATACAAAAGCCTATCTCAGAGAAGGGGAAAAAAGCTAGAGACCTGGTGGTTTTTTTAGCAGAGTTTGTCTTTACATTTTAGGAGGGCCCCCTCAACTTAGGCTTTAAGGAGTTCAAAGATCAACTCTTCCTCTAATCACAGAAAACACATCAGAGTAATCAGCATGCTGGGAAAGGAAGGGCAGAAAAATTATGGGACAATTTAATGGTGATTTATTGAAAATTGGTAACTGGCAGCAGCACTTTATGGAGGAATCTCTGGATCAGCTCTACATTTTACGCCTACTGTGGTTATGAAAGAGGAAAATAAATGGAACCTGATCCCTAACTGAAATTGAAACCTCTTGTTACTCACTGCCTTTGGGACATTGGCATTTCCCGCAGCATAACCTGCTATTTTCCTAAAACATACCCCCAGTTCTTTAGGGGGTGCATTGTATTTACAGAAAACCAGGACAGAGTACAGGATTTATAGTAACCACTCTTTTGTATCTTCAGCTTGTGTGCCTGTTTAGTGTTTGTGAATGAGGTGTCCTGATCTGGGATAAATGTGTAAGAAGATATTGTGCAAGTTTCTCTTGCACAGTTCAGACAATGCACCTCAATCTTGACCTACCACAACTCCACTATTTCAGTCCCAAAGGCCTTTTGAGCAGAAACTGCCAATCACATAAAATGGTGCCATTGTTTCATGATGTACTCAAACAGGGACTAGGATGAAACCATCAAACTCATCTTCACTTGTGACCCAACCTAGTGAACTCTAGTCATGAGAGACAGAATACTTACAGCTCCCCCAAAAAATATAGTAAGGATAAGAAAATCTTATAGTTAAAGAACACCTGGGCATTAGTGCTATTAATTCCCATCTAAAATGGTCTGTTCAGTGTAAAATACATATTAGTAACACTACTGAAGACCTAAGCATATTGATAATGATGAGTAGGGCCAGGAGCAACAAGAAAAGGAAGTATAATGAAGAGATTACAATCAGAAAGGGTATTAAGGGAAATCTTGCTTAATGAGGCTATTGGTATCAAACTACATTATTCATAGGGACTTCTGATTAGAGAAAAATGTCAAATGTAACACACATTTTTGGGTGGCAAGTCTCCATTTGCATTTCAAATAAACACCATTGGATCCAGGCTTTAGCCTCTCAAATGTACTTTTAGTTTTGAGTAGGTTTTGCCACATTCACAAAACACCTTTAAATCAATAATTCAAAAGATGAAGTAGGTCTCTTAAACATAAAAATTCATTTAGACTTAGAAATCACCCAAAATCCCATGCATTTAGTGTTTACCAATATTTCTAAGAATAGGATGGATAAGGACTATGCAGGACAGTACAGATTTCTCCGTTCTCCAGGTTTCTTCCTATCTTTCCTCCCTGTGTCTATCTGCATTACAACCAGAAGTGCCTTCAAACTTAGAAGCTATGGCTGCACCACTTGAGGGCAGTGGATGGCTTTCTGTGCTGAATTTGAATAGGCATTTTTCTTTTATTTCACTACACATGTACTTCTCTTTCTATTCTGGGCACCAGTTCTCTGTTTTCCTCTGGTCTTTTCCAAATCCTCCACCCTTTTGTGCTTTTCACTTCTTCAGTAATACAGTTTACCCACTTCACACAATGAGACATTTCCCTTCATGTAAGATATGCCTTTCAAGGTGCACTTCTCAATCTCAGTGTACCAACAAAGAAAGAACCAAGAGAGGGTTAAGTCAGATTGGGCTTCAGAGACTTGGTTAATAAAGCAAGTTGTTTAAAGCTAAATTTTAGCAGTTTGTGATATAACTTCATAGAGGTAGCTTTGATGTTGTCTGTAAGTATGTTGGCAGAAATCTGTGCAATTTGTAGAAAATTATTCTTAGAACACCTCAGTGTATATGGTAAACAGAATCAGCATAAACCTACCTTTTTGCAATGAATTCTTAAAGCATGTCATCAGCACTATCATAATTTAATTTGAATAAAAGTTATATGAGGTGAATAAGAGTTACATTAATTAGTGCTGTAGTTTTAATTGAGCAGAGTGTGTCACAGCATTTATTCAAATTCTGATGAACTGTGTCTCCTAAATGTTTGGTAACACTTTGTCAAAAATGACATAATCACTGTTATTGTCCTTAGTACTCATTGTTGGAATATGAATCATACTGAATTGTTTTGGTATTCATGTGGGTCTAAAATGTAATACTACAGAAATCCTACTGTAATTTTCCAAAACATTAATTAGTGCTACTATAAAAATTACATAAGGAAACAGAAAAAAACACAAATTTTAAATTCTTGATTAAAGAAATTTCACTTTTGTCATCTAAGAGGTTCTTCACATATGTGAAGAAAATATCAAACCTCTATATTTATTAGTAAGCCAAATGGAAAAACCTCCATTTTTCTCCATTTACAGTTGTTACTGTATGCACAAACTGTGTTAACTGACCTTTTGCCACACGTTGCCCTGAAAGTCAGCTCAGAGAACCCCAGGTCCCATGGTAAATTATGGCACTAGCACTCTCCAGGCAGCCACTTTTTGGCCCCTTGCTTCCGACTTTTTTTCCTGCCTTTTAATGAACATCTACTCAGAGGGTTGCAGAAAGGCCCAGACATATTCAGAGAACATCTAGCAGCGGAGGAGTGATTCAGATGTAGATTTGTCTCTTTCCAAACTAACTTGATCAGTTGGTTAGTATCACATCTGGGTGGAGGATGGATTCTCATTCCCTGTCTGTGTTGTCCTTCTCTTACAGCACAGAGACTCGGGTGAACCAAGAAACGGCTCCAACAGGAGGGATTCAACATTTCCCCTTCACATAAAGGAGCTGGACCCACACCCCTGTGGTTTATGCCTAAAATAAAGATTTGCAAAATTATCAAATGACTTCAACATCTTTGGCTTTTTGAAGCCCTTCTTGAAACATGTTAGTGGTATTTAATTTTGAGGGATGGGAGTTTGGTTTGACAGGTATTTCTCTAATGTTTTTCAACGTGGGCCTTAAATGAGACATGCAAAATAGCTGTCTTCTTTTGAAACCTTTTTGCACACAGGAATTTACTTGTGAATTTAAGAACTTTGAAGTTTCATTAAAAGAGTTTTTGCACTAGGTTTTTCAGAGGGAAAAAAAGCACAGATATTTTCAAAAAAAGGTCAAATGAAGAATCATCCTTAAATGACATTTCTATGCTTATAGTAATTTATAATATCTGCAAATGAAGAATTATCCCTTATTTGATATTTTTAAGACCATGATTAAGAGTAAAATCATAAAAGGTAGGGGTATCTTAAAATGATGTTTTTACAATCACACTGTTCTGAGAAAAATGTCAGATGAACTACTTTGTGCATGGCTGTTTTTAAGTGTATAACTGTAAGTGTTAGATTACATCAGTATTAGTGTTTTTCAGATTGCTGTGCTTGTAAAGACATCATTTTAGTATAATCCTTCCTTTAATGCTTTTATGATCACTCTGACATTTAATAAGTGCAAGTGAGGAATTTTTCTCCATCTGATGTCTGCAAATATACATGTGAAAATATTTTCAGCACTGTATTGTGTTGAAATGTATGTATCAATAAATATATAACTATACATACATAAGTTAAATCAGCCAAACAGCTAGCTGGCTGGCAGGCATTTTCACCTGGGCAGACTTCAAGCTTTCAGCAAAAGAGCTCTTTTTGCACAGTTCAGATGTTGTTACATCATTTGTGGAATTGTTATCTCATAGCTAGTAAGCCTTTACTGCTGATGCCTGTGCTCAGCTTAATGCCAAGCCTACATGTGTTTTATAGCACTCCAGTGTGCATCCCTCCTTACCAGCTCACCTTGTCTGGTTGCTTGTCCAACCTGCACTTGGCCAGTTACAGCACATTCATGGTAAGAGTCCTTCATTACCTGATGAAAGAGTTGTAACATTGGACTCCTCAAAGAGAGCATTGCTAGACCTGTTGTGGATACAAAACGGAGTGGAAAGACAGGGGGAATAGAGAAAGGAAACATTCTCCTGAAATCCTATTTAAAGATTGTGTCGTAATGGGTAAGTACAAAGCTTCAGACTGAAAAGAGGGCACAGTTTGAGTTTCAGTATTGTTGAGTGTTTGACAACTCAATATCATTGGGTCCTTTAGCATCATTTATCTCAATATGTGCATCTGTGTGCTAGTAAGCATGTGTGTATACACATGGGTGCATATGAGTATAAAGGTATCTACTTTGGCATGTTTCATATTTTCATGCTTTGTGGTGTTTGAACAATTGGCTTTCTTCCTCAAAAAGAGGGGAAATGAGCCAGATAATCTGGGTTGTTTGTTTGGTTGGGTTTTTTTTTCCTGAAACAAAGTTCTTCTACTTAAGTTTCTGGACATTTCAGACTAATCTTTTTATTTGGAGAATGACCACGCTCAGAGGAGAATGATCCTCCGTATACTTTAAAGATGTAGTGCAAGCTTTCTTAGTATGAATCACTGAACAATATTCAGCTTTGCTCTTCCTTTTTTTCTAAAATATTTCCTTGTTTAGAAGATAATTTTTACATATTTTTGGTTCTTTTTCAATGGTCTCTTTAGGCATTGACCTCACTTTGGCTCTTTTTTTTCATTCAGCCTCACAGATTCTGTCATGAGATGGACTCTTTATAAATTAATAAAGTAATAAAATGAATAAAGCTTGATGTAACATTTCTTAGTGATTGCTGTAATGTTAAAAACATCAAATGAAGCATTAGCTTCATTTGATGTTTTTATGGCTAGATATACTGAAAAAACATCAAATAAGGATACCGTGAATTTCACTTTTTCACTTGGGACAAGAATGTTTTATGTATACTGTCTGTCAAAAGACTGCAATGGAAACTTTATAGTACATATGTGTTATTCATCTGTATCATTTTCTGTTCTCTTTGGCCTTCTATCACTTTTTACTTTGTTTTATTTTTGCATACTTTTTCTTGACTTTGTGACCCAGCCTATCTTCTTTCCTTCATTATTAACAATTAAAAGCATTTTGGTGAGCCTGTGTGTTCTTCATAGTCCCCTGACATTCTTGGAGCTCTTGCAAGACTGAATCTTTCCAGGAGGTAGTTTAGCCCATCTCTTTTCCCACGTGCTTATGCTAGTAAGCAAAATAGCAGAGGCCCACTTCCCAGCCTGTGATCCTCCGCAGTATTAAACTACCAGTATATATTTCCTGGCCTGGTTTTGGCCTGCACGGCCGGGAGCTCTCTGATGATGCTTCAGCACGGTTCAGTTGGTTTCATGGACTAGAAAGTATTCCTAGTAGTGAGATTTTAATTCTAGGGGGAATAGGAGAATTTAACTCTATGGCGAGATTTTGTGTAGCAGTTCTCCTAAGAGCCAGTGAGCAATCTTTGCCGTTTTAGTTATTAATAAGGAAATAGTCAATGGATTTTCTATAGACAGAACAGCAATTTTTTGTCTTCACAGAACCATTGGTTTAACTTCTTTGACACAAAATGCTGACCCATGGGAAGGTTTTGTCACAGCTTCTGGTAGCTTTGGGAATAAATAAATCCACATCTACTAAAATAAGTTAAACCCCCTTTTGAAGCTTCTCAAACAACAACAGTAACTACTTATTCAAATATTTTAAAATAGCTGTAATATTAAAAATATTTAATATTTAAAATGTGGGGTTGTTTGGGGTTTTTTATAAACAGGGATAAATGCTAGAAGTTATTTTTTAAGATAAAGAACAATAGCTTTTGCTACCTTTTTTCATAAATTTTCTAGTGCTCCCAATAAAAATCTAGGAGAATCAGATTAATCACTTTTGCCAATTTCCAAATTTTTGATGGGAAACAATTCTTGACAGTGAATAATTTTCCTTTGTCATCTCAGACTCCACAGGGGGGTAGATGACTGTCTTACTTATCTTTAAAGGTAGCTCTCTGGCATTAAAATTATATTGCAGTCACTAAGGGTTCTGACTTACATCCCTATCATATTTAGCAGCAAATTCTTACAGAATATTCAAATAGCTCCCCATCTTATCACAAGTTCGAAATACATGCCTGTAATTAAATGCTGGTGAGCAACAGTTTTGCAGAAATGGCCATACTGACTACAGTATTTTGTTAAATATGAGAGAGTGAGGGAGAGAGCTTGAGTGCTAGACCGGTTATTGCCCACACTGCTCAATTCTTAATATTACTCCCTGACAAGAGTTTTGGACCATGTTAACTTGCAGACACTGAATTTATGCCAGGACATTATTTCTGTGGATAATAAGGACCAAAGACCATTCCCACCAAACAGTATGGACAAGACTGTACCAGGTTATACTTCCTTCACCGCATGTGTTTCTTCAACACTATCCAGCATGTTCTGAACCCTTCAAAACTCCTGCATGATTCCATATCACAATTCCTGTAACAAAGCACATGTGATTGGTTTCTTCATATCCAAACCACCACTCTGATGGCTTGAAACACAATCCTCATGATTTCTGAAATGTTTGAAACATAGACATATACACACACACAGGTAAACACACACAATCCCCACAATGAAGGAAAAGCTATTTTGATTGTAGGGCTACAAGGACATAACAGGAAGACCAGAAAAAGACCTACAGTGAAATACTTTCATGTGAACCCATCCAGATTATGGCACTAATCTCTCAGAGACTAAAATCTGTCCCTTTTATATTTTGGATAACCATGTCTCATCACTTTTGCTACAAAGCAATAACCTCCAGCAGAATGAGAAGAAGAATGGATGTCTTCAATCCCTACGATTTATTTAACATTTTACATGTGTTGGACCCTTCAGGTAAATGTTCTTTTCATGCTCATATAAAGGAATGTACCTTTGACAAACAAAGACACCAGCTCCTTGGAAATTATAAGGTTCTTTTCTGTCTTGGTGGATATATGAATTTAAAAAATCACAGACATCTATCCATAATCTTAATAAAAATCTTGACAAAGTCCTGAGAAAAGGTGATTATTAGAAGGGTTTTGGTTAATATATCTCAGTTTACACATCTCATAAATAAAACTAGGTAAGTCCCTTTCATATGATCTACAAAGGCCAAAAAGAAGGGAATGGTTCTGTATTTTGACAGCAGTCATCTCTTGCTGGTCACTCAGGGCAGTTAGGTTCAGTGCAGCATGTCTAGCAAGAAAGTTAGTGCTCAGATGTCACATTCTTTGGATCTTAACAGTTAAGAGTCTTATTTATTCAAACCATCAATTTAAACCCACTTTTAATTAGTTTACCCTCTCTGCAACTTCTCCTTTACTAAGTATTTATTATGAGTAAATATCTGGCCTCTACCACTAACACTATTTTCAAAACTTTTTGGAAGTCAATCTCTCCTTTATAAAAATAAAATCAGTCAAATTCTATCTTCAGGGTATTCTTTATAGACATTTTTATTGTAATGTGAACCTTTTTTGCATCTAGTTTAGCCTTGAAAGAAGAAATGACATAACTGTTGTGTTCAGGATCTTGGCAAACTATGCCAAACATTGCTGCTTTGGTTCCACCAAATTAACGTTTGGAAGATTTGCCTTGCAATCATCACAGTTAAAGAATCAATTATTTAAGGGAAAAGAGAGACTGAAGAACAATTTACAAGTCTGCCTGTTCCCTGACTATGCTTCATGTGTTGTCCCGAGGGTTATGCCCCCACTTACAGGGAAGCATGAAAATAATATTTGCATTCTGTATTAGTTTTAATTAATCTTTTAATACAGTGGAATTTATATGCAATACAGAAATAGCAGTATTCTGTACATTAGTTGAGGTGAAATGAAACCAATATATATATATTAATGCTTTTTGTTTTGTTTTGTTTTGTTCTGCTTTTAAATTGGATAGATGACAGAAAACTAACCATCAATATTTAACAATGAGCAAGGAAGCTATGTTCCTTCTAACTTAAAGTTTCTTTACTCTGGTTGAAATTACTTTTTGGAAAGGTGTACACAAAGAAGATAAGAAATTAATCAGAGAGTAATGTGAGGTTAAGTCTTTCCAGACTATCATGATTTTAAAGCTCTCGGGAAGATAAGATGTGTATGAAACATCCAAGGAAATAGGAACATGACAAAAAAAATGTGTTTCAGGGAAGCCAGAGGGTTCACTACTTTGAACAAGGTAAAAGACCATGTTTCAGGGAAGCCAGAGGCTTCACTACCTGTGAACCTGTATTTTTACAAAAACTTATTTGACTGTGAGTAAAAATGGATTCAGATTGGCTTTATCGACATTCAGTAGCGATAACTGCACACAGTGATGGCTCACCTCTGGATTTTCATCTATAGAACAAAAAAACACTGCAGAGTGTAACACAATTTGGAGGCTCAAAAGAATTTGAAAACTGGAGAGTTTAAGGTCAGGGATAGTTTGTTATAGCTGCAGTCATTACTCTATTTTCTCTCTTCTCACTTCTAATCCTTCTGCAGATCTTCCTTCCCTTTACTGTGTGTTTTCTAGAAGTACTCATTACTGCTGTTTAATGTGTTAACAAATATTAATAGGTATCTCAGTGGTAAACTACAAGGCAGGATATAGCACAGACAAATAAGATTTACGCACCTCATTTTAAGAAAAATATAATGGAAAAGTGTAATAAAATTAATGAGTAGTGGTTGATTTTTCTACCAGTGTGTAGCGGAGTAATCATGCCGCCCATGGGATCAAAAAGGTATCTTGATTGTGAAATAGTGCCTTCAGCCTTTGACTTTCTCTTGCAATATATAAAAATGTGTCCTTAGAGCACAGTACGCAATGTCTGTTTCCTCAGAGCGTGTATTACTCATTTTGTGTTAATCAGGACACCAAGAAATTTCTTGGTCTATAGGGAGTGTGATGAGCTGGGGAGTATCTGCACCAGGTATAGTGGGGGAGGAGGGAAGATAAGTTTTTCTTTGGTGGACACAATATGGTGAACAGACTAGGGAATTGCTAAAGAGAAAATAGGTGTGTGTGCTTGCACAACAGTCATAGCTAGATGGAGTGGAACTCCACCTAAAATAGTACCTGTCTGTGAAATACAAATCGTAGAATAGTTTGGGTTGGAAGGGACCTTAAAGACAATCTAGTTCCAACCCCTCTGCCATGGGCAGGAACACCTCCCACTAGACCAGGCTGCTCAAAGCCTCATCTAGCCTGGCCTTGAACACTTCCAGGGATGGAAAACAGGGAAGGTTAGGATTGTGTATGCTGGTGATAATCTGGCATGGATCAAAAGTGTTTTCAGGTTACAGTGGAGAATGGTGCAAGGAGGAAGAGTTTAGGGAAGATGTCTTCTAGCACTGGCCTTGATTGTATGTATCCTCATTGCAAGTTTTTTCCCATGGTACCTCTTTTGTGCTGACAATTTAATTTCATAAGCATCCATACTGGTTGCTGGTCACCTGGAAATATCTCGAAAAATGGGAGACAGCAGATGACTAAGACAGGTTTTGTCAAATATTAAATACTGCCTGGCATCCCAAAACTGGATGTCACTCTGATTCAAAGTGTGATAGTTAAATACTAAGAAATGTTTCTAGCTTCCTGGAATGCTGTTTAATGTGTTAACAAATATTAATAGGTATCTCAGTGGTAAACTACAAGGCAGGATATAGCACAGACAAATAAGATTTACGCACCTCATTTTAAGAAAAATATAATGGAAAAGTGTAATAAAATTAATGAGTAGTAGTTGATTTTTGGAAAGGTGTACACATACAAGAAATGCCATTTGTGGATTCTCCCATTCTTGCTTGCTGTGAGCAGGGGTATTCTCATCAATTGACTGAGTCTCCATGATGACCCCCATCCTACCTGTTTGCTTTGGAAGGTAACGCACGTAGACTGTCATGATCAAGAGGGTCCTGAGGCACTCAGAAGGCAAGTAAAAAGGCTCCTAGATGTCCTAGAAAACGATGTATTCTACATACAGTCTTTAGGAGGAGTGTAATTTTTCACTTGTCAGAGCTGCCAGAAAATCATGGGGATCTCAGAGCACAAAGAGACTGGGTGGATATGACAGGAACTTCTACTCTCAGAAAATGAAGTACCAGTCCATTTGGTTATTCCCAAAAGAAAATGAGTGGGAGAACAGGGCTATGCAGATTAACATGTGTCCTAAAACTTCAGTTCTCAAAGATCTACGATGATCTCCTTCTCTTCCTGCTTATGGTCTTCTAAAGGCAGTTCTTTGCTTTCTTCCAGCAAAAAAATAGGAAGACCTGTGCATTGTATAAATGCTGTGGTCACTGTTGCTCATTTCTTTGTTATCTATATGTTTTCTAAATATCTTTGCTCATTGCAAGTAATCTAAACTTTCTTTTGCACAATGGGGATGTCCAAAATGAAAAGGTCTTCTTTTCATTTCAATAGTACCTCATTCAGATGCAAAGTTGCAGGTCGTTCTTTAAGTATGCTTTTTTCCTCAAAAATAATTTTGTAAGACAGGAAAAAGACAATACATCTTTTATGTCATTTAAGTTTACATTGAAGATCAGAACTTGTTGGTGTTGCGCTTACTGTCATTTTCCTTAGCCCACAGTATTCTTAATAACATTTAATTCCTGTACCTTCTCCTCCCTCTTCGTTGTAAAAATGGATGGTCTACTTATTTTACTGGAAGGTCCATGGACTTTACAACAGTTGTCTATCAATCGACCTCCTCAGGAACTGAAGATGTCACTTTTTCCAGTGACATTAAGTCCCTTAAAGAAGTCTCAATCTTGGACCAATTTGAGAAATTGAGGCATGATTTCTCTTTTTTTCTTTTTTTTTTTTTTGTTGTTGTGAGAATAATCCTTTAAAGAAAATCTAAAGTTGCACCCCTCATTATGAATAAAAGTACATTAAACATAAACTCTAACATTTAAAACAGCAAGATTGCACTTACATTGTATAATCGCTACACAAAGGGCCAATAATCACTTTGTTCAAAAGAGATAATGCAGCATAATATAAGTAGTAGTTTAAGCAATTATCTGGTAGAACAGTTAATCATCACCCTCAGTTCACAGCCTTTTGTTTCTCAGGAATACACATGTCAGATCGTAATTAAATGCATTCACACTATTCAGTGCTGCACAGGCTGCCTGGGTGAACAGTGGAACCAAGCTGGAAAACACAATACAGACAAGTTTAGACACAGCTTTTATGGCTGTGTTTGCCTGGCATGGGGTCCTTGCTGACAAATTTGTTATGTAAGGGTGAAACCACATGGCAGTAAATTATTTATTAAAGAACGTAATTTATGGTAAAAATGCTGGCTACAGAAAATTTATTTTCACAGTCTTTTTATACTTTCAGAGCATTTTGTTACAGCATGGATTATCTGTCTGGGTTAAATATTCTTACTCTGAAATCAAAAGTGAGATGGTTTTGGACATGAAGTGATTAATTCAAAATGAACCTTTAAAAAGAATTGCAACATCAAGGGGGACACACACTCCCATACAGAAAAAAACCAACTAAAACCGCAACAACAACAAAACCCCCCATAAAGATAGACATTTTTCCAAAGTATATCTGCAGGTGCAGTTGCAAGTTTTTAAAGTAGTCTGTGGCTGATTGAGAGAAGGGCAATTAGTTTGTGAAACAATTTGTATTGTACACCGTGAGCTGTGAGAGACAAGAAGGGAGGGAAAGGCAACTTTCTTGTTTTGCAATGCGGTTTTTCTGTGGCTTTCCTAAGACACAATTCCAACCTCTAATGAAGACAGCTGAGACATCTGTAACACAGCATAGTCCTCACCGTTGGATGATTGTAATTATGGTTTTGAGAAATGGTGACAAGTGATCCCCACAGCCAAACAGAAGTGTTCTAGTCTTGCTGTGAGACAGCTGTGTTATAGCTGTGCGCTCTGTGCTAACGTATAAACCTTTGCAATTTTCCAGGCTGCACATACAATGCTGTCTTAGAGCAATGAGTCCTGAGCTTGAGCTTTTGCCTATTCCACACTTGACACTTGAGTGCCAAACTGTATTAAATCTGATAACTGTAAAAGATCTTTGTACAGTAGAAGACCTCTTGGTAGCAATAGAGACACCAACTTACTTTTTCATCCATTTCAAGTGAGGGAAAAACAAAACAAAACCCTACTCGTACAGCTATAGTTGAGAAATGTGTATATTTTAATGTAATGCATAAATTTAATTTACTGATTCTATTAAGCCTATAGTTCCTGCTATATTTCACACAATATTGGTTATAACTTTCTAATGCAGTTATTCATATAGTTATATCTAATTTAGTAGTATCTTCTAATGAAATGAAAACATAAATGCAAAAAATGTACAGGTGGAAAAAAACCCCTAAACTCTTCCTAGCTCCCTATATTCAATCAAAATATTTAGACCTCTGATTCTTTTCTATTTTTTCAGTGAGTTCAGGCATATGCAATGTACATGAATATCTGAAGCAATTTTTTTTGTTTCATAAACTCTTCCTATAATGCATTTTTACCAATACCTGTTCATACAACTTGTTACATATGACCCTTTTTTCCTACATGTTCATACAGGTTGTATGGGCTTTGTCCACAAAGTTTTTGTTATAGTCCTGTAATGAGTGTATATTCCAAATAAATCAGTCAAACTGATATAAGAGAGCACGCAGCCGATCTTCTTGGAAAAGAACAAGTTGTTTAAAAAAAATAACAAGTTCTTCAGAAGTCCTGTAAATAAGGTGGCATTTTGTTTATAATTCCCAGGAGAGAGATGTCTTGCTCTGATTGCACTGAGTTTGCTAATATTAGTACTCAGATAGTATAGCTTACCATAGTATGAGCATAGGAGGATGCAGCAAATTCTGATATGGTAAATAAAAGTGAGACTATTTGATGATCTTCTTAAAGCTGTCTTGTAATGATTATCAAATATCGATGGATAATCTTTTAAGGAATCTGATTGAGAGAATCAAAGGTGTCCAACATTTGGAAATGCCTGTATTCTCAGCATGTTTCTGAATATTAGTTCCAAATTATCTGTTCAAAAATCAATATTCCGGCACAAAGAAAGTTTCAAGAGAATATGGCCTAACTGTATCCCGTCTTCAACATGAATCTGCCATGAATGACCATAGACGTACCTGCCCAGTAACAGTCTGTGGGAGTCTCATGATCAGGTAGACAACCAGTCAAGAAAGCCCTTACAAGTATGCAGCAAGGTATTATGGTCTTGTACTAAACCATTGTCTTGTACTAAACCATTTTGTCTGTATTGCAGATGTCATAGTGCAAAGTCAGTGAGTACAGATATTTGCTTGCATTTATAAAAAGCCGCAGATCTCATGACAACCACACCATTCCCTGGCACAAAGTAGTGCTTAAAGAAAACATTACTTATCAGTACTTACTTTACTTTTTTTTTTTTTTTTTAAACTTGAGAACAAGACAGTCTGTGAATCAAATTACTTTTAATTTAACAATTGATCATTTCAGGAAATAGCCAAATTTGATTTTAGCAATTTAGAAAAAAAGTTAAATAAAATGCAAATGAATGATTGACGATGAAATAAGGATGACAAGCTACTTGGCAGACAAATGTGATGAAACTGCAGAGAAGCAAGGCTTGCAATCTGCCTCTTTTGTAACATATATTATGTTATACATGTTGAACTTCTGTAGTCTATTTAAATATTAACCCTTTGTATGTTTGCTAGTTCCCCAAGGGCCTGAGTAGACTCATGCATTTTGCTGGCTCGCTAAGCAACTTCTGTTTAACATCTTAGACGTTGGCTCAGCTTATCTTACTTCTCATTTCTGACTCCTGCTTACCTTGGAGTAAAGAAAGAGAGCATGAAGAGGAAGGAATATGGCGGTAGTTCAATGTGCTGTGATGAATGTTGTACGACAGGATGGATTATGATGGAATCCTAAAACAGAAACGGCAATCAAAATAAAACAAGTAGGAAAACTTAGGCTCCCATTTCCTTGGTAAAATGGTCCTGTTCAGAGGGAAAACTGCCAAAGGATTAAGAGATCTTGCTTTAACAGTTTAAGGGGCAAATCTAGTGTTTTCGACTGTATTAGTCATTGCTTAGATAGAAGGACACTGCCACCTTTATGTGTTCATATCCTATAAAAAGGGAGCTTCTTCTGCTCTCCTAATAGCCTGTCCCATGGCCACTAAAGTCAGTAGAATCTTTCCACTGAAATGAAGTTTTATAAAAACATCATAACTGGATTTTTATTGCACCCGCAATAGAAAATATTAGGTGGCTTGAAGATGTATGTGTTTTGCATACATATTCAAAAGAAAAGTTTGCAGCATGTATTTTCAAAAAAAACCCCAAGAAAGTGAGAGGGCAGTAGGGGTACCTTCTTTCCAGAAATAAAATCAACCCGGTCAACTCTTCCTCAGAGCTCAAGGGATTAGTTATACAGGAATATTAAATTTCTTCAACACAGATATTAAACAACTTTCTTCCTGAAAACAGAGCCAATACTGGAAAGTGCTAAATTACTTTTTGTCTTCAAAGGATTGCATACCCAAATCCATGGACTTGACAATTTATTCAAAAGCAGCAATAGTACAGCATTACTGGAATGCTCTTAGTCCTAAAAACATTAGAATTGGCAAAGGCATGCCAGAAGTTATTTAAAATTTATCACTTTGTCAGAACTCTTCCTTTAATTTCTGTTGCTATTATTATTTGACTTATTTAAAGGAATATTTTCCCATGGCTAGGTACACTTCTACAACACTCAGAGTTTTGAAACTTTCCCATGTGATTCCTTGGGAAGATTGCTTCACAGCCCATATTTCAACTAAACTTGAATTTAAAAAGTGATCCTGCCAGCTGATAGCTTAAAACATTCTTCAGTACTCCTTATTGGTGTTATCTCAGATATTGCCAGTGATAAAAAAGGCTGTACATTTTAGCATTGTGGGGGAGCACCCTTGTAAATCCATCGATCTTACAACCCAGGCGTCATCAGAGAGCTCACACATAAAGGCAAACTCATTAAGCAAAACCAGGTTTTGCAGCTACTACACATAGTATGTAAAAGAACAATAATTACCTGACAAAGGATTTTGTGTCTTTCTTGATCTAACATGTGTCTTATTAAATATCTGTTGCTTTTATAAGTAACTCACAGTCACCCATTCTCCCCTAACACATGCATGCAACTTCCCCATTAGCATTAGGAGGACTCACATGTACATGAGAGAGACTGTTGAACTGTGTGATATATATTCTATTTATAAAACTTGAAGATCAAAAGTTAGCCTTAATGAGGCAAACAAGCTATGCTTGCTTTTTTATTCTTATTAAAGGTAGCACTTGTATAAATTGTTTTCTTCAATCATTTTAGAGAAGCTGTTTAAAGTAAGTACCATGCTAATAATGTAGCCCTAGGTGATTAGGACATCTGAACATTTAAAAATGTTGATTAAATTAGGAAGGGGGAGAAGGAATTTTTAAGACTATGAGCTCATATTCATTACAGTAAAGATTATTAAGACATTGGGAATTTACTAAGGTAAAAATTGTTATCTTTGTACAGCAAATTTAATTTGTAATAAACAAGCTCTTGATCATTAATTCTCAACACTGTACTTTATTCTCTGCATTGTTCAAATTAGATACCTTCTATAATAAAGCCCATTGGAAAAAGAAACAAAAAGATTTTTTTATATTTTTTTGTACATTTCACCTTGTATTCAACAGATAACTGAATA